>JAJOZX010000077.1:482500-817500 GCA_023014485.1 Bathynomus jamesi
GGTCCCCCACGCCCGAGCCAACGATCAGGCAATTGCTCGTTCAGGAATGTTGTAACCTCATTGTGGAAATGGGGTGGCGCACCATTCTGCTGAAACCACGCATCAGTTTTGTCCTCTAGTAGGTGGGTCATCAGTCACAGCTGTAGCATATCGCGGTAAATGATACCGTCAATTGTTTGTTCAGCAAGGAAGAATGGACATACACTTTCTCAGCGGTAAGAGCACGAAACACTTTAACTTTAGAGCTATCTCTGACGTGTTCAATATTACAAATAAAAATTCCCTGAAATAGTCTTTATTTGTATATCTTGATTTTCGCTGTAGCTTTGTTAGTTTTTCATAATAAATCTTTAAAATCGGGAAGATCATTTGTAATCATCCGGTATATATATATATATATATATATATATATATATATATATATATATATATATAAAATGGTCACCTAAAGAGGTCTACAAACTTTGGTTTTGACTGAAAATCATGTTTAATAACTGCGACAAACTTTTAATTACCGTTGAATTTACAACAAAAGTTTTTTAAAACTTCGCATTAAATAATGGAACGTTAATTGAAGGGAAAATAAAAATTTAAAAAATAGACACAAGAAGAATATTTAATAAAAATTATAATTTTTTAAGAATTTAATTTTTTGTGCAATTTAAACTAAATCAAAATATTGGATTGAAGGAATCAAAAGCGATGAAGTTTTTACAATAATTTAAAGTTATAAGATTTAGATTGAATTGAAATTGAAAGTTTTTGGCAGAAAAAATAAATAATAATTTCCATATTATTAATTAAAAATAAAAAACAAAAATTGCGATTAAAAAATTAAATATAAGTGACGAAATAAGTAGTAATAAATTTGAAAACAAAAATATATATAATTTGAATTTTTATAAACAATGTTTCAGTTATATAAATAATGAAAACTCAATAATAATAATAATAATAATAATAATAATAAGAAGAAGAAGAAGGAGGTAAACAGGATGAGAGTTCCCTCTACACACACACACACACACACACACACACACACACACACTATTTAATCTTATATCTAAGCAAACACTATCTCTTAATCTTACCTGGCAAACAACTAACGGCTTTGTCCTCGTCAGAACATTTTTGGGTGAGCCACAGGTAATCAAACCACTTAATTACTTTGCCCTGCAGGTGGCTAGGCACTCTCCTTATCCTCATGTAGGTTTTTACGCCATCAAGTTTAGCTGCAAGAAAAAGGAAATTGTACGCTATTAAAATCAAATTTGAAAAAGAAAAAAAACAAAAATTAGTAGTAGTAGTAGTAGTTACGAAAATTTCGCAAGTTACAGGATACTAAGGATTTGAAGATCTACTATAGGTTAGTCTAGAAAAGAAATAAGGAAAGATAAAGAATGAGGCAAAGAGAGAATGAAAAAGTTAAGGTTAAGAAAAAGTTAGACGCTTTCGTGAATGAAAGAGCGTTATAAGTTATGTAAATAGTGGATATTTTTAGCTTAAATTATGTAGGCTACTTCGGTAGCTGTATTATTAAATAGTTTTATGTTAATTAGCTGACTTGAGAGTGACATTTTGCACAATTTTATTACAAAATATAGCTCATGATTTAAATAACCTCGATAGGCGCAAGTGGCTTTCTGTTTTCCAAACGAAATGTAATGTAAAATCTCTCATACCCAGGTCCGGCGCCAGCCTATTTGGCGCCCTTAGCAGGACTGCAGCTGGCGCCCCCGCCCGCCTCCCACTTCACGATTGGGTTTGCCCACAAAGTAATCAAGGTACCATATTGAAGAAACTATTTGCCTTACACTGATCTATTTTAATTTGCTAATACATACATTTATTATAAAATTATAAAAATCATTTCACAGTTCAAGAAAGTGTCATGACCAATCAAAACAGCGAGTAAAGCGAGGCATATGTAGTAACAAATCAGAACGCTCAAAAGTGCTAAAATATGCGTGCAAAAAGGACATATCTACTGTTTTTTCCAAGCAAGAAGGGCATATGTCACATAAAAACAGTTATTCGCTTATTGACGACTCCCGGAACTCATATTAAGCCGTAAATAAGCCGAGTCGCTTATTGACGACTCCCGTCTGTGCGCGCAACATTTTTAAATCGCTTATTCACGACTCCCGTCCCTAAAGGGTTAAAGGTCGTGATAGTGAAAGTTCTATAATGACCCAATAAGATGAATAAGTTAATTATGTAAATATCAGTCAAGCTAAACTGGTGTACATACGTCGTACAACCTTTCATCATTTGTCTATGCTTCTCATTCCTTCATTATTGTTTTCATGTTGTTCTTACATAATACTATCAGATGTGCACAGGGCGGGAGGCGCTGGCGCCCCCCAGATCTTTGGCGCCCTTAGCATTTACTAACCTCGCCTAATGGAAGCGGTGGCCCTGCTCATACCATACATTTATAAGCGTGTACAATTTTTATAAAGAAACAGTGTAGTAGAAATAGTAGTAAAGTGTAGCATAGACAAGGCTCTTTTTCTTCTTCTTCCATTTACCACTGACAGAAATAGTTATGAAAGAATAGTTCTAGGAAAGTAGGAAAAAGTATAATGAAATGAACTTCAGAGGTGTTTCACACCACACGTATACTCATCTCGTTTACCCAGTTACTCATTAGAGGAAAGTGTAAAAATAAAAGATATCATGAAATGTTACTCCTTATTCTAAGTTACGATAATTATTATTATTATTATTATTATTATTATTTATTAAAAAGAAGTCATTATTTCATCGGTGAAAGCTAAAGATCACTGCGCTGTTACTGAATAATAAGTGAATATTTAAGCTGCACTGAACCTGAGGAGGGCCTCCGCTATGCATATGGAGGCCCTCTGCGAGACCTTATGTGGAGAGAGGTTCTATCTTTGAGCGGTTTAATCAAAAAATTAACGCAACATAATCCGTAGCGACACAAAATAATCAGTAATGCTTCTATATGTTCTTAACTTTCTCTTCTATTTTTTTACATTCTTTTTACATTTCTTCATCGGCTCTTCATTTCCACATTTTTTTCTACTTTTTCTAGAAGCAAAATCGTCAATAATGGCCGCATAACTTAGTTTTTTAAATGGGGATAATAGCCAGATTTGACAGCCTATCCTTGAGAGTCAATGGCAGTTGACATCCCGTTTAAATGAACAGCAGGAAGTAGAAGGCCACTTTGTAGTGAAACAGACTAAAAACAAACAGAAAGTTACAGTAAGTAATCGAAAGCTAACTGGACTGAAGAAAAACATGAAAATTAACGCAGAACTCATTCAAAATTATTTTACTACAACTTGAGGGAAGAATTCTCGTGCTATGGAAATATTTGCCGGCCAATGTGGGGGACCCTTGTTTGTGAGGGGCCCCGAGGCCACGGACGTCTAACGGAGGCACTGATCCTGAGGAGCCTTTATTCGGCTAGCACCACATTTTCTTCTAGTACAGCGTGAAAATATGTCATGAAGTCAGCAAACATCCTTTTCATGTAACTCGTTGCAGACAATTCCAGCACAATTACAGCTCTGTCAGATATGGCTGCTATTACTTTCGCCTCCGACGATCTATACCGCTCACTCCCTCTCTTAGTGATCTTCCATACACTCTTTGTCCACAAATTCAACTCTGCTTAATTTATATGCGGTGTTGTTGCGGTCAGCTTTAATGAGTGCAGTGACCACACCTCACCTGTGCTTTCCTGACTTCACTGGAATTAGGAATAGTAGGAGTAGTTTGGCATAGCTTTAGAGTGATGAACTTTCCTTCTTGGACTATGGAAATGGTCGCGTTTAACACTTGGGGCTTCCGTGCCTGTAAACGTTTCTTTCAGGATTTGACTGAGCTTCTTCCTTAAAGGTATGTGAGTTGCTTCAGTTAACATAAAAAACGCCATGGATTCATTATATCTTCTTTCTTTCTTCCGCGGTGACACACTTGATATTTGTGAATAATGTTATAGGATAGGGGTCACCAACACAGGCTGCCGCGAATAAATCCATACACTAATTATACGATTTACTTTAAAATATAGACAAACTAACAATTCGAAAAAAATCAAACTTTTCTAATCTTTTTGTAAAGTTTAAATTTAGTTTTCAATCGTGAGATTAAAAGTAGTGATTTTAAGTTTATTTCGGTAAAATAATGGCGAAATTACGAAAACACTACAAAAAAAAAAATGTGGGGTAACGATCTTTGGTAGAGTTACAGAAACAACTATGCGATCCGCAGAGAAAATTAATTGGTGACCCCGGCTCCAGGTCTTCATCAGCTTGATGCCGAGCTCCGGAGCCGTAACCAAAAAAAAATCTTTATTCGATACATAATTCTCAATAAGAATCTTCTTATCTGACACAAACTTTATTGTAGCGACTAGGCATCATAATTATTTGACCTTTAGAATCGCCGCAAATGTCTGTTTGTCGAGAGAAAATATAGAATGTCAGACAAGGTTGCAGAGTGTCAGTTTAACTTATACTTTGTCTATTTATGGAAATGAAATGTAATTCGCGATACACACACACACACACACACACACACACACATATATATATATAAGGGGTTCCGAAAAACCTTAGCCCCCATTTGCAGCTTACATGTTTACTTATATCGAAATAGATTTTAGTGATTATAAAAATATTTAAAATTCTTTATTTATTGCAGGTATTAAAATTACTCTAGCTGATAAAGTGATAATATAATGGCTTCTCAATTAATTGGTGATTCGGAGAGGCAACGTGTGATAGATCGCATACGAGCAATAACATTTCGGGAACCTCGTGATGCTGGAACCACCTTTATAACACGTTCATGGGTTGCCAAAAAGTTGCGAAGAAGTGAGGACTTCGTCAAAAGAAACTGGAATAAAACTTTGGATGAATGTGAAATGGATACAACCAAATCTGGGCGCCCAAATTTGCCACTCTCTCAGGAAACAAAGGACATCATTGAAAGCGGTACGCGTAAGCGGAAAACAGCTGTGCTAAACTTTCTAGAGAGATCGAAGTGTTGAGAGGAAAGATCGTTAGTGGTGAGATCATTCGACTGTACCGTCATAGGCAAGGTTTAAAGCCTTGGCATGAAATTCCAAAGCCAAGAAAAACTCAACTTAACATCGATGACAGAATGTGGTTTGCCCATTATCTTGAAGACTGGGATGTGGATGATTTCATGCATTTAGCTGTTTCCGATGAATTTTTTGTTTACGTAACACGTCGGCCTAACTACCAAAATGATCGAGTGTAGGCCACAACAGATGAAATTGATGACAATGAACATTATCGCGAATTATTAAAAAGTCCAGACTGTGTTGGTGTGTTTGTTTTGTTCACTGCAAAGAAGCTCATGTGGTTGCTGAAGCCAAATGGTCAGAGTTGGGATGGACAGTATTTTCGTGATATTATTCTATCCCAGCATGTCATTCCTTTTCTAAGAAACCCAAACAATGTTATGGATGTCGATCAGGTCACACTTCTGCACGATAAGGCCCCCTGCTTTAAGGCATTAGCCACTCAACAGTTGTTGCGGAACCATGAGATCGATTTCTTTGGAAATGAAGAATGGCCGGGAAATTCTCCTGACCTGAACGTCTGTGAACACATTGGATCAGTTATAAAGGACAAGGTTGAATGTCTCTTGTTTCAAGAACCTGCAGCAAATCGATTTTCGAAGGATACAATGACGCGACACATTGAAACTGTTTTAGCAAATTTGCGTAACGATCAAGATCTATTCACGTCACTTCTGGCAAGCTACCCAAAGCGAATTCAGGCTGTCTTGGAAGCCAATGGCAGGAACACCAAGTTTTAATTGTTTCTCATTAAATGCAGGATTAAGTTCTCTTTTGTAAGGTATGTTTAGTTTTACTGTACCTCTAATGGTTTAGGCCATGGGCGGGGGGGACTAAGGTTTATTGGAGCCCCGTATATATACGAGGGCCACTCAATATATTTTGCCCCACCTTTTTTTTCTTTCCAAGTTTCCATGTAAGTTCCAGAAATTTTGTACACAAATAATTACATACCTTTTTGACAATTTTTTATTTTTCCCACACAGTCTCCATCCTTTTATATGGCTTTCCTCCACCTCGAAACAAGGACCTTTATTCCTTGCTGGTAAAAGTCCGCTGTGTTCCGTTGGAGCCACCTCTTAATCTCCTCAACAACTTCATCGTCACTCTGAAACTTTCTTCCACGAATAGCATCCTTCATTGCACCAAACAAATGGAAGTCTGAAGGTGCCAGATCGGGCTATATGGAGGGTGGGGTAACAGAGTCAAGCGCATTTTTGTGATGGCCTCTCTTGTTTGGAAACTGTTGTGTGGTCTTACGTTATCCTACAAAAGAAGGACGTCTTCCAGTTTTCTCTCCGGTCGAACTCGCTTTATACGTCTCTGGAGTCTCTGTAAGGTACCAGTATATGCCTCTGAGTGATTGTTTGTCCTTTCTTCATAATGTCCACCAGAATCACCCCTTTCATGTCCCAGAAGATCGTGGCCATAACCTTTCCTGCAGAGGGAGCCATTTTGAACTTTTTCTTGCGTGGGGAGTCTGCGTGATGCCACTCCATGGATTGGCGTTTTGTTTCAGGATCAAAGTGGTGTACCCAAGTCTCATCCCCATATATAATGTAAAGAACGACGCTTGTGTAGAAGAGCGTTCCACACAAGATGAGGAGGGAGAACGAACAAATGAAAAATGAGGTATCTCCCAGGAATCGAACCCGGGATCATCCAATTGCCGGTCGGATATGCTATCCACTACACCAAGGTCCTCGATCAATCAGAAGAATTAGGAAAAGAATTAGGAGAATTATGACTTCTGATTGATCGAGGACCTTGGTGTAGTGGATAACATATCCGACCGGCAATTGGATGAGCCCGGGTTCGATTCCTGGGAGGTACGTCATTTTCATTTGTTCGTTCTCCCTCCTCATCTTGTGCCGAACGCTCTTCTACACAAGCGTCGTTCTTTACATTAATATATATATATATTATATATATATATATATATGTTACACACAGACCGTGCATGGAACAAGGAACTTTTTGGGAAAATGAAATCCACTCTAGTTCGAATAAGTAATGGTAAATAACAAATACTATTCGAACTATAATGGATTTAATTTTCCCAGAAGAGTTCCTTGTTCCATGCACGGTCTGTATGTAACAAAAGATCTCATGGGACCATTCTGAGTTCAATCCCATATATATATATATATAATAATAATAATAATGTTATAATGTTTCAGACCAGAAAGGCCCCAAGATCCACTCATGGCGAGTCTACCTAACCGTGTTTGTAATTGTGTACTGCGCATGTCCTTCGTGGTGGCGGAGGGAACCTACAATTTTATGTGGGTTTCGAACCACAAATACCTTAATTTTACTACCTTAAACTATACCTAATCTATCAACATATGCATCTAATCGATTTTTAAACATGTTTATAGACGTACTCATAATTAGTTCTACCGGCAAACTTTTCCAGCTATTTACTATTTATTCTATGCGTAAAAAAATTTTTTACGACTGCCGTCTCGAACCTTCTACTTGTCAGCTTACACCCGTTATTTCTAGTTCTTTCTAGTTAGTTCTACTATACTGTACTGTGCTATTTCGAAAAAGCTATCTCTATTTACGTTATCGAACCCATTCATAATTTTGAAAACCTGGATTAGATCACCCCTTAGCCTCCTAGTCTCGAGTGTAATCAATTTTAACTCCTCAAGCCTATCCTCATACGACTTTGACCTAAGCGACGGAATCATCTTATTTGCTCGTCTTTGAACCTTTCGATTTTGTCTATATCCTTGCGCATATGCGGATTCCAAAATTGGATCGCATACTCCAAATGGGGTCTAACTAATGACTTATAATAATAATATCGCGCGATTTGTACTCACAATTCCTAGTAATAAAACCTAGCACTTTGTTCACCTTATTGACCGCTGCTGTACTTTGCTTCGTTACTTTTAAATCACCAGTGACTATAACTCCTAAATTTTTTTCCTGATCTACGCTTGCCAACTCCTTCCCTAACATACTAAACGCAAAATTACCGTTACGCAAACCTATATGTAAAATTTTGCACTTATCGACGTTAAATCTCATTTGCCATGTGACCGACCAATCTACAATTTTATTCAGATCTTCCTGGATTTTACCTCTAGTTTCGTCATTAATTGCCCTCCCACCCAACTTCGCGTCATCCGCAAACTGTGAAACTGTACTAAATAGGCCGACATCTAGATCGTTAATATATATAAGAAAACGCAAAGGGCCCAATAGAAAACCCGGAGGAAAGCCGCTCGCTACATTAGCCAAGAAGACTCCACCCCATCAACGACCACCCTAAAACTGTGCTGTGTATTTCTAATCAAGTTCTGCAATTCTAAGTGTTCGACTATTCGATCTCTAATTATTTAACAGACGTTAAACTGATTGGCCTATAATTTCCTGCCGCACCTTTATCGCCTTTATTAAAAATAGGTGTTTCATTTGCTAACTGCTACACACCCCTCAGAAATAGACGCATTAAAAAAACTTTGTTAGTCGCACAACAATGTTTTCTTTTAATTCCTTTAGTTGTATGGGACATATGGAATCCGTCCTCGGTGATTTAAGCATTTTTTTACAAATGTAGTGCAGTACCTCCCTTTCACTCACCACAATAATATAATACCCCATTATCAAAAGGTATTATGTCTATGACCGTAGGGGTATTCGTTACAGCTTCTATTGTAAACACTGACGTAAAAAATTCGTTTAGCAGAGTAGCCATTTGCTTGGTTTCAGAAACTAGCTCACGTCAGAATTTCTCAACGGTCCTAAGACGCTCTTATAATATCTCCTACTCCTAGAAGTAAACCACAAGGGCTCGTTATTTATGATACTTTCGCACGCTTATTCTTGTACGATACACATTCCTCATTTATAGTCCTAAGCACTGTTTCAAAAGATTCCCACATTATTTTTGCGTTGGAGGTCCCCATTACGTTTTCCCAATTGAAGCGTGACAATTCATTTCTAAATTTACAAAAGTCTGCGCGCTGGAAGTCAGGAATTTTAGTCGAGTTAACTGGTTTCGAGTGACTTGCTGAGAGGACAAACGATACCATACTGTGATCGCTCTTGCTTAACAGTTCTATTATTTGAAGATCAGTGATAAGCCTATCATCCGTAGTTATTACTAAATCTAAAAAACTGCGCAACCTCGTAGGTTCCCCAACCTTTTGAATAAGAAAGCTATCCTCGAGAAAATTAGCCAATCGATTACCTTCCATGTCTCCCTGCAGTGTATCGTAATTCATGTTAGCGCAATTAAAGTTACCCATAACACTGGTCGACAAAATCGAACTTTTTTCTCTCATCAAAGATATATACACACTTTTCTAGACCAGTTTTAGACGCTGATTCCAGATCTGTTTTTCGGTTTTCCTCTAGCACATCTAGTTATCGAAATATGACTGGTGTTAATTTCAGCACAATTTATCATAAAAGTACAACTTTATTCATAAAAAGAAATGTACACCAACCTAAAAACGTTGCGAGTACGATTTTCTTTTGTAAACCTTGTCCGAATCGTCGCGGTACAACATCCAGCAGTAGTCTGCCACCATACTTTTTGTTCCAGAAACCTTGGTAGCGATTTTCCATTGACTGGATGGCTTGATGGAAGCGTTCCCCCTGTTCGTCACTCACCGCGCCAAGGTTTTCGGGAAAGAAATCTAGATGCGAATGTAAAAAATGTATTTTAAAGGACATGCGACAGCTCATTTCTTGATATGCATCGAGAAGTTTCTGAACTCCATCTTCGTATGTGGGAAACTTGTGGCTACCGAAGAAGTTTCCACAAATCCATTTGAAAGCCTGCCATGCTTTTAGTTCTAAGGCATTGAGGCTTTCTTCAAAGCCATCATCCCGCAGAACCTCCCTGATTTGGGGCCCCACAAACATTCCCTCCTTCAATTTCGCGGCACTGATGTTTGCAAATTTCTCAACAAGGTATCGAGACCCTCTCGAATTCGCCTTACCCATGGCTTTCACAAAATTTTTCATTAAGCTGAGCTTAATGTGGAGAGATGGCAGGAAAATCTTCTTTGGATCACCTAAAGGAACGCACTGAACACTGCCCGTTCCTGGCTCGTATGTGCTTCTTTGATGCCGGTCACGTCTGATGTAATGATCCGCGGTAACACGGCTGTCCCATATGCATAGGAAACAACAGTATTTCGTGAACCCTCCTTGCATCACCACAGATATTCAATTGATGAGTGCTGTATTGGATTGCTTCGAGTAGTATATTTATGTTATCGTGCGTCTCCTTTAGATAAACAGAGTAGTCGATCGGGATGGAAGGCTGTAAGTTCCCGTTATGCAGGAGAATCGCTTTCAAGCTTCGCTGTGAGGAATCAATAAAGAGACGCCACTCAGATGGTGTGTATACCTGTGACAAGTTCTCAAAAAGCCCATTGATATCATGGCAATAGCAGAGTGGACCGTCTATTGTAAAGAATGTCGCCAAATCATGGTTTCATTTTCGATAGTGACACACTCGGACGTTCTTCTCAAGTAAGTGTTTCTGCTTGAGTCTCGAGGAGAGAAGTTCTGATTTCTCTTTGGAGAGGGCTAGGTCTCTAATGAGGTCATTCAACTCGTTTTGGGTAAGCCTCTCCGGCTCCGATTGCTCTTCGTCAGGTGTGTAGTCAAGATCGGCCGAAGATCCCGCATCCCCGCCAATCGCACCTTCGTCAGATTCCCTTTCGTCTTCTAAAGAATCGAGTCCCTGCTGTGGAGGTACCGGAATCGGCATCGTGTCATCGTGAGGGATAGGTCTGATCGCGGAGTCTATGTTCGGATAAACGATGTTATGCTTGTTCTTCACAGAGAATCCAGTTATGTTAACATTGCAAAAATAACAATCGCCATGATGGTCTCTCGGCTCCCTCCATATCATGGGTATAGCGAACGGCATCGACATTTTCCTTTGGTTCAGCCAGTCACGTAATCCATTCGAACAAGCGGTACAGATAACATGTGGCGCCCACGCCTTATCTTGGTCGCCTAGTGGACAGCCGAAGTATGACCAGTAAGTTTTCCGAAGATCCATCCTGATTGTACTCCGTGGTGATTTAGTCGCGAACGAGCCGCACACGTAACAGAAATTGTTGGGGTGATTTTTACTCTTTCATGGCATGATGATCGATGAGTGGGTTGATGTAAATCACCTAAAAAAATAAAATGTGAAAGTGGGCGACAGAAAAGAAAACAAAACACACAACTAGAAATGTGACTGTTACGCCAAAGAATAAAAAGGTGTACACGTGCAACGTTTGCAAATTTGTGTTCAGCAACTGCTCTCACCTAAAATACCACATGATAATCTGCGGAAAGCCTTAGTTGAAACGACAAAATGCCATACACGAAGGTACAGAAACGGTAAAGCAAAAACCTACAGCTAAGCTGCAACGACAAAATACTCCACTACATGTGTGAAGGACGCATATAATTATATATTGTATCATATATTATATAGTATTATATTATATTATGTATAGTTCTATGTATATTATATATTATATTATATATAGTTATATGCGTATTATATATATTATACTGTATATAGTATTATATTATATATATATTATATTTATTATATATATTATGATCGGTCTCATCTCGAAAACTAGACGTGCTAGAGGAAAACCGAAAACAGATTTGGAATCAGCGTCCCAACAGCTATCTAGCCCACCCTTAATTATATCTGATGAAAAATACTTGTTGGCCAGTGTAATTAAAGCCTGCTCACTACCTATTATTCTCTTTAGTTCACGATGTAACGCTTCGTCCGTATCAGCTGTTTGAATAGGAGGCCTATATATAACAGCAACAAGAAGTTTGAAATCGCTCAATTTAAGTTTTGCATAGTCGAATCTATCGGTTCTGGAATTCTGTGCCTCAATTCTATAGCGCTCGCAATATTATCTTTAATATACAACATAACACCCCCTCCTCGCCTACCTATTCTGTTTTTAACAAAAAGTCTATAACCTCAAATTGGATACTCCCCTACAAAGTCACGTGTTTCAGTGCTAAGCCACGATTCACTTACCGCAATTAAATCATAGTCTTTGCAAGCAATTAAGGAAAACAATTCGTTTGTTTTGTTTCTACAGATCTACAGAAGCTAAGGCTAACAAAGACCCTAAGATCCACTCTAAGGTTAGCCCGAGAGAAAGAAGAAAGGGGTTAAAAGAAGAGAATATAGGGTTAAAGACAGAACCTTCAAAGTGTTTGTTAAAACCGCGTTGCCTTGCGTGCGCGGGGTAAATTCATATTTTTTAGCCTGAAATTTAAGGAAATTACGCCGGGACCGTTCGAGTTACGGTAGCCTGAAAAGAAGAGAAAATATTATGAAACAGTCTTCCTAAAAACGCAGCTCCAACGTCATTAAGATGAAGTCCATCTCCGAGGAACAAGTCCCTCCTGCCGTAGAAACTCTTCCAAAAATTTGCAAAATGCACTCGTTCCTGTTGGCAAAGAAACTTAAGTTATTGTTAATATAGGTCACCTTGCTGTAGAACTCGTTATGTTGGATAATTCGAGGAAGTATACCTGTTAAAATAATCTTATTAGTTTTTCCTTCAGACGCTCTAATAAGTCTCTACACCTTGCCAACAGCTATTCCGATCTCGAATTTAAAACGTTATTCGTACCGATATGAATAACATACGTTGTGTCCTCAGAGGTTCCGTCTGTAAACTGGTCAACGCTATTCGTTATATCCTCCACCCTTGCACCAAAGTAGCAGTAACGGCGCCTACAACGAGGGTTTCTTCTACAGAATTCCTTGAGCTGCCCTCGAACAATGGAATCACCAACGAGCCAGTCGTATTTCAGGTTTATCAGCGTCTTCGAAACCTAAAACAGAAAACTTATTGTTCGTTATTACGGGTAGACAAGTTTTAGGTTGTCTCAATGGGGGTCCATTACGCACTTGAACGAAGGGTCGGGAACTAGGGGAAGAGATAGGGCTGTTTGAATTAATTATTTATACCATTAGTACAAATTGAGGTAGGATGGGCCGCGACTGAAGAATAACTCCTCCCAGAAGGCCCAAGGGATTCTAATTTCGCCGTCAGGAGCATCACCCTTCCTTCAAGCCTCACTCTGGCCTCCCTCTCACGCTGTAGCTCGTTCTTCAGCAAATCCATGTTTGAGCACCACCTGCAAACTAATTGATCATTATTATTAGCTAAATTAAACGCGTAAGCAGCAAACTTCCCTTCGCACCGACTGCAAATACTTGACGAGGGTGCCATGCTATTGACTAATTAAATTACTAGGATTTGGAAATTAATAGTGAGTTAATAATAGTAATCTAATAATGACGCAAGTCTCCAGGAATAAGAAAAGGGCAATTAATAAATAAAACGCAGGTCTACCGCGTGTTTAGTTGTGACATCACCAACGCAAGCCCACAAAAACGTCCTTGAAACGCAGAAGACGGGTCCCTGCAAAAGGAAAAGTATTACTAAAGAAGGCTAAAGATGCAAGGCAATTTATGAACAATAAAAAAAACTTATCTGCCCGCTATTTAGCAGATTTTTCCCACGGAAGATGACCACACCCTACTTGATAATCCTTAGCAAATCAAAATCAACCTTATTGGACCACGTTTTCTAATAGATTGGAATTTCAAACTTCTCGAAAACAAAACAAGCGATATTAAGTAAATATAATAATAAATAAAGTCAATAAATAAAATATATTCGGTTATGAATAATTAACAACGGGAGGTAGTTTAGCTAAGAACACACCGAACACTATTTTTTTAAGTTACTTTAACTAAAACCACTTATTCAATTGGTAACACTGGACACTCGATAAAACACGTCTGTTCACAAAGAAATACAGATCACCTCTGATCTTATATATATATATATATATATATATGTGTGTGTGTGTGTGTGTGTACACACACACACATACACACAGTAGGCCTATATATACGAGGTTTGTTCAAAAAGTATCCGGACTGATGCGATTATAAACAGAATATGGTACTTACAGGGTTTGAGGCTTAATCTCCCTCAAAGTACACTACTTCTGAAGCCACACATTTCCCAACGATCCTGCCACTGTTGAAAACATTTTCGCAATAGCCAAAAGCTTCTCCGTCGAATTTCTTTTAATGGTCTGAACATCATCGAATCGGTATCCTTTCAGGGTTTGTTTGAGCTTCGGAAACAAAAAAATGTTGCATGGAGCCAAATCCGGCCAACATGGAGGCTGCTGTACTTGGGGGGGGGGGGGGGGGGGGAGGGTTGCGTGTTTGGCCAAAAATTGCTGGACAAGTTGCGACGAGTGAGATGGCGCGTTATCGTGATGAAGCATCCAGTCTCCGAACTCTCACTTCTGCAGCCGTTTCCTCCGAACTACTTCACGTAGACGTCTCAAAACTTCAGTGTAAAATTCCTTGTTGATTGTTTGTCCCTGTGGAGCATATTCATAGTGCACAACACCTTCACAGTAAAAAAAAAACAAGTAACATGCCATCATCGTAAGAAATCGCCGAAACAATCGAAACAAAACACGTTTAACTTTATCGGCTCACCACAGTGGACTGACGCTACACAATTTAGTCCAACTCTGTCAGTCAACTTGTCTCGACATGCAGAGACTTTTTGAACAGACCTTGTATACATATTATTATGATTTATCTATTTATTTTGTGTGTGTGTGTGTGTGTGTGTGTGTGTGTGGAAACAAACTTTTACTGTTTTGACGTAACACACAAAAAAGGTGTAGATTTTCACGAAGCGTAGGCTTTAATTTGAAAGTTTTAATTAAATTACGATATTTTGGTACAAGTTATAAGCTCCAACGTACGAAATTAATAACGGATTCTCAGTTTCAACTTGCCTGGTTTTGACCCCAGGTACAAAATTTTGGTTTGTTTTAGATTTGTGCCCCACTAAATTCCCTATATTGGGCCCTACAGTTAGCTAACATCATTCATTCTCTCAATAACCCAAATTAGGTTAGGTTGTGTTGGGTTAGGTTAGGTTTTTAGTGTCGATAGAATGCCCAGTCGATCAAATAGGCATAGGTGCCCTTACAATGGGTAAACTGCGTGAAATAATTTAATTTTCATTTCCTAAAGTCTTAAATAAAGTAAAGGAATTTTATAAATATAAATAAAAGTTAGTTGGTTAACATACATTTTTAACTAAAGTAAAATAATTAATTATATAGTATATCAGTGTCTTTGGTTTTATTTTTTATTTATTATTATTATTATTTAAATTAAGGTCACTTTCCTTAAAATTCTTTCCTATAAGCCTGAAACTTTTATCATTAATTTCATTAAATTTTAAAATTTACGTCAGTATTAAATTATCATTACCCGGAGGAAGGAAAAGGAGAAAGAAGAGGAGGAGAAAGAAGAAGAAGAAGAAGAGAAAGAGTATAAAAAGGAAGAAGAGTAGAAGAAAACTGTGTCCCATTTTAATTCAAAATATGTTTGATCGGCGAATAAACCAAAGTTGAAAAAACCAAAGTAAAATCTTTTATTCTACATTATTTTACATTTATATTCTATATTTAGAAAGGGTGAAGAGTACGCTGTTAAGAAGGTAAGGACTATAATTTTATCAACTAATTTTATACCAATGATGATGGTGCATTTGTTCAAGTACGCCGGTAATTATATAATTTGTTTTGGTTCGACGTATGATGAATAGGGAACTTTTATGATATGCGAGGATAGGCTTCGTAATAACATACATTATAGGTGTGGAAATATAGCTTTGCGCGATTGCGCTAATTACGTATTATTCGTACTCTATGAATGGCGTATGGAGTTTATGTAAACACAGCAATCAAAATTGAGTGCCTGCTTACTATGACAATCTTCTTAATACGCGAACGTTCCGCGTTTACCAGTGAAAATCTTTAATTAACTCGCATTCAGCATTTGGTGCACGCGCGTAAACTCTCTTTAAGAATTTTAATATACAGGGTGGGCCGTAAGTTTCCATACATAGGAAAATTTAAACGTTTGTTTTTATGTTTCAGATACCCTAAGAATATGCGTTTGACGAAAGAGCAACGAATTGAAGCAAATTTTTACGTCAATGGAGAGGTTAATCGGCAAAACATACGTTATTGGAGTAATGCTAACCCTAACTGGCTGAGTCCGACGAAGATGCAAGGTGCCGGTAAAGTGATGGTGTGGGCCGGGATATGGGGTGACAGAATTATTGGACCAATTTTTGTCAGTGGAAATCTTAATGCCGAAAGGTATCTTAACATGTTGCAAGAAGAGATTTTCCATCCCTGCTAAACGAGGAAGGTAACTTCCCAGTTTACTTCCAGCAAGATGGAGCTCCACCTCATTATGGTCTTCACGTGCGTCGGTATTTGGATCAGCAGCAGTTTCCGGATGCTTGGATTGGTCGGCGTGGTCCTGTGGAGTGGCCTCCCAGATCCCCAGATCTCACCCCCTTGATTTCTATCTTTGGGGGCACTTGAAGGCCATGGTGTATCAGGAAAAGATACGAGACATAAATCATCTAAAGGAACGTATCACCAACGCCATTACAAGCATAACGTCAACTGTGCTAATGCGTGTTCATCAACAGTGGGGAACACGTATTGAAATGTGTTTTCAAAACAATGGCAACCATGTAGAGCATATTATATAAATAAAAATGGTTGTCCATAAATTTTTTTTTATTTTTCCTATGTATGGAAACTTACGGCCCACCCTGTATTAAATTTTTTTAGATAATGAATACATAAAAATTAACTTTTTTATATTATTTCAAAGAGTGACAGTGTAAATAAGCTTAGTTTAAAAAGGAATGCCAAAAGTATATATTTATATACAGTATATTTAATAATTAATTAATAATGGGCAAAAGTTAAAAACAGCGAACAATTTTTTGTTTCATTTTAAAAGTTAAATTGTTTATTAAACTTTTAATAGAGCATACAACAACATGTAAATGGTTTTTTTTAGGTTAGGTTGGACTATTTACCTTAGAATTTTTGCTCTCCCATGATAAACAGAGGACTAGTTCGTGTAGCGTATAGTTATTAGTTATTTACATATTTGGGCGATAAGTTATACTAGTCGAAATCCATATTTGGATCCAAATAAATCGCTCAACAGAGCATACAACCGCATGGAAATGTTTTTTTGTAAGTTAGGCTAGGTAGGTTAGGTTAGGTTAGATTTATTTGGAGCCCAATATTGATTTCGGCTAATATAACTAATCGGCCATATCTCTCTCTCTCTCTCTCTCTCTCTCCTCTCTATATATATATATATATATATATATACACACACAGGGTGTTTGTTTCACAACCGGTCTGCTATACTTTGTGGGGTGATTTTGGGGGGATATCGAGTAAAAAAGTTAATACCACATAGTTGCTATTTCCAACTGTTGCGGAGCTACGGACGTTTTAAGATGTGCAAACAACGAATCCCTACTTGTGTGTAATTCGATAGATGGCAGCACTGGTGGTAGTTTTGGTTAACGAAGTTACCACTACTAATCCTCAGTTTTTTCTTTCAGTTGGTTCTGATTTCTGGGACGAGACACTGTGCTGCGCTAAGGTGAACATTCAAAATGAATCAACAGTTCACACCCGCTGAATACGCTGATATCCATTTCATTTATGGATTCTGTGATGGTAACAACAAAGCGGCAGTTGAGGAATATCGAAGACGTTTACCGAACCGCCGAATACCGAACAGGCAAGTGTTTAGTGACACACCAGAGATTAAGGGAAACAGGAACAATTGTTCCACATAACCAAGAACATGTAGCACGATGGCGCGTTGTTGTGGAGGAGCGCATACTGGACCTAGTACAACGTAGCCCAACTACCAGTGTTCGAAGGATTTCTAGACGAATTGGTGAATCCGCATCGCGTGTATGGCGAACCATACATGATGAGGGTTTGTATCCCTCTCATTTGCAACGCGTGCAAGCTCTTCAACCGGATGATTACGATAAACGTATTCAATTTTGCCAGTGAATGGTTATGCATCGCCAAATTCTTAATCGCATACTGTTTAGTGATGAAGCACAATTCATTCCGGATGGATTTAACATTAGACGAAATTTCCACGTGTGGTCTGCCGATAATCCTCACGGTATCGTTGAAAGAAACTTTCAACATCGATTCTGAGGGGAATGTTTGGTGCGGTGTAATTGGAGATCAGCTGATTGGACCGTTCGTTTTGGAACAACGATTAACTGATGATATTTATCTGAACTTCGTGACGAACGAATTGCCGCATTTGATGGAAGACGTGCCCTTGGAGACAAGGTGCAGGATGTTTTTTCAGCACAATGGGGTGCCACCACATTTTGTTCGTCATGTTACGGATTACTTGAATCAGCGGTACGGGAATCATTGGATTGGTCGTGCTGGTCCAATATCGTGGCCCCTGAGATCTCCGGACCTAATCCCGTTAGATTTCTTCTTATGGGGGCCTTATGAAAAAGATGGTCTACAAGACCAAAGTACAAACGAGAGAGGAACTCTTGCGTCAGAATTATGGATGCCGCTACTTACGAAAACAGCCCGAAATGATTCAGCGGGCAGTGGACTCTTGTTTGGAACGAACAAGGCTGTGCACTGAAAACCGAGGCGGACCTTTTGAACATTTATAAGGTGTATCTCATAAAATGTAGCAATAAATACATCAGATTAACATCCCGTTTATTTTTTTTCCGTGCACCTTAAAACGTCCGAAAGAGAACAAAGCTATCAAACAACTGACAAAGCAATTAAGTGATACAAGACATAGTAACATCCGGAATCCGATACTGATGTTAGAACTTAAAATAAAGGAGTCAACCATAAGAGAGAATATTGATAATGAACACAAAGCTATTGGCACTATAAAGGAAAATAGCAAATTCTTCTTTAGCTATGCTAAACGCAAAGCAGTTATCAAAACGAGCATTGGCCCATTGCTTGCTAAAGATGGACTAACTCTCACATCTAATACACAGGAAATGGCAAACATTCTACAATCTCAATATGCTTTAAGCTGGAGTACCCTGTAGTAGCAAAGAAAATAAAAACTACAGCATTTTTTGATAGAGAAGAAAATGACCAAGACAGACCATTATTGGAAGATATACAAATAACCACTAGAGATATACAACAGGCAATAACAGAGCTACCGGGGAGTTCAGCCCCTGGTCCAGATGGAATTGGAGCCAAGATTCTTAAGGAATGCAAACATACTTTATCTCTGCCTTTGAAAATCCTGTGGAGATCCTCACTAGACACCAGTAGAATACCACCAATCATGAAACAAGCAAATATTACCCCAATCTACAAAGGAGGCAAAAGGAAGGAAGCCAAGAACTATAGACCCATATCTTTGACTTCCCATATTATTAAAATATTTGAGAAAGTCCTGAAAAGGCACATTGTCAGTTTTATAGAAAATGAACATCTCTTAGAAGACTTTCAACATGGCTTCAGACACAAGAGATCCTGCCTTACTGAACTTATAGACCATTGCAATACAATCCTACAATATTTGGGAGAAAACCACAATGTTGATGTCATCTATCTAGACTTTGCAAAAGCTTTTGACAAGGTTGACCATGGTATATTATTCCATAAACTAAAAGAACTTGGTATTTGTGGAAAAATAGGAAAATGGATCCATGCCTTTCTCTCTGACAGAAAACAAATAACAATTGTAAATGGAGCAAGATCTATAGAAAAAGAAGTGATTAGTGGAGTGCCGCAAGGCACAGTACTAGGACCAATTCTATTCATTATAATGCTAAACAATATAAACTGTAACCTAGGAAGCTCTCTCCTGTCATTCGCAGATGATACCAGAATACTAAGACCAATTACAGAAAAAGAAGACTGTGTAGAGCTACAAAAAGATCTACAAACTATATATGCATGGGCAGATGCAAACAATATGGCCTTCAATGAAGACAAATTTGAACTAATTAAGTATGGACCAAATAAATACCTGAAAGAACAATTCAACTACACTGGACCCACAGGAAAAGATATTGCACAAACTGATCATGTCAGGAATCTAGGGATTATATTATCTGAAGATGCAACATTCAACAGGCACATTGACAAAGTAACCTCATCATGCAAACAACTAATAGAATATATACTGAGGACATTCAGAATTAGGGACAGTATGACCATGCTTACCCTGTGGAAATCACTTGTCCTTCCACGCATTGACTACTGCTCTCAATTATGGTTTCCCCACAAACAGAATGAATTGCAAAAAATTGAGGGCCTACAAAGAACCTTTACCTCGTATATTAAACAACCTGATGGGCAACAGGTGAGTAAAAACAAATTAAACTGCTGGGATAGGCTCAGAGCCCTCAACTTTTATTCCATAGAGAGGGGGTTTGAGAGATACATCCTAGTCTGCACCTGGAAAGTTCTGGGAGGGCTTTTAGTTGCCCCCAATACTGAACCAATTGTGCCCACCTTAACAAGAACTGGCAGAATGTGTAAAAAATATCACCTCCCACCAAACAGTCTGAGAAGGATTCAAGCCCTTCATTATAATAGTATCTCTAGGCGGGGTTCTCGCCTGTTTAACTCCTTGCCTCGGTGCCTTGGAGATGTAAGTGCGGTCCCAGTAGATACTTTTAAAAAACACTTGGACATGTTTTTAGCCAACATACCCGACCAACCCACAGTGTCAGGGTATTCCTCTGCCAGACCAGCCCCCACAAATTCAATAGGGGACCAAATCGTATGGCAGGAGCAAGAGAAAAGAAGGGTGGCGACCCCGTCGTGGCCCCGCCTCAGGAGGCGCTGAGCGGACTTCGTGGGAGCAGCGCACCCTTGAGGCAGAAGTGCTTTAAGGTAAATTTAAGGTAAGGTCCGTAGTTCCGCAACGGTTGGAAATAGCACCTATGTTGTATTAACTTTTCCACTCGATATCACCCCCCAAATCACGCCACAAAGTATGGCAGACCGGTTGTGAAACACGTATATATATATATATATATATATATATATATGATGATCAAAATAACCACGAAGGAAAAAGGAAACACAGAATGGTGCTCAAGCGCTTTCGTCTAATGACATCCTCAAGAACACTGAAATAAATAACAAGTTCGAGACTATATACAGGTCACCAAAAAAATTAAATAGAAAAATAAAAATTGTAGGAGGAGCATACAAATTTATAAGGAAAAGCTATCAGAGTTTTAGCACTTTGCCTCTCTTGTCTAAATCGGTTCTGAACGAATTCAAAACAACAGGATCATGCGTAAAATGGTCCTGGCTAATATTGAAATTATTTGTAAGTTGAATAATGGCAGACTCAAAAATATTTCTATTAACAATGTTGCTTGAGTGAAGCAAAATTGAAGCATTATTCCAATCAATACAGTGGGATAACTCTGACAAATGGACGAAAAGGGCACTGAACGACTGTCCCGTTCTAACGGAATATTGTTGCTGTTTTACACGCGTCTGCAAATCTTTTCCCGTCTGTCTAATGTAAAAGGAATCACATTGTTTATAACCAATTTCATAGATAATGCCTGAATTACTGGTAGGGTTATTTTTTACTATGATATTTTTCACAATATTTTAATATGAAAATACTATATTAATATTCAAAAGTTTAAGTACATTAGCAACGCCTAAAAAGCCTGGGAAAAATGGAAGTACTAATGGAAATACTAAAATATTCTTCGACAAGGTGCGAGGGTTATTATTCAGACGATAGAAAGTTCGTTTAGCCTTGTTAAGACAAGATTCCAAAAAAGCAGGTGGGTAACACAAATCACTTCCAATACTGTTGATTTTTTCTAATTCGGCATCCATGTATTCCGGACTGGCGATCCTAAGAGCGCGGAGAAACATTGAAGAAAATAGGGCTTTCTTGATTGGGGTGTCATGTCCGGAGTAAAAGTGTACGTAGGACAAATTGTTTGTTTTTTCAGATAAATACTAAACTTAAAACCTGGGCTTTCCCCTGTCCAAAAACGGGATTGAGTTGTTTTGTTCCACTTCTAAAGTAAACTTAATGGAGGGGACTTGATTATTTAACTGAAGGAGGAAGTCATCTAGGTCACGCTTCATGGGCCAGATACATAAAATATTGTCGACCGGAACAATGGGATGCCAGCCCCCAGGATTCTCGGAATGTTAGGAATTTCGAAAAACTCCATATAAATATTGGAGAAGAGGGGCGACAACGCTTACCCATGGCCATCTCAAAAACCTGTTGATAATACTCGTCCATTTGTCAGAGTTATCCTACTGTAGTGATTGGAATAATGCTTCAATTTTGTTTCACTCAAGCAACATTGTTAATAGAAATATTCTTGAGTCTGCCATTATTCAACTTACAAATAATTTCAATATTAGCCAGGGCCTTTTTGCGCTTGATCCTGTTGTTTTGAATTCGTTCAGAACGGATTTAGACAAGAGGGGCAACGTGCTAAAACTCTGATAGCTTTTCCTTATAAATTTGTATGCTCTTCCTACAATTTTTATTTTTCCATTTATTTTTTTGTGACCTAAATATAGTCTCGAACTTGTTACTTACTTCAGTGCTCATGAGAATGTCATTAGACGAAAGCGCTTGAGCACCATTCTGTGTTTCCTTTTCCTTCGTGGTTATCTTTCATCATTATATTATATATATATATATATATAATATATATATATATATATATATATATATATATATATACAGGGCGTCCCAAAAAAATGTATACACACTTTAAATAATTATAAAGGCATTGTTTATTAAAATACATTTCATTTTCAAAATGTAATAGAATCTACAGACATTTAATTGTTTTGTCAACGCCTGTTTTCAAACTGACGTCCGTTCTGGTCCAGGCACTGCTGATAACGCGAAGCAATGGAATCGCAAACATCACGAAACATTTCGTTTGGTATTTGTGTGCATTCTCGTTCAATGGCTGCTCTCAATTCACTCAATTCAGCGACTGTTGCAGGTTTTATAGCGTAGACTTTGTCTTTTAAGTATCCCCATAAAAAAAAGTCTAGTGGTGTGAGGTCTGGTGAACGCGGAGGGTATTCTACGAAACCCCTTCGTCCAATCCACATCCACATCGTGCCAAGTACCACTCGCAATACTCCACTCTTCGGTCCGGATCATCTTCATTAATAGCATGGACTAATCTTGGAATGTAACTTTTCCATTGACAGCGCTTCAAAATGCGTTCGACAGACGATTCTGAAATTCCTACCTCACGACTCGCTTGCCGCACAGATTTTCTTGGACTTTGGTGATACGTTTCCAGTACTCTTTCTTGCTTTGTGGGGCTTGTCGATGTCCGTGGTCTTCCGGAACGCTTCTTGTGGACATTCTGAACAGTTCCATCGGCTTCAAACTTATCTCTAATTCGAGTGATGGTAAGTCGCGTTGGTGGATCTGTTTGAAACTCCCTCCTAAACTGTCTTTGCACTTCAACTGCGTTTTCACACTTCCAGTAGCATTTTAGAATGAATTTCCTTTGTTCGAAGCTTAGTCTGACTGCCATTATTAATTCTAATGGGTTTAACTTGGAAAGAAAGAAACATCAATTGAGCTATCAGCTGTTAAAGTGTGTATACATTTTTTTGGGACGCCCTGTATATATATACATTTAACTGCAATGACCGCGCAGTATATTAACGTATAGAAACGACGTAAGTATAGAGGAGTGTTCTGCACACGAGGAAGAGAAATAACAAACAAATGAAAAATAAGGCACCCACCCGGGAATCGAACCCAGGATCTTCCGATTGCCGGTCAGACGTGCTAACCACTACACTACGGAGCCACGATAGTCAGAAGTTGTAATTCTCCTACATAGGGCAGAAACCAATGCCTTGAGAGGGCACCCTCGCAAATCGTGAATATGTACATTTAACTGCAATGACCGCGCAGTATATTAACGTATAGAAACGACGTAAGTATAGAGGAGTGTTCTGCACACGAGGAAGAGAAATAACAAACAAATGAAAAATAAGGCACCCGCCCGGGAATCGAACCCAGGATCTTCCGATTGCCGGTCAGACGTGCTAACCACTACACTACGGAGCCACGATAGTCAGAAGTTGTAATTCTCCTACATAGGGCAGAAACCAATGCCTTGAGAGGGCACTTCTGACTATCGTGGCTCCGTAGTGTAGTGGTTAGCACGTCTGACCGGCAATCGGAAGATCCTGGGTTCGATTCCCGGGCGGGTGCCTTATTTTTCATTTGTTTGTTATTTCTCTTCCTCGTGTGCAGAACACTCCTCTATACTTACGTCGTTTCTATACGTTAATATACTGCGCGGTCATTGCAGTTAAATGTACATATTCACGATTTGCGAGGGTGCCCTCTCAAGGCATTGGTTTCTGCCCTATGTAGGAGAATTACAACTTCTGACTATCGTGGCTCCGTAGTGTAGTGGTTAGCACGTCTGACCGGCAATCGGAAGATCCTGGGTTCGATTCCCGGGCGGGTGCCTTATTTTTCATTTGTTTGTTATTTCTCTTCCTCGTGTGCAGAACACTCCTCTATACTTACGTCGTTTCTATACATATATATATATATATATGGGATTGAACTCAGAATGGTCCCCTGAGGTTTTTTATGATACACACAGACCGTGCATGGAAGAAGGAACTCTTCTGGGAAAGCATCATGAAAAAGAAAAAAAAACTAGTGTTTGTCATTTACCATTACTTATTCGGACTATAGTGGATTTAATTTTCCCAGAAGAGTTCCTTGTTCCATGCACGGTCTGTGTGTATCATATACTATCTATCTATCTATCTGTATCTATCTATCTATATATATATATATATATATAGTTATATACACACATATATATACAGGGTGTTTCAGGAGCGAAGGCCAATACTTAGGGAGGTGATAGTATCGGTCATTGTGAGGAAAAAAGTTCATATGAACATCGTGACCATATTTTTAGGAGCAAAAAGCGGGACATTTTTCTATTTTTGAAGTTATAAACTAAACTGACTATATTTTCAGAAGCCAAAAGCGGGACACCTCTCTACCTCATATATATATATATATGGAACATAATTATTACTCCACTGCTTGTATTTTTCTCTTGAGTATATAATTATGAAAAAAATTAACTCAACTGAGAATGGCTTATATCTATGACATACCAATATACAATATTATCGTACTTGCTTTTCAATTCCCGTACTTTTCAGTAGATGAAATCTTCTGAAGTAATTCCGGAGTTGATTTCAACATAGTGTAGAACTCCATACAGGTTTGATTGAAGTTTATTTTAGTTAAAAGTAAAGCTTTTAGAGTTGAGACTTTCAGTTGTGCTTTCTCAGATGTCCACGTCTTATTCATTTGAGAGAAAGTACTTTCAGTCGAAGCATTAGTTCCTGGAAAACAGAGCTGAACTAATGTTGACATTCGTTGATGATTGACATCTCTGGCCTTGAAATGAGTGAATACTTCCACCCAGCGCTGGTCTGTTGATAATTTAGATGCATTCCACTCTGCTACTTTCTCATCACTAATGTAGACTACTTTGCAAAACACGTGAACTCATCAAATAATTCAGTGTCAAATTTGGGGTCAAATAGCTGTTTTACAGCAGCAAAATCCATTGTTTTCTCAACAACTGACCACTTTGGAACTTGTTTTAATAAAGCCCACTGCATACACTCAACGTTTGGCAAGTGACCCGACCACTGATCCAAGTACTTAACACACGTGTCATAAAACTCAACTAATATTTTCTTTACAGATAAGGAATCATTAGAATCAATCAACCCATCTTGTTCAAGTTTGTTTACAAGACTCCTGACTGAGAGTGGCACAAACACATTATCTTTCTTTGATTGCAAATTATCCTTCAGATCAGAAATTGCACTCATCACTTCCACAACTGATATATGTTCACCCTCAATCTTTAAAACCACTTGGTGAAAGGTGGCTACTTGACAGTGCACAAAGTTGAGCCAGATCTCTGATTGTGAGTTTTCTAAAAAGTTTTTCAGTATCACTGGACACTTGCTTTGGCTCAGAAAGTATGATCTTAACCAGGAAACAACTTGAGTATTCTTTCAACTGCAAGCATTAATACCAACCACCTTGTTTTACTATATCGCAGTAACTGTTTATATTTAATGTCCACAAAATCACAAAACTTTTTCAGCTCTTCTACTCGAACAGTATAGATGTAGAAATATGAATATATTTTTACAACCACTGTTTCCACATCAATTGGCAGACAGTCACTGGCAGACTGAACAGCATTATGTACAATAGGGCGGCTCGTTTTTACACTTTTTTCGATATTTGATTGGGGGTAGTGCGGAAAAGTTGCGATTTGGAGAGAAAATAAAGTGTGTAATTTTTTTTTATCTACGTCAATACCTTCCGGTGGCGGCGAGTCCTTAAAAATCGAAAAATAGGCCTAACGGGGTAGATTGGAAAATGGTTTTAAAGACTAACAAAATAAACAATAAAAATTTCAGCACAATCTGTTAATAACTTCCGGTGGCGTCTTAGCCGTTAAAATATCCAAAATATTGATTTAAAGCAAGTTTTTACAAGATGTTATACAAATGTTAATTCCGGTATATTTCTGTGCAAACAACCATGAGAACACTATTATAGGCTTGAATAAATTAATAGCAGTCATTGAACAATGAACATTATATAAAAATTATATAAAATTATACAAAATTTTTGTGTTTTTAGGCCTATTTTTCGATTTTTAAGGACTCGCCGCCACCGGAAGGTATTGACGTAGATCCAAAAAATTTTACACACTTTATTTTCTCTCCAAATCGCAACTTTTCCGCACTACCCCCAATCAAATATCGAAAAAAGTGTAAAAACGAGCCGCCCTAATGTACAATATGTGCAAAACAACCAATCCCAATTAGTTCTCTACAAATGTAGTAAATTAGCTTCCTGAAAATGTTATTCATTCCTTTTCTTGCAGCATCACCAAAATTACATTTAGTGTTATCACCAAAGAAAGCAACTAATTTTCTGCCCAGGTCATGCTCTTCAATAATATCAGTTAAATATATTTCACCACAATATCTGAGGTTTCTCCAGGCTGAGATTTAAAGTCAATAAGCTTCACTTGAGCACCTTCATATGGCTGAAAGAAGCGAATTAAAACAGGAAATAGCTTGATGTTTCCATGGTTGCTTGCATCAGTTAGCAATGTTATGCAATGAGCATCCTTTAATTGTTTTTTAATTCTGTTTCAGCATATGGTGCAAATACATTTGAAACAATCGCTTCGCACTTTGTTCTGGCACATGAAAATTTTGGTTCAAAGTATGTTTTCAAAATTTTTGTTGCACAGTCAGTAGATCTGAAGCTTTGATTTTCCCTGACTGTATGGTAAGCCCACAAACCCTCAGCAACAGCTACTTCTAAATCCTTATTATTAGGCGTCACACTTTTAAAATAATCACTCACTATCTTGCTAGATGAAGCACCGATATCAACCGATTTGTATCCTTTTGAACCAAGATGCTTAGTAATATCATTAATCCCACCATGTCCAATGCTGAAGTCACTTCTACATTTCTCACACCGTACATCACTTTCTGTTGTTGTTTTTGTAATAAATGGATATTTAGACTGCAGATGTGCATTAAATGTACACTTCCTTTTAGTTTTAGACACTGTGTTGTCAAACTAGGCCTACGACCTTACGTACGATACAATTAATAATTTTCCTTATCCTTCAAACGAAAAAAAAGTTTAACCTAGCTGCAAAAGAAAAAAAAAAGGATGCAGGGATAAAAATTAATTAAGGTTATTAATTAAACAAACATAAAAACATAAAAGCGTTACACTACAACACAACTTTACACAGAGGCAGCTAATGAAACACTGAAACGCTAGTCGGGAATCACGGCACTGCCGCACGGCGACATGTATCGTACCAGTTCAGTTTGCAAGTTAGTATTTAGATTTGGAATTAGGAATGTGGCATAATTCTATTAATTCATAAAGGACATCTAATGTCTAATGTAACAGTAATTTTAATAAAGCGGGACATTTATGAAAATTTGCTCCAAATGCGCGATATTTTCGGGACATTTTGAAAAGAGGGACACGTCATAAATTCGGGACTGTCCCGCCCAAAATCAGGACTCTGGTCACCTTATATGAACATGTGTCTAATTCTGAATGGTTACGGAGATAGAGCTGTTTGAATCTACAAATACAAAAGCATTGTTAATGGTAATCAAGAAAGAGAAACCAATTACTGTTTCTAACATTTAATGTTTAAGCATTGGCATTTTGAATGGTATCAGATACAGAAATGACAAATTTGTTACAGTTTACAATACGTTTTCGAAAATCCCACCGTCAACCTCAATGCACTTTGCAACTCGTGTGTGAAGATCGCATGTTGTTTGTCTGAGTTGATCTTGACGTTCCTTTATGCGGGCAGCAGCATCCAAAATGCGAGCGAGCAATTCGTCTCGTGTATCCACCTTTTTTTTGTAAACTTCACTTTTCATCCACCCCTACAAACAATAATCTAACGGAGAGAGGTCTGGAGACCTTGGTGGCCATTGAATGGGACCACCGCGGGGGGAGGAAGAGCTGCGCGCGCATCAGATTCAAACAGCTCTATCTCCGTAACCATTCAGAATTAGACACATGTTCATATGAACTTTTTTCTCACAATAACCGATACTATCACCTCCCGAAGTATTGACCTTTCCTCCTGAAACACCCTGTATATATATATATATATATATATATATATATATATATATATATAATAATTAGGGTAGGTTAAATTTATTTGGCGCTCATTATGGATTTTGACCACTCTAATTAATCGCCCAAATATATACTGGGGGCACTCAATATATTTTGGCCCACCCTCTTTTCTTAGCTAAATAATAGACCATGGGGCTGAAATGTCTTTTGGGCCGTAAGTTTGAACTTTCTGCGCTTCACATAACCGGACTTTTCCAGTTTGAACCTCCCCTCCTTGTATAAAACCGCTTTTAAACGCCCTTGTATAAAACAGATGGTTAACACAGTTTCAAAAATGGCGTCTGACAGTGATGTGCGTCGTAAACAGAGAGCTGTTATCGAGTTCTTAACCGCAGAGAAGGAAACAGTTGGAAATATTCACAAACGTCTACAAAACGTTTACGGAGATGCTGTTGTTGATCGAAGCACAGTTCAACGCCGGTCTAAACGTATATCATCAGAGAGAGGCAGAGCTAGCCTCGATGATGAGCCACGCAGCGGTCGCCCGGCATCGGTTCGACATCACACTGTGCAACGTGCTAACAGCATCATTTGATCAAATCGGCGCGTCACATACAAGGAGTTATCACTGGAGCTAGGAATTAGTGAAGGAAGTGTGAATACGATAATTCAGCAACTGGGATACTAAAAAGTGTGTTCACGGTTTGTTCCTCGCGAACTGACCGAAGATCACAAAGCCCAAAGAAAAGAAATTGCTTCTGAGTCGTTGGTTCGATACGAGACAGAAGGGGATGACTTCCTTCCACAAATTGTGACTGGGGATGAGACTTGGGTACACCACTTTGAAACTGAAACAAAACGCCAATCCATGGAGTGGTATCACGCAGACTCCCCACGCAAGAAAAAGTTCAAAATGGCTCCCTCTGCAGGAAAGGTTATGGCCACCATCTTCTGGGACATGAAAGGGGTGATTCTGGTGGATATTATGAAGAAATGACAAACAATCCACTCAGAGGCATATATTGGTACCCTACAGAGACTCCAGAGACGTATAAAGCGAGTTCGACCGGAGAGAAAACTGGAAGACGTCCTTCTTTTGCACGTTAAGGCAAGACCACACAACAGTTTGCAAACAAGAGAGGCCATCACAAAAGTGCGCTTGACTGTGTTGCCGCACCCTCCATACAGCCCGGATCTAGCACCTTCAGACTTCCATTTGTTTGGGCCAATGAAGGATGATATTCGTGGAAGAAAGTTTTAGAGTGACGATATGAGGTTGTTGAGGAGGTTAAGAGGTGGCTCCAGCGGAACCCAGCGGACTTTTACCAGCAAGGAATAAAGGCCTTTGTTTCGAGGTGGAGGAAAGCCGTAGAAAAGGATGGAGACTATGTGGAAAAATAAAAACTAATAAAAAAGGTATGTAACGACTTGTGTACAAAATTTCTGGAATTTACAAGGAAACTTGGAAAGAAAAAAAAAAGGTGGAGCAAAATATATTGAGTGGCTCTCGTATATACTGTATATATATGGGATTCAACTCAGAATGGTCCCCTGAGATCTCTTATGTTACACGCAGACCATGCATGGAACAAGGAACTCTTCTGGGAAATTAAGTGCACGATAGTTCGAATAAGTAATGGTAAATGACAAATACTATAGTGGGAACGGGTCACTCGCAAAACTACAGTGGATTGAATTTTTCCAGAAGAGTTCCTTGTTCCAGGCACGGTCTGTGTGTAACATAAAATATCTCAGGGGACCATTCTGAGTTCAATCCCATCATGAAACGGACATGTTAATTGCTTTAAAAAATGGACGCTCAATTCTGCCAGTTGAGGTTTAAGTTTTGGGTTTTGGCTGAAAATGCAATAGTTACCCCTTTTTCTTTGATGTATTCATTCCGACGTGAATGCAACGAGTTTCTTGCGTATATTGGGGGGGATCCCATAGCTAGTGAGTCGGTTTGTTGATAAAGTTTGTTGATAAAGGGATCCCCCTTAAGTGCCACTTTAGCCAACATCTTTCTCAGTCACCATGAAAATAACTAGCTACTCCGTTAGGGTGTGTCAATTTTAGGGAGCAAAATTTAATCTTTAGATTTTCAAAGACTACTAGTGACCAAATGATGCATTTTTATGTGCTAAATCGAAATATGGCTTTAAAATCAAGATGTGACCACTCCTAGCTACTTATATTTGAAGGTTGAAGTTTACGAAAAATCAGCAATTTTTGCAAGTATTTTTTTTATTGTATATAACTACATTTTACATACATTACATACAATTAAAGACATTTTATTGTATTTCAATATTAAAACTTAGAAATATAGATAGGTTTCTTGAACTTTGCCAAGGATGCCATGTATAACTACATTTTACATACATATAATTAAAGACATTTTGATTGTATTTCAATATTAAAACTTAGAAATATAGATATAGTCCGGTAGCACAGACCCTGATTTTACTGGAACCCTGCATTGTTTGTTATAAAGCAAATTTTTACATATTTTGAAAGTTTATACCACCCCATCAAGAATCCATCGGGTGTACACCTGACCCCCGCTTGCCTTTTTCAATGTGGCTGCCATTTTCCAAGATGGCCGGCGAACCTGAAAAATCCCATATCCTGGTCGATACTTGATGGATTTTGATGATGTTGGTGTCATTTCTAGGGGTTTTTAGGATGATGAGTCGATCTGGAGGGGTTGCAGATACTTTGGGAGTCGTTTTGATCCACATTCGTCAATACTCAAGGTCATTGGAGGTCGAACGCCCCCCGAAATAAGGAATATCCCATATCCCGGGCAGTCGTGGATATATTTTGATCTTACTGTCGTTTTTATGGTTTTGGGCGAGACTGAGTAGTTCTATAGGGTTTAAAATGAAATCAGGGATTATTTTCCCCATGGTAAGGTGAATTCCAATATGTCTAATTATTCCTTTTATTTTTTTCAGGTTGTTGAGATTATTGCTGATGGTGCTACCCACCTAGTGGTTTGATGACGTCTTGGTTGTGCTGATTCCAAAATTGTTTTTTGACTGCTGAATATGGAGAATATACCAGGTGAGCATTGTTTAGTTTTCATTTGCTGAGGATGAATTATTTCAACGCGATTTGTACTCTGAAGAATGGGTAAACAAAATTCTTATTTTTCAGGTTCTACAAAAGCTGCAGACGAATGTTTCTTCAAAGATTTCCTGCGTAGCTGTCCTGGAGGTCAGAAAGGTCTTTCAAATTGTGGGAGGATTCAGAAAATCATAGAGAGCAGCGACATCAGAGGGGAACATGGGGTCGACCAACAGTTGTTATCATGGATGTGTCAGCTGTTTTGTGGACAGTCGATGGCCTGCTAGTGGCACAGTTGCTACATTTATCCAAACCTTCAAAGTATGGCTACCGAAACATCTTTCTCATGCATCTGTAGTATTAGCTTTTGATCGCTACTATGATTTCTCTCCGAAATCAAGCACTCGGGCAATGAGAAGCAAGAGCAGCAGAGTTCACAAGCTGGACCTCAACACCCCATTGCCTACAAGAGACGCTGTTCTCACGTGCACCGCGAACAAGGAGCAACTAAACAGGCTGCTCTGTGAGCAAATCCTTGCTGACAGTGAGTATCTCGCAACTGTAACCCAAGACCATGAGCCAGTGTTTGCAGGATGGCAGACCATACCGACTTCCATTGTGCGAAGCAGGAGTCAAGCAGCATTGGAGCTCTCATCATCTCATGAAGAGGCTGACGTGATAATAACACAACACGCTATTGCACAAGCTGAGAAAGATTCTGATGCCCGCATCTCCATCATTTGTGATGACACAGACGTGTTTGTCATGCTAACTCACTTCTATGAATTTAAGAAACTAGGCTGTCCCATGATTATGGAGTCTCCAGTGCGTGGCAGAAAATCAGTGGACATCCGAGCAACTGTAACCCAGCACAAAGACATCATCCCACAAATCCTCAAACTACACGCTTTGAGTGGTTGCAACACAGTTGCAGCAATACATGTCATCGGCAAAGCCACTGCCATTGCCACAGCCAAGAAGGGTCGGAAGCTAGATAAGCTGGGGTCCCTTGATGCATGCTTTGACCATATCGAGAAAGAGGCAACAGCGTTCATTGTTGCATGCTAAGGGGATAAGAAATCCTCATCTCTTACTGAGTGTCGTCAGCGAGTATGGACTCAGAAGACAGGGAAGTCGGGAACTGCTGCACCCAAACTATGTTCTCTACCACCAACAACTGAAGCTTTCCATCAAAATGTGCTCAGAGCCCACTACACTGTGGCGAACTGTCTCGATGCACTAAAGTGTGACCCACCACCACTTGATCCTGTGCATTATGGGTGGGAGAGAGACGAAACAGAGTTCTCATCCCACAAACAGTTGGTGAAGGAGTGTGCTTAGCACCAGATGAAGTTCTGAAGCTAATCAGGTGTGGGTGTGAATCACAATCAGCATGCAGGGGGAGTCGCTGCGGCTGCATGGGACGCGAAATCCCTTGCACAATGTTCTGTGCATGTGGCAGTGGCTTGGATTGCAACAATCCACTGAACCAAAACGCAAACGACGAGCAGACTGATGATCCTGACGATCCTGACACAACCATGTCTTTTGATATTTGCCCCCAATAAATGGTTACCTAATGTGAATAACTGCATCAAAGTTGTCAATGCCAATCCCCCAGCTAGGTGTGAGCTTTGTTTTGCTTACGAGGTCATATCTTGTAGCTTTGCAACGTTCCATAGAATGCATGTGCCCTGCACTTCAGCACAAATTGTGGTTTATATCCGAATATCCATATCCATATAATGTGGGTTATGTCATTTAAGCATTATGATCTGGTTTTATCTGCAGAAAAGATGTTAAGTGCTCAGCGGTTAGCTAGATTGTAGAAATTGTCACTGAAATAAAGCAAATACAGTGATGTCAACTGTGGCATTATCATATTTCAAGGCCAAACTTTAACCTCAAATGACCTTGACTTGACCCATGGAGTTGCAAAATGATATCCTACTGTTATCATGTGCCTACAGAACTACTCAGTCTCGCCCAAAACCATAAAAACGACAGTAAGATCACCAAAATATCTTCACGACTGCCCGGGATATAGGATATTCTTTATTTCGGGGGGCGTTTGACCTCCATTGATCTTGAGTATTGACGAATGTGGGTCAAAACGACTCCTAAAGTATCTACAACCCCTCCAGATCGACTCATCCTAAAAACCCCTAGAAATGATACCAAGATCATCAAAATCCATCAAGTATTGACCAGGATATGGGATTTTTCAGTTTCGCCGGCCATCTTGGAAAATGGCGGCCATATTAAAAAAGTCAAGCGGGGGTCAGGTGAACACCCGATGGATTCTTGAATGGGGTGGTATAAGCTTTCAAAATATGTCAAGATTTGCTTTATAACAAACAATGCAGGGTTCCCACCCCGTGCAACCCGACTAATAGGTTTCTTGAACTTTGCCAAGGATGCCGTGTCTGCCTTGCTCTTGTTCCTGGACATGCGCTCCCTACTGGCCACCTGGCCACTGATGTACGCCTCCCTCCTCTCTTGTGAGTAAACATGTTGTGCTGCTTCAGTTGTCATCCTTACACACCTTTCTACTGACTGTGTGTGTGAGGGCCATGCAGGAACATTCATTGGTCTATCCAGAAACTCCTTGATTGCAGTAGTGGTGAGGGAGGATGTCAGAAGAGGCTCAGTCACACCAGGGTTCCAGTCAATAAGCTCCGAAAGTTTGGTGGCATCTGGGTTGATGTCAGGAGTCTTTCTGGGTCTGACACTGCAGTCTCCTACCTGTGTGTCCTCATCTCCTTCACCTCTGATTTCTAGTATCCTCTTCACTGCCTCCCTCCTCTCCTTCTCCACCTCACTGCACAGCATGGCCTGGAGCACGGCCTCAGAGTGTGCATACCAGGCTGATCTCTTCACTGTAGGCATCACTATTCCTATCACCTCCTTCTTCTGACTTCTGAGCAGCTCCAGCTGGTACAGTACATGCCTGGGACCCTCCACCCAGCTGTGATTTAACTTGATGTTGAACCAGTTTGGTATGTAGACTCCCATTATGAATTCCACAATTATCCTCAGATTCTTCAGGTTCCTACCCTTCAGCCCATGTTTGGAAATCCACAATCTGCAGAACCTTAGAGCCGTGGTGACCCACCTACTGTGACAGACTGGCCCAATCTCCAGGAGAGCTAGACTCTGAGGTACCTCTCCCGATCTGATGGCAGTGATGATTCTGTAGCCATATGATTGGTCTGTGCTGAGGTCCTTGACTACCTCCTGACTGAGAAGGGGTAGAGGAGGACCAACAGTGATCCTCGTGAAGTTTGGGTTGAACTCCAGCTCAGTGGCAGAGTCTAACATCTTCCCTAGGGGCCAGACCACTTGTTGTTGCTCAATGTCTTGCCATCCAGTGCAGTCACCAGGTGTCTGAGACTTAGCTCCACAGTGTGCAAGTCACAGACAATCCAAACCAACTTCCTGCTAAGCTTGGCCTCCACATAATGCATTACTCCTCCCTCCCTGCCAGTATTCATATTAGTACTGTCACCTCCTATGGCCAAAAGGGTCTGGTCTGCTCCTCTCTCTCTTAGCCAGTTCACCAGATGATCAGCAATGACCTCAGCATGACTTCTCTCCTCTGCAGCTTCCTCTGGTACAAAATGCCACAAATATTTCCCACCTGGTTCATTGCACACTGTGTAGTGTTCTTCCTTAATGAGGCCAGGAAACTGCCTGTCACTGCCCTAAGCTTCCATCATCACTTTGGTGTCATCTCTTTTCCCCATCAAAGAAGATACAGGTGATGCCATTTTCCCTAATCTCTTCATCAAACTTCTTGACCATCTCCTTAGTCAGTCTCTCCTGAGCCCTCCTCACCTTATTGTGGTCAATCACCAGTGCTGTGTCAAACTCTGTGATAAGACCAGCATCAATCCAGGCAGCAGTGGCAATCTCTGCAGTCTCTCTCAGTCCAGTGTGATGTCTGAAGCTAGTCAGAGCTATGTTGGTGATATCTTCAGTGTTGTATTTCTTCTTAGCCACAGGCAAGGAAGAAGTTGTCGCAGCCTCTGGTATGAAGTCTTCGTCCTCCTCTCTCATCCCTGCCTCCTCCAGTATATCTCCAGTCTCCTCCAACTCCATCTCCAGCAGTGACTCCTTCCTCAACTCCTCTTCTTTCTTGGCTGACTCCTCTGCCTTTCCTCCTCCTCTTCTCGTCGGCCTTCCTCCTCCTCTTCTCCTCGGCCTTCCTTCTCTGCTCCTGTCTCTGCAGCACTGCTTCCTGTCTCCTGGTCTCAGGGTGATCAGCTAGACCCATCTGGTGTGCCCCCACACTGCCCACCTTTTCTCTCTGACCTTTAATGAAGGCAAGCTCCTGCACTGGTATCTTCTGCTCGCTCCTGCAGCTGCAGTCAATGTGAACCTCACTGTTGCAGACAGGGTTGCACCCAAACTCACTGCAGCTCCTGATCACACAGTGACAGGTCAGGATGTCCACCAATTTGTCCAGTTTCATCATGAACCTATCTTTGACCTCTAGCTTCACATTGCCAATGGACAGCTTCATTGCCTCATCCCACAGTGCCTTCACTTTAGCCCTGATCCTGACCTCAGTGTTGATTACAGGTCCTGTGAATAGAGCGTTGGCCTTTCTCCACTGAGCCAGTAGCCCTGGAACAATGCCGTTGTTAATCAGGTCATTAACTGGGTAATTCCTCCTGTCTTCCTCGCTCATCTCTCTCCTCAACAAACCATACCTCAGCAGATCTCTGGCTGTGGGCAGCTCAGCAGGGGGAAGTTCCCTCCCAGTCCCCCCAAATGACTTAGGTGACAACTTGATTTGCTTCGGGTTCTGATTTCTTTCTGACTCATCCTGTGGACCTGTGAACGAAAGAAATGTCATTGAAATTTGGATAGGCCTACTGATTATGATTACATAAAATTAAGTTAATTGAAATTCTTAATATCTTCCTATAAGCTAGATAAAAGGTTGTTGTTATAGGTACAAGACTTAATTATTCAAAGTAATGACAATTTCATATATCTATCATAACAAAATATACAGAACGTTTGGGTCACACAACATTTCGAATAATTTGAATTGCACAATATTTACATTACGAAGTAATCAAAATTGTCAAAAAGGAGGGAAAACACATGCATTCACAATCAAAACTCCAACATTTGTGACTATGTGAAACTTAGAAACCATACTGCACACCAAAAGTAACCAAAGTTGACCACACATATCAATGGCACATTGATATACGATGCTACAGTCATATTTAGGTTATATTTCAAACCTTTATGGTCAAATATAAATAGGTAAATGGCTTTTTTAAACAACACTAAAGATATTTCTAAGTTTGCTAGATAATATGACATCATTTGAGCATTAGTAGCTTTTGAATTGTTGACTTTACTAAAATTCACACACCCTACTATTCCATTGCCCCACCCACTATAAACCACACCTATATAAAAGATATGTTGACGACACCTTTCTCCTTTTTCACAATGCCAAACACGCCCCCCTTTTTCTTAACTATCTTAATTCCCAACACAAAAACATTAAGTTCACAAAAGAAGCCGAATTCAATAACACCCTACCCTTCCTAGATAACTTATAACAATAACAAAACAAAACAACAAATTCAGCACCTCCATATATCGAAAACCCACGTACACAAGCCTAGGTACAAATTACCTAAGCCACACCCCTTCGCCATATAAAATAAACAGCATCAAAATTTTAATCCACCGCGCCTATCATCTTTGCTCTTCGTACTTATTCCTTCATAACGAAATAGAATTAATTCATATTTTGGCATTAACAACTTCCCAAAACATCTTTTACAATTTTTAACCAGAAATTTTCTTAATAATATTTATCAATCCCCCCTTAAAGTTCCCACCGTTAAAAAAAAAAGACGTACAATACTTTCCATTTCCCTATTACGACCATATCAGCCACAAAATACTTTCAGAACTCCGCCTCCTACTCACCCCTCTTTACCCCCAAATTATCTTTCAATTCGTTTTCACCAACAATAATAGCATCAAATCATACTTCAACCACAAAGAAAAAAAACCTCAGCCCCTTGCTTTGTCCACCATCTACATTTTCAACTGTGTTCACTTCAAAGCGAACTACAGGGTGTCCCATAAGTCCGGCATCATAGGAGAAATTTATATTTTTCTATTTCTACAAACCATAATTCATATTTTTCTTATGCTCGGGATGCCAATTTCCCGTCCACCATTCTCTTCAGTGACGAGGCTGTTTTTTATGGAAATGGTGAGGTAAATCGACAGAACACCCGCTACTGGTCTCAAAACAACCCTCACTGGTATACCTCTTCAAAGGAACAAGGTGCATCTCGGGTGATGGTATGGTGTGGCATTTGGAAGGATCGCATCATAGGCCCCCTTCTTTTTCGATGAACATGTCACTGGAGGCACCCACCTACGTATGTTCAAGGAAGAAGCATTTCCCAGTGTCTTGAACGAAGAAGGAAATTTCCCAACATGGTTCCAGCAAGACGGCGCTCCTGCACATTACAGCGCCCAAGTAAGAGAATACCTGTACCAACAATTCCCTGGTCATTGGATAGGACGTCGAGGGCCTGTGGAATGGCCAACTAGAAGCCCGGATCTCACACCACTAGATTTTTATCTCTGGGGCCACTTCAAAGCGCTGGTATACGCAGAGAAAATTAGGAGTGTTGAACATTTGCGGCAGCGCATTATTGGGGCATGTAACACCATTACTCCTGACGTCATTCACCGTGTGCTTGCTGACTGGGTATCACGTCTGAATTTGTGTACTGAAAACAATGGTGGACATATTGAGCACGTTCTGTAAATAAAAGCTTTTGTTTTGCCTTTTTTTATTATTTTTCCTATGATGCCGGACTTATGGGACACCCTGTATATTGGCACTACCATTCGCCACTATCAAACCAGAGTGGACGAGCATCGCGGTATTTCCACCAGAACATCGCAACCCTTAAGTAAACCCTCTAAATCAGCAATAAGAGATCACTGCCACCTTCACAACCACACACTACTTCCCTCCAATTTCAAAATTATCAACACAACCAACCATCCAACCGACCTCCGTATTCTGGAGTCTCTACACATCATCAATATTAAACCAACTCTCAACGACTATAGTTCTGCCTTTAACTTAAACATAGCCAAATAAACTGTCATATCCTACCACTGAGAAGAAATTCACCATCACTTCGTCTGGCTCCAACTCTTCCAATATGGACCCCTTCCAACAACCAATCATTCCCAAAACACTGCTCAATTAGTCCCCTTACCCCGACAATAACAACCTGGTAAGACTCCTCTCAATTTTGTTCGCTTTTTACTTTATATTTGACGACTGATCACTCTTCTATATTTTATATTATTTTATTTTTAATTTTAATTACTTAAACACCATTAATATAACACATTTATTTAAATATATTGTATAAGTTTCCGTTCATTATATTTATTTTATTTTTTTTTTATCTGCTTTTATAATTTTAGCACTGATGATGGAAAATGAAAATTTCCGAAACGTTTGTAATTAAACGTGTACCATCTTTTCGTCCTCTTATTCCTCGCTAAGCTACGTTTCCCTAAGAACAAACCCTTAAATCAAGTTATATATATAAAAACTTAGTATAAACACACTGTAAGGTAATTAAATTCTTGTCAGGAAATCTACAAGGTTTCCATAAGTCTCTTTAACACCTTTACCTTCACCATATTTTAATAGGAAAAAGTTCAGGGACTAAAATGGACTCATGGGGCACCCTGTAGAAGAAAAGCGATTTCAACGTGAAATAGAATAGTATGAAGTCATGTTTTCTTTTCTCCACTGAATAACAGGATGGCGTTCCTCCAATTCAGGAAAGTGCAGGAAATTGTCTCGAAACTATTTTTCAACAAAATGAAATCGGACAAATATTTGGTTTAACAGTGAAAAATCAGGAAGGAATTCCGTTAAAGGTATGCGAGGGTTACTTACACTATAACCATCTAAAGTAACATTAACCAAACATTTTTATCAACGCCTCCATGCCCTCGGGGCATTGGATTCTGCGCGTATGTAGGAGAATTACGACTTTTGATCGAGTGAGGACCATGGTGTAGTGGTTATCATATCCGACCGGCAATCGGAAGATCCCGGGTTCGATTCCCGGGTGGTTACCTCATTTTTTCATTTGTTCGTTCTCCCTCCTCATCTTGCGCGGAATGTTCTCCTATCCAAGCGTCGTTCTTTACGGATATATATATATATATATATATATATATGATGAATAAAACCACGAAGGGAAAAGAAACACAAAGTGGTGCTCAAGCGCTTTCGTCTAATGACATCCTCAGGAACACTGGAGTGAAAGGAGAGTTCAAGACAATATATAGGTTACAAAAATAAACATATATTATAATATATAATATTTATATATATATAATATATATATATATATATATATAATAATCTATATCTGGTTATCTATGAGAAGTAGGTTGATGAGGTAAATTAAGAGTTTATTAATATTTGAGGTCACCAGTTAATTAACAAAACAAATAAATATGCACAATGAATAACATTATAACTGCTTAAATTGAATGTGCAATAATAACATGAGTGAATTGTTAAAATTAAATGTTAATTACAATGAAGGAGAAATGCACAATATATACATGGAAATTAAATAGATTAAACTATTTGTATGTTGGCGCGAATGAATTTCAAAGTTCTTGACGGTTGGAAGGAATGATAGGTAGGCTGAAGAGAGGGCCTGTTAAAAATAATGCTACACCTTCGAATCGCCAGAAAAGACTCGAGAAACTTTGGCAAATCTTGAAGAGGTGAGACTTGGTCGTTGTGGGAACGCTCTCAAACGGTTGGCCCCTGCGTCAAGCCTCGATGATAAATGGTCCCTGAGAACAAGGTACCACCTACACTGTGACGAAACTCCAGCTGCGGACCTTCTTGAAAACGCTGTACCTGCAGGAGAGATTTTCGTAAGGGTGGCCCTTGGTGATGCTATTCGATACGCACTTGAGAAATGTAAAGAGCAGCGGTATAGAACTCCAGGTGTAGATGAAGTGATGTGGAAATCACAATTTCTTTTTAACCTTCAAATATGTCTGCGTTTCCTCTGTTTAAAAGTAACCACTCTATATAATAATCAGTCTTGAAGGCCAGAAACTGGCCAACTAATGCGGCCCATTGCGCTAACTTCTGGATTATTATTATTACCATCAAGCGTGCAACTACGTCATGGCCAGTGTCGTAACACCCCTTTCTGTTGATCAGCGAAGTTAAGCGACACTGGGTCTGAGTTGTAGTTCGATGGAGGACCGTCCTCCGAGTTCAGATGATGTAGCGACCCATGGTTCGTATCCCACGTAACGCTGTAGGTCCCCTACGTCATACAACCTTTGTCGTTACGAAGGAGGTTAACAAATCCAGAAAACATACACCATCGAGAGTCGAACACCCAACCTGTGTTTTCGCTTAATCATTCTACATACTCGTTTCTATTTTGTGGCTTCTTCTCTTCAATGACGTAAAGATTCCACACCAAATAATAAATAATATTTTGCAAAACAAAAATTATGAATGACAGCTTCATTTATTTTATTTATCATTACTTTTTATTTTCTATTTGCGGATACAAAAGGCCCCAAATTTTATGCATATCTTTTGTAAGGCTCGTTTTCTTCCTAAAATGGAAAATTATTTTATGCTAAACAATGATAGCAAGTAAGAAGGGTAATTTATATTTATATATATATATATATATATATATATATATATATATATATATATATATATAGATATATAGATATATAGTAACGTAACGAGGTGGTTTATTTTGTGTATACGTTATGTATTTATTGGTATTATACCTTTCTTTGACCTGTTGTCAATTAAACCACATCATTCGTTTTACCCCAAGATTTATATATCATTGATGATATTTATGCTTTTGTATTTCTCTGTTAATTCGCGTTTAGTGAGATAATTATACACCTTTTTACAAAAATAGTACATTCAGGAACTTAAAATCAATTATAATGCAAATAACAATTTTGACAGTAATAAAGATTTGTTTATGGAAATGACACTTGATACATTAATTCTTACTTCAAGAATTGATATTTAGAATTAACGTAATTCAGTCGACATATGACTGTGGCCAAATGTTTTGGCATGGAATCAGTTACCATGGAAAGAATGATACTTAATCATAAGTCAATTAATTAAAATGCATAAACACTTTACATTTGACTGATAGACAATTTTAATCTACAAATAGTAGTTATTTAACTGAATACAGTCCTCTTGTAATATGCCAGGTCATAAAAATTTATTAATCGCGCCCGTACTACAAGTTTTTACTTAAATTTTTTGAACAACGCTTTGTTCTCTACCTGACCTTTTGACCGGCCTTTTGTACGTAATACAATTTTATAGAATTATTTTAATCCTCTCTGGTTACTTTGACCATTTCAATTATGGACTTTACCCTCAATTATTTCCTTTAAAAGAAAGATATTTGACTGTTATACAAGTTTAATCTACAATTGGTAGTTATCTAACTCAATATAGCCGTTTGGTTATTGACCATTCCAATTATAATGTTTAATGCATACCTTACTTACATTGTTACCTACTTCCTTTTTTCACAGTGGTAATTATTCTCTTGAGAATATGTACATTATAATCGTATCATTTATTTCTACCGATTGCTCTGAGTCCGTTTTCAATATACAGAGTCTCCGTCGTTTTCTTTCTCTTTTTAGAGGAAAACTTAGTTGAATTATTTCAGACGCGAACTTTCACTTTTAGCTAAGCGAGGCGTATACTTTATGCAGAATTAGAGCAACGATCTTTGCTTTTAATTACCTCACGCTTTATCATGACAGCACTGCATAATTTTGTATACTTGCCACTTTCGTTAAGAATTCGTTTTATGTTGTTACAGGAAGAATTACTTTTAATTCTTACTTAATTTGAAAACACAGGGTTCGTGAGAACGACTTTCTTTGACCACGGTTTCGGAATACACTAACTAACGGTTTTTTCGCCTTTTGTCTCATACCCTCTTTGGGTTTCGCTTAGGCATCTTCCCGCTTCGAATTTATATTTTTTACGGCAAACATTTTCCCATCTCTTTTTTGATAAAGGTGTAACTTGTATAGGCCAATCAAACCGGTTAATGATGTAACGATTTAAATTTAAACGGAGTCTTTCCCTGTATTACGTAAACGAACGTTACATTTTTGAAACGCCTCTTTCCTTTGTTTGAGGGAACGGAGGAATGCGGGCCGCGTGAAGGAATGATTTCGTTACGTTTAAAATTGAAATCTTTACATTTTCTCTTCCCTAGTGTCTGGGTACCTATATATGGCACTTTTTATCCGAACTTAACTCCGAATTGAATAGACATTTAAATTCATGTCTTTTTCTCCAAATTACATGCGTATTTAAGTTATGTTTCATACTTTCCATGTACTTAAGATTTTCCCAAAATGCTTCGTTTCCACCCGACTATACGACCACGCCGCTCGTCATTTGACGAAGAGTTTTTGTTTGCTTGGTTTTTATATGAATTTTTCCCGTTGGTGTTTACCATACTTATTCATACATACGTTTATACGAATAATTATCCATACAATACAACTTATTCGGTTGCATGAACAATTCAACTGTGGTTTAATTAATAACCAGTAATTAATTTAGCCTCATCATTATTCTCATACATAACAGTATATATATATATATATATGAAAAATTATTTCACGAAAGTGACACGTGAAAAGTATTTATGATGAATAAAACCACGAAGGAAAAAGAAACACAAAGGGGTGCTCAAGCGCTTTCGTCTAATGACATCCTCAGGAACACTGGAGTGAAAGGACAGATCAAGGCAATATATAGGTTACAAAAATAAACATACATACATACACATTCACATATATATACATATATATATAATACATATATATATATATAAAATATATACATATATATAGTAAGCATAGAAAAAAATTGTGGAGGAGCCAACATTTATATGGTCACAGAAGAATAAAGAAATAAAAATAAATATAAATATAAATTGAGAAAAAATTAATTACAAAATAGTGCCTTAGTGATATATATGTCACAGCCTAAATAATCATAAAGAAATAAACAGGCAAATAAAAAAACCCATAAATACATATACATACATATATATATATATATACATATATATACACATACATATATATATATATATATATATATATAAAGACACTTTTAGCACTTTGGCCGACCTTCCATATAAATTCAAATGGCTTTTTTATGGAACAGGTCACAAAAGAATAAAGAAATAAAATAAATATAATATTGTAAGTGGAGTCTAACAATTCAAGCTCAAGAGGGAGGATTTACAATCGATTTAATAGATGCTGCCAAATTGATATATATGTCACATTATTAAAAAATAAAAATTGAAAGATAAATTTTAAGAGAGGCACACCAATTTATAAGGGAAAAATTACCACATATGCATATTATAGTCACAAACGAATACAAAAGTACAAATAAATATAAATTGGAAAACAAAATGATCCCTAGATGATATATAAAGAACAATAAAATATATACAACATATTTACGGTATATATACGAAATATAAACGCAATATATACAGAATATATATATATATATATATATATATGCATAAGGGAAAAAAAAAAAATTACCAAATTTGTTTTTATAATTATTGTCTGAGAAAACGGTAGGTCGCAAAAGAATAAAGAAATAAAAATAAATATAACTTGAAAAAATTACAAATAATACACGTACACATATATACCCGCATACCCAAATATATATATACATATACACACATTATACAAACACACACACCCACACACACACATATATATATATATATATATACAAGCTTGACCTTCACGAAATGAGAAATCATCCCGCAGAACCTTTGTGAGGTTGTAAGGTAAGGTAAGGTACATACACATATACATATATATATATATATTTAACTGCATACATACATACATACATACATATACACACATACATACATACATATACACACATATACATACAAACACAGACCGTGCATGGAACAAGGAATTCTTCTGGGAAATTACATCCACTGTAGTTTGAATAGGTAATGATAAATGACAAATACTATAGTTTTTTCTTTTTCATGATGGAAAGTCTAACGTGGGCACCGGTGTAAGGTCCCAGTTTATACCCCCCTTAAACTATACCCGGGTAGATTCTGGGAGCTCCCAGAACCTACCCCGGGGTAGTTTCTGGAGGCTACCCCAGGTAGATTCTGGGAGTTCCCAGAATCTACCCCGCCTCCCAGAATCTACTCCCAGACAATATGTCACTGACAAGTATCCAATGTTCGGGGTAGACAGTGGGAAATTCCAGAATCTACCCCATATCTCAGGGATATTTGTGAGATAATAATAATGATAATTAATACTTGTAAACACAGGCATTTTTTTATTTAAAAATAGAATGGAATAATAACACTTGTAGACATACCAATTTTTTTACTTTGCAACTTTACTTAACAACAATGTAATTTATTTCTTTTTAGAAATACAGGGCTATTAATGCACTAGCTTAAAAATATAATGAAATGATAATACGTGTAGAAAGGCATTTTTTAAAAGTTTGGAAGCATTTTCTTTATGGCTAAGATTGAACTGCGAGTACAGTGCTGAAATGATCAGCGATGTTGGTGAGATGAAGGGCGTGATCAGATGTCTGCAGAGAAAATGATGCTGGGTACACAAGTCACTTAAAGGACTGGCCAGATTTGACGTATACAACAATGTCAATACCCAACATGTTGGCAGTAGCCATAATTTCGGCATCTGTAGCCCACGTGCCACTAGCCTTCATATTGCTGCTGTTAAGATAGTCATTAGTGTCTTGGGACAGGTAGTCCTTTAATTTCTTATTGATAGTACCACTCATATGTTGAACGACCTTGCTACGGAGAGCTAAGTGAGAGTTTTCTGATCCTGTCAGATAGTGGCTGACTGCACGGAAGTAACAGTTCCCATCACCCTTGGTGCTGTATACTCGCCTTGGTTCATGGAGCTGTACAGACCTCCCAAAGTAAACAGGCTTCTCTACCCTGAGCCCAAGGTCAGCTGCCAGTAAGCGCCAAGCAGCTGCAGGAAGCGGTTTGAACATTTTGACTGGTGTTCTACTTTGCTTGCTTTGTGGCAGATCTTTGTCGTCTGAGTCCCACTTACGTTTCCTTTGGAGGGTGTTGCAGGTACTGTCACTGGTGGAATCTAAATTAGTAGAAGAGGACTCTACACTGACAGGGTTGATACTGATAGAATCTGCAGGCTCCGAGGTATCAATGTAGTTAGGCTCTGTATTCTGTCTCATCTGCGTAGATCTGTAGGAATACAAACACCAACAATTAAGAAACACATGCGTTTTATGAATTAAGAAAAACAATTAAGAAAAAAATGCGTTTTATGCCAAGTTAGCAGGATACATATCAATTATAAGGAAGGTTAGAAGTATAGCCAGGTAAATAATGCACATATTAAGTATATTACTGAGCCTAGTAGAGGTACAGTAAATTCACTCACTTAATCTATATACGAGTTATAGTTAGGCCACGTCTCCAGTAAAATTTTGACGCGAGTGTACACAAGTTTTTTTTCAACGAAAATGTTTCCACTAAGTGAGTTTTTTTCTTATGTACAGTTGCATCTTTTTCCCACGGTTATGTTTACTGGTCAAGTTGGAATGCGATTTAAAAAACTCGTGTACACCCTCGTCTAAAAAACGCAAGTTTTCTCGTTTAGTGGAAACACCCTTAGAAATGGGACGCTGATTGTTGTAACTATGCATAGAGTGGAGGGGGGTACAGTATTTTCAATAAATGTAATGCAGGAAATAAAGAGAGAAATTGGTACCTTGAGACTAGATCCGTGATAGATATTGTTCAGCTTCTGTCCAGTCTTCAGGTTCTTCAGACGGGCTCGTCCTTTGTCAAGGGTCTCAACAACTTCGTAAGGTCTGATCCAGCGAGGCTCCAGCTTTGAACCCATACGATGTATTCTGCGGCTGTTCTTTATATAAACCCTTGAACCTACAGTAAGAGGTTTATGAGTGTTGTGTCTCTTGTTATATGCTTGCTTTTGTGCTGCTTTTGCTGTTGATATATTTTTTGGCTACTTGACAGATAAGCATGCTTTTTTTATCCATCACCTCTTCAACGAATTCCTGACTAGCACAATCCAAGTTTTCAAAGTCGTTGGCTGCAGACTGCACATCAGTAGGTAGCTTGGCCTTCCTTCCGTACATGACTTCAAAAGGAGTTACTTTGGTGGACTTATGTACAGTTGTGATATATGCTAGCAAAACCCCAAGAATTAGATCATCCCAATTATTACAATCCTCATTGACCATCTTGCCCAAGGAGCTCTTTAGGGTGCGGTTATCACGTTCTCGTTGACCATTGGTCTGTGGATGGTATGGGGATGAGATTCGATGATCTACTTGCAGCTTATCTAACAAGGCTGTTATAACTTTATTAACAAACTCTCTACCCTGGTCGCTTATCAGGGCATCCATACAGCCATGTCTACAGATGACTGTGAACAAGAACTCTGCCACAGAGTCTGCTGTTTTGTTTGGGATGCCAGCTGCTTCTGACCATTTGTGAAGTAGTCCGTCACTGCCACAATGTATTTGTTGCCTTTTGCCGATTCCTGTAATGGTCCAATCAGGTCAATACCAACAAGACTCCACACCTTTGAGAGCACTGGAATTGGATGTAGAGGTGGTGCGTCTGATGTACACTTGGAGTTCACTTTGAAACAAGCTTCACGTTCTTTACAGTAGTCAGTAGTATGGGCGAAAAATGGACGAGTGCAAATGCAATTGCATAATGTTGCAAGAGTGCCACCCCCACCCTATCGGTGGCACCCCCACCCCCTTGTTGCAAGGGGTATGCAACTTGGAGTTATTCCCCAAACTGAACCCCCCAAATGAGCAGACCTAACCTAAGGGAGCCTCTTTGGGGGAGAAGGTGGGACGGCCTCACCCCCCAAAGGGGCAGAAAGAGAAAGAGAGGAAGGTGGAGAGACCCAGGGGAGGGAACCCAGAGGAGGGAGGAGAGGGTTGTTCGCCTGACAGCTGTCAGACGCATATGACCTCTTCAGCCACCCCGCAGCTCTCTTATAGCCCCCTAATCAGCCAGTGCCTCAGGGCATCATCAGCCAGTGCCTCAGGGCATCATCAGCCAGTGCCTCCAGGTGTCATCAGCCAGTGCCTCAGGCCATCATCGCACCGGGCATCAGTTGATGCGTCGCGCGTTGGCGCGGGAGAGTCTCGGGCACCCAGTGTCACAGTGCGCTAAAAGGAACGGGTTCGGCATCACCCCGTCCGGTTGCTGGGGCACTGCGCCTCATCCAAGTGTCACAGTGTGCTAAAAGGAGCCGGGTCCGCACCCCGGGCTGGACTCGCTACTCAGGGCCCCACAATGTTCTCCGTGGGTCTAAGGCTGGTCAATTAAAAAAGAAAATAATTTCCTAATGATCCCCTTCACACACACACACACACACACACACACACACACATATATATATATATATATACATATACATATACATATACATATACATATACACACAGAAAAGGAAGTAGAAGTAATCATATGCAGTACGTAAGTAATGTGTACAATATGCAAAAATAGTCGTCAGACAGTGTGTGTGTGACTAAATTGAGGCCTGTTGGCTGACTTATATTTTATTTACCAACCAATAGTGCTACTCAGGGCTCCACAATGTTCTCCGTGGGTCTAAGGCTGGTCAATTCCTAAAAGAAAATAATTTCCTAATGATCCCCTTCACACACACACACACACACACACACACACACACACACATATATATATATATATATATATATATATATATACACAAAGACAGAAAAGGAAGTAGAAGTAATCATATGCAGTACGTAAGTAATGTGTACAATATGCAAAAATAGTCGTCAGACAGTGTGTGTATGACTAAATTGAGGCCTGTTGGCTGACTTATATTTTATTTACCAACCAATAGTGCATTTCGATGCAATGAGCCTATGATCCAAAATTGCATTATTGGTCAAAATCTTAATACGCATTATTTTGTGTAATTAAATTCGCGTCTCGCAGTAAAACACCGTAACAATCCTTGATTAATAAAAATATAAATTAAAATTTCATAAGCAAACTTTAAAATATTTTGAAATATATTGTCTTCACCCTGCTTCTCATATATATATATATATTATATATATATATATATATATAATATATATATATATATGGGATGAATTTCACAATAAAACACGTGAAATGAATAAATGCTGCAGACCCACAAGGAAAAAGAAAAACGATTCCAAGGCCTTTCGTGTATTCAAAGCTACACCTCGTCAGGGAATGAAGATAAAAGGCGAGAAGCCCATAAATATATACAACGTACAGGAAAACCAAAACAATTAGCACATACTTAACAAGGGTTAATGAGAGGCAAAAGAAATTTTAACATGATGTCGTCAATGTTATACGTCCCCGCACTGTTATTGAAAGTGTTTTTAAAATGAATAAATGCACATTCTAGAATATTTCTTTCTATTATATCTCTGTTTTTAACAAGCGCTTTAGAACTATCCCACTTGATGCTATGGTTACATCTATACATATGGTTAAATAAAGCATTGTAAGTATTAGCTGTTCTACACGCATATTTATGCTGTTTTACCCTAATATCTAACGTTTTACCGGTTTGGCCTATATATACTGAGTTACATTGTGTACATCCAATCGAATACACACAGCCAACAACATTATCAGGGCTATTCTTTATTAGGCGTGATTTAACAGTATTATTATAAAGGGTGATCCAGAGAAATGAGACCCAAAAGAAACCCCTGTAACTCTTAAAGTATAAGTCCTTTTATAAAATCATACGCATCATTCGAAAGAGGATAGTTACAAGTTTGTACAGGATTGTATAGGTTTTGACAATACAAGACAAGATAAGATACAAAACAAAATAAAAGTGTTAGTTAAAACTAACCCTTTAAGATGACTGCATGGACTGTGGAACAGCTGCGTTTCATAACTGAGCAATATTATGAGCATGGAAGAAGTGTAGTTTCAGCTCAAAGATCTTTCAAGACAAATTTTCAGATGTCAAAATCACCTTCTAAGAGCTGAAACTACACTTCTTCCATGCTCATAATATTGCTCAGTTATGAAACGCAGCTGTTCCACAGTCCATGCAGTCATCTTGAAGGGTTAGTTTTAACTAACACTTTTATTTTGTTTTGTATCTTATCTTGTCTTGTCTTGTATTGTCAAAACCTATACAATCCTGTACAAACTTGTAACTATCCTCTTTCGAATGATGCGTATGATTTTATAAAAGGACTTATACTTTAAAAGTTACAGGGGTTTCTTTTGGGTCCCATTTCTCTGGATCACCCTTTACTTAAAGATTACATTAATGCCCAATTGCTTTAAGTACAGTTGGAAGGTATTGAAAGTTAACATGGTAAGGTAGGCTAAGGATATTTTTAAGAGTTATTTTTATGTGCGTTAGGCTTTGGGTTAGGTTTCTCAGTCCCAAAAAAGCCCAGCAGTTTACTGATTGCTAAGTCTTTTATTAATTTTGAAAAACAGTAATATTTCCGAAAGTGAGGTGACTTTAGCCAAAGGTTGTGTGTATAGTGCTTTTAATACGAGGTTTGAATCGAATTATCATTTGAGGTTTGAAAAAGCCCTAAAAACACTGAAAAATAATGATTCATTACATATTACTAAAGCGGACAAATCCAATTCGATCGTCATCATGGACAAAAACAGTTATGTTGAAAAGATGAATACGTTATTAAGTGATCGTGACACGTACAAACCTCAATAGAGACCCATTGGAGGATGTTAATAAAATGTTTAACATAAAATTAAGAGAAATATTAAAAAATAACTATAATGGGCTTTCACAGCAGTTTCTTAGTATCAATCCGTCACTACCATATCTGTACGGCTTAGTAAAAACACACAAAGTTAATAATCCCATGAGGCCTATTGTTAGCTCAGTGGGCTCCGTAACCTATAAGCTATCAAAATGGTTAGTTAGTTTATTAACGCCGTTAGTTGGCTCTATTTCTGAGTCACATATTGTAAATAGCATGGATCTTATTGACAAACTGAAATTCCCTAATGACCCTAATTTCAAATTGGTAAGCTTCGATGTATGCTCGCTATTCACAAAAGTCCCTGTTGATGACCTACTTGATTTTTTAAAAGATAAGATCTCTGAATATTCTTTCCCTGTTCAACACAACACTCTTATTGAGTTAATTAAGCTTTGTGTCAAAGATTGTACATTTCAGTTTGAAAATAAGTTTTATGCTATGTCGTTTGGATTGGCTATGGGAAATCCCCTTTCACCTGTACTAGCTAATTTATATATGGAATTTTTTGAAAGTAGAATTTTGCCTACGATTGTTAATTTTAACCTGGTTTGGTACAGGTATATAGATGATATTTTATGCCTTTGGCCTAATAATTTGGATGTGGACTTATTTCTTAGTAGGCTCAACAATTTAGTCCCATCTATTAAGTTTACAGTTGAAAAAGAAAATGATGGAAGCCTATCTTTTCTTGATCTAAAAATTTGGAGATGCTCTAATCAGTTCAAACATGAAGTCTACCGTAAGCCTACTAATAATAACTCTTATGTGCATTTTTATTCTGACCATCATCCTTCGATTAAATCCTCTATTTTCTCTGCTATGTTTCTTCGAGCATTGAGAGTTGTCAGTCCTGAATTTTTAGATTCCGAGTTATGCAATATCATGAATATTGGTACTAAATTATGTTATCCTACTTCATTTTTAGATAACTGTCTTAAGAAAGCCAAGAATAGGTATTATAATAATGTAATTGTAAAGGAATTTGAGCGTAAAAATATCCTTAGCCTACCTTACCATGTTAATTTTCAATACCTTCCAACTGTACTTAAAGCAATTGGCATTAATGTAATCTTTAAGTATAATAATACTGTTAAATTACGCCTAATAAAGAACAGCCCTGATAATGTTGTTGGCTGTGTGTATTCGATTGGATGTACACAATGTAACTCAGTATATATAGGCCAAACCGGTAAAACGTTAGATATTAGGGTAAAACAGCATAAATATGCGTGTAGAACAGCTAATACTTCCAATGCTTTATTTAACCATATGTATAGATGTAACCATAGCATCAAGTGGGATAGTTCTAAAGCGCTTGTTAAAAACAGAGATATAATAGAAAGAAATATTCTAGAATGTGCATTTATTCATTTTAAAAACACTTTCAATAACAGTGCGGGGACGTATAACATTGACGACATCATGTTAAAATTTCTTTTGCTTCTCATTAACCCTTGTTAAGTATGTGCTAATTGTTTTGGTTTTCCTGTACGTTGTATATATTTATGGGCTTCTCGCCTTTTATCTTCATTCCTGACGAGGTGTAGCTTTGAATACACGAAAGGCCTTGGAATCGTTTTTTTTTTTTCCTTGTGGGTTTGCAGCATATATATATATATATATATATATATATATATATATATATATATATATAAGCGACCAGGCAAATAAACGGTTTTATCATCAAAACGCACAAGGTTCGATCTCGGGAATTTTTGCGAAAATAAAATTACAAAATCAACCCGCTAAATGAGAAAATTAAATATAAATTGTAATTATTCTATTTTTAAAGTAAGTTTTAGGCCTAACAAATTTAACATAGAAAACAAGGGTCGAGTTGGTGTAATTTATTTAAATTCATTATTTCTTTATTGTCTTTCCTCTTTCGCCTATCAGAGGTTCCAGATGTTTTCACCCTTCATACACACATATTAAATATAAATTGTATTTATTCTATTTTTAAAGTAAGTTTAGGCCTATCAAACAAAACAAGGGTCGATTTAGTGCTTTTCAGAGCATATAACATGTATCTTCAATAACAAATCTGAACCATTTGGCCGGTAAAGTCGTTAAACAGATTACCCTTGGGGCAGCACACACAATACTATATATATATATATATATATTATATATATATATATATATATATATATATATATATATATATATATATATCGCATGATAAAGATTTTTTAATTTTAAATTTATTTACAGTATGGTCAGTGCAGCACAATGCAACACAGAAAATGTGTTTTTCAAACATGAAACCTTTACTGTCATATACACATCTGTAAGTGACCATATGGCCTAAATAAGGCCGTAAGGGCATACTCACTTTTCGAAGAAAAATAAATTGTATTGTCGGGGAAATAATCAAAGGATATATATATATATATATATATATCGCATAGTAAAGATTTTTTCATTTTAAATTTACTTACAATTTGCGGAATGGTCAGTGTGACACAATGCAACAGAAAAAAATGTTTTTGAATCTGTGACCTTTGCCACCCCTAATCTGTAAGTGACCGTATAACCGAGCAAGGCCGTAAAGGCTAATCAAAAATAAGCAAAGATTTCAGAGGACTGCTTCCAACACAGAAAGGTTTAGTGACAATATAAGACATTTTCGCAGAAATTTAAATTGAGTCGATCGGGAAATAAAGAAAGCCCTCATGGGACATCAAATTCAATTCAAACAGGTAGCTGTTTTGGTTCTCAAATCCTAAATCAATATTTGTCGAACGATATGGTACATCACAGAAAAATAAAATTTGCAGCAGACGGTGACCAACGCATCGGAACAGACGCCCCACCCAGATGTGATGCGGGCAACCAATCACAGCACTGTATCCAGACCTCGGTGGGTTCCAAGTAAGCCTATAGCTAAGCTCCGCCCAAAATTCATGACCAGCTTTCGTGGAATACCCAATCACGGTTCTTTGGAAAGGTGGCAGGCTCTCGGGTTGGTGGAAAATGTTGGCCTAGGTTCTAATCCCCACTCAAATTTCGCAGCTGGCCAATAGGGCGCCAAGGTTCGCGCTTGTGGGTTGGTCACATGCACCCCTTATAAATGGTGAATTTCGATGCAAAGAGTCAGTTTCTCGCAATTTAGTACATCATAAGAGTCATGGATCAACTGTACGCCTCCCCCGACCTGATTGGCGATGGTGACTTCTACGCCCAAGCTACACTTCACCTCTTCAACGCAGTAGACCAGAATGAGCTATTTTCTACCCAGAATATCGCTGCAATTTGCAACGCAGCTGAAGAACCTACAGCAATTCAATTGAGATGTAAGTGTTTATATTCTCCGGTTCATTCAGCGCTAATTACCATATAAATTGACAATCTAATATCCTTTTGTTCTGAATTTTTCTACAACTTAAAATTAGTCACATTGTTTTGTCTGTTTCTCAATAATTTAAAGATTAATTTTTCTCGTTTATAATATAACCTAAAATAACCTAACATAGCCTAACAAACAAATCTCATTCATTTATTAGCATTGAAAATTAGTTTGTATTGCTTCTCGTTTAAAAATGAGAATCTAATTTCCTTTTGGTCTGAATTTTTCTACAAAGTAAAATTAGTCACATTGTTTTGTCTGTTTCTCGATAATTTAAAGATGAATTTTTCTCGTTTATAATATAACCTGACCTAACCTAACACAATTGAGCCTGGAACTTCATTTTTCTCGATAATGCAGCACCACAGTAGGAAATCACAAATTGCAATAAATACGTTTTGAAATTTAAAAAAAAATATTGCCTGGCTCTTTCGTAGGTATTTCGGTGTGTATATATATATATATATATATAATATATATATATTATGGGGTGTTCATACTTGTACATTTCTTGTAGAGGTAGGTTTTTAGAAATATTAAAACTTTTAAAAATTATCTGCTTCTTAAATACGCGGTATCTTCTTTTATTGTATCTCTTTATTTTTACTTGACCTTATAGGACCGGGGCGGAACTTGACCGTGTTATTGCCACTTTTGATGAAAGGAGAATGAATGAAATGATAGTCACCCCGCCAAACCCACCCGTCGATACAGAAGTCGTGGTATTGGCGCGGGACAGCGAGCGTCAGGCTGTAGAGGAAATAATGTAAATGCTTTGAAGCTATATAGTAAGTTTTTACATTTTTTTTGGATTTTACGATAATGCACCACCACAGTAGGATTTTACCAAATTGCAATAAAGGTGTTTTGAAAAATATGATTAATCATTGACTGACTCACATATATATATATATATATATATATATATATATATATATATATATATATATATGGTGGACACAATACTTTTAACAGCATTCAATTTCATGCATCTATTTTAATTACAGGACCGAGACGGAGCTAGACCGTATTATAAACACTTTTGACGAAAGGAGAATGAATGAAATGATAGTCACCCCGCCAAACCCACCCATCGATAAAGATGGGTGGGTCCACCATATATATATGGTGGACACAATACTTTTAGCCTCATCCAATTTCATGCATCTATTTTAATTACAGGACCGAGACAGAGCTAGACCATATTCCATATTATAAACACTTTTGACGAAAGGGTGATAAATGAAGTGGTAGCCACCCCACCTAGCCTACCCAGCGAACCATAAGTCGTGGTATTGACACACATCCGGTCAAGCGAATGCGTGGTCATCAATGAGATTATGTAAGTATTTTTTTTTAGGATAAGAACAAAACGTAATATATTTTCATTTTATTAAACCGTAGAAAAACATGTACAAAAAGGGTCAGTGCCCAATTCTTAATGGATACAATTGTATACAATTGTATACACAGATTTACACAATATAGATCTTACACATTACAGGGGGTACTAACATATGGGAACCTTTTTTTTATCTGTCTGCACACATATTTATCATTTATATTTGTGTCGCATAAATCGAACAATTTTTAAAAATTCATAAATCCCTTCCCACCTGACATATGCATGAGAAACAAAATACAATACAATTCACATGTTTCAGTATAATATCCTTGGAAACGATATGGATTCCAATTAATCTCAGGCACGCCTAGCTGTGCGATAAACTGTACAATTGTTAAGTCATGCCATGGTGGGAAGCCGAGTGAATCGAAATAGTACATTCTTTCCTTAGTTTTAAAATAGATTTCAAACCAATGAATTACCTCACCCCCCGCAATGTCGGTGTTAACGATTGCCCCGTACCAGTTTCTCGAAGTATCCAGCTTCAATATTTCATTCTTTGCAAAAGCCCCGATAAATTTGAACGCGCGAAACAGTCACTCTTCATACCTATCTGGAGTGTATTTGCATCCATTTTAAAAATCTGTCGTGACGTTCCTAAATCTATCTACTTCTATTAGGGCTTGCGACTCGAGGTATACAGTGCACTAATAGGGGTGTCCATAGGCTTGGCAAACTCCAACCTCACTGAAATGTTACCAGTCTGCTGGGGGTTTAAATGCGTATTTACGCCAGCAGTTAAGTCAGGCGTAACGTCAAATGAGTAGATGTTAAACTGTTCCACAAATTCTTTGTGTTATACCGAAACCAAGTTCATCACAAGCACCTGTGTTATGAGCCAAACTACTAAAGCTCTCGCGCAGAGCGGGAACACCCCAGCTGATGAGTAATCTATATCCATTACCCCACCCAGAGCGATGCCATTTACGAATAGAGTAATATTTTTAAGCCCGAAATTCTCGAATTTTAACCCACTCTTTTTATAATTTCCATTCGTCGAGGCATGGTCTTGCATTCCAATTAAAATCCTTTTAGGTATGACTCCAAGAGCAACGTTTTCTAGCTGTTTCATTGCCAGCCCTGCGAAAATCTGTACAGTTTGATCTGTACCCTGTTAATTGGATATTTCACTGTGGCGTGCATTAAGTCTTTCTCAATTTCTATTTGCTTCGGGAGCTTAATTTCACTCGGCGTATACGCAAATACGTTTCCATGATGTGTATCACAACGGGTTTCGCGCCTTTTTCTTGGTCAGCCCCCAGATTTATGCAGATCTCAGGTCTCGTGCGGGTAAGCTTCAATTTCATATCCACCCCGTTCATAAACAACTTCTCCTGGAAAGTAAAGTCTGTATGCAGGCGTCCAAAACATTCGTATATCTTTTTTTTAGAATTTTTAAATTTATCCTTTATTCCATCTTCATCTTTAGTGTGGTAATACCCTTCGGCGGATAAAAAGGTGTCCTTCGCTTCTTTTGAAAAGTTGAGGAAATTCTCCAGATACGATCGTAGGTGGTAGTACCCCTTGCCTGCCGAGATGTTAGTCTGATTTAAATATACGTCACACTGACTGAATATGGAGTGCAGAAAGTTGGTTTCAGAGTAGGCAACATAACTATCATCGCAGTCCGTTCCGTCAGAATGGGCAATGCTTAGTTTAGCATACATGTGCATGCAACTCGGGTCAAAAAAGTAAGGGCCTGAGCTGGGTATCACGAATTCTATAGGGGCACTGGGTGAACTAATTGTGTTTAATGGGTTAATTGTAATAAAGTCACTATGTTCAATAGAGACCTGAGTAGTGGGCATATCAAAGAGGGACAGTTCCGATTTACAACATTGTGAACTACACGGATGAATGAAACGTGCCATGACGAGTCAGAAATAGTGACACCTCCCTCGACGAGTATTAGTCAATCTATGATTCGTGAGAGTAGCGTCCTCAGCTTATATCAGTTAAAAAAATGATCAGCCATAGGTTTCATACGTTTTGAGCACTTCTTTTTTGGTTTCATTTTACGTTTAATGCCACGTGATGGTAAACTCTTCTTCCTAACAGATCTCTTCTTCTTTCCACCACGTGATGGCAACCCCTTCTTCCTAGCAGTTCTCTTCTTTCCGCCACCACGCATTTTTATCTTCGCGTCTTTGATGATTTCATCCCGTGTGCGCTTTGAATGTTTTTTTAGAGCCTCTTTAGGCTTAGTGCCCGCCAATATGTCCTCTGCCGCGTTAAAACCGTTTGTAACGCCTTCCTCCCTAGGTACCTAACAGTGGGACAGCGGTGCGTAGTATGGATGAAAAAATGGACCCAAGTCCACTACCCCGATGGTTTCTCACCCCCTCGGTATCCCGTGAAAGGCTTTCTGTCCATTATAACTCAGTGCACCGAAAGTGTAGCTTCACTGTTAAGCTCCCGTCACCGAATGGGAAATTTTTGCCCTCAATCGTTCTTATATATATTGAGATATTAGTTATTAGGTTAGTTGCGACATTCACATAATGGGGTATGTCATATGTAATACTCAAGCTCCTTCCTCTATGGTTGGGGATGTGCGCTACACATAGCAGGCGTGCCTGGGTATCCCCAACAAACTGGTGTTCCGCTATATTGCTGTAAATATAGCACATGTCTGGAGGCTGAGAGCTTACATCCAATTTCTCCATGTTCAGCTGATACACTAAGTTGGACAAGTCATCCGGTACCTCGTGAAAGGTGTCTCTTTGGAAGGCTGCTCGATAACGCCCCTCGGTTATAATTTTGAACACTTCCGCCTTTAAGATTTCTGTTAACCTTTGATTTTAGCATTAGAGTATGTGCATGGCCTCCTTTGTTTACGATTTCGTATATTAAATCATTCGTAAGGCGTGAGTTTTTGAAACATATGTTTAAGTCTCTCACAACATCCTCAACCGAACCATAACGACCCGGTCCTAGTATCACTGTTGTACTGAAAAACTGTGCAACCTTAGTCCGGGCGATACGTATAGTTTCATCCCGAGTTAACCCGGCTTTTGCACACTCACCACAGTTTCTAAGAATCGTAAAAACGGCATCTTTATAATCAATATTTAAAAAGACGGTGTCCAGCTGAATTTCACATATCCCACCTCATACGAATCACGCCCAACTCAATGGGCCCATGGAGTTCTGTTACAAAGTTGGCTAGTGTGTTGTTAGGGTGTACAGACAGGGACGAGGAGGACGGGAGTGTGACGTAGAAATGGTTAGGAGTCATGCTGCATACTAATTAAGCTTCATTACTGCATCAGCTTTTATATAGGTATTGAAGCTTTCTGGGTAACCTAGCCACTTCACCAGGTACATTTTTCTCTTTCCTGTACCTTTGCTTCCTAAAATTTTCTCAATTTTAAACACATTTTTTCCTAAATTAAATGCCACTTTCTGCAATTCCTCGCGGTAAAAGCCTCCCGAGATCTCTTCTCCATTCAAATCTTCAACGTAATACATCATTATCTCACCTTTAGGCATCATAGCTCTAACTTTAAAAATCTCGCGTGTCCATCCTTGCTCAAAACCCTTCGTGAATTTATTTCCCGAACGTGACAGTCTTACATAGTCATTGATTTTCAAACGCACAGAGGGTGGTGGTAGCGGCACTCCATCTCTTCTCGGGCGCTTGCCTCTTTCTAAAACATCGTTAGGCGTTTTACCGATCGTACGATGGTGTGAGCGGTTGTAGGATGATGCCAATGAATCGAGAACGTTTATATATCTGTATGTGTTTTTATGTGTAAAATATTGGTGCATGCGTTCCTTTCAGCTAAAGAAGCCTTATGTATAGAATTGGAAGTGTAATAGCTGATATTAAACTCTGACAGCATGTTCTGAAAAGCTCGTCCTATAAATTCTTTTCCCATATCCGTACAAAAATAGCCAGGAATCCTGTTTTCTTTCAACATCAGCGTTTTGGCCGCTTTAGCAACTGTTTCAGGCGATTTATTTTTCAGGGGAATTAGTCACAGGTATCTAGAGAATACATCTATTATGAACAGGATGTAACGGTAGCCATCGTTGTACACTGAATATCTTTGCATGTCTGTTAAATCTGCCTGCCAAATAGAGTCAATCGAGGCGGCTGTTGTCTTGGCTGTTTTAAACCTTTTTCTCACATGCTTATGAAGTGTATAAGCATCTTGGCCGCGTAAAAATCTCTCAACATCTTTTTTCCTTACACCATAAACACTTCTGTACAATCTATTAACGCCACCATAGGATGCAGGGTTAGAAATTTCATAATAGTGCTTACTTAATACGTTAGCCATTTGCGTATTTTAGAGGCACGTGATTAAGGTTGGCCGTCTATTCTCTTCTTTCTCCTCTTCAGAGACACTGCAGCTGCTGGGGGCGAAGGTGTACTCAGTTGTGGCACGTGCGGTGCATGTTCCAAGTCTTTTAACCTATTCAGATTACCTGTCAATGTTTTGGGGACAATGCCTCCATCCTGTTGGTGAGGGCCTATCCCACTTTCTCACCAGATCATGAACAATATCAACGATATTGGATCCTTGTACCCTTGTTCCTTCAACAATGACCTCGCCTGTATCGGTCCACTGTATGATGGGGTCCTCACTCAATAGATTATACAGACTTAGCCCTTTATTCCTCAATGTATGGGGGAGGCTGTTTTTTAGCACATGTTCGATGTGCTGTGTTCCGCTACTCTTTGGTTGCTCAGGCCTGTGTCGCTATGCTCAGCGCTACTCGAGCTGTGCCTCACGGGGCTCTGTAGGATGCTTATAATCTTCGTACTCATGAAGAAATTTCTGCAAAGCCTCTTGGTACAAGATCCTTTTCTCATCAGGTGCCTTTTCACTGTTTAATAGGGTTAGCAACTCACTTTCCATTCTTTTAAGCCTACTTTTACGGGGCTCTAGAACCGCATCTGGACTCCTTTGTAATGAAGCATACACCTCGTGCGGATCACAACCACCTTCTTCATTATATTAATCTAGTCAGTAAAGGCCCAAAATTGAAAATAAGATGGGCAGGAACGAACCGCCTCTTTGTACAATAATACGCTTTTTCTTACCCACAGTCTGACTTTTATGGGCGAGCGTCCGTATTATGTTCTTGTAACGACGTAAGCGAGTCTTCTGAGAGGATTTCATTGGAACATTACATTTTATAACATTAAGGCAGATTTCACAGATGCATTTTAAAAAGTCAGAGTCGATATTTTTAACAAACATCTGCTGCAATGCTCGAGGCAGTCGTTGATAGATTTTTATTAATTCGCGGTATTTCTTTAGCCTATTCGTCATTCTGGAATATACACGGTTTCAGGTTCGTTGGAAATATATTCGTTCTTAGAAGCACCCTAAACGTGTTTCGCGGGTGAAGGTCACAAAGCAAATATCCATAACGTTGCTTTGTGACCTCTTTATAAACCTCCAAAAACTCCTTACGCTGATTCGGGAACATTTGACTGGCTAATACCCCAATTTGTGACACATCTCTACGTTGCGCGAATAAGACTAGATATTGCGTATTTAACGACACATCGCGCATGTATCTATTTTTGAAAAATAGATTCTGATTGATGAAGAACACGCTTATGTTAAGGTGGTGGGAGAATACTGTAAATGTCTCGGCAAACGTTTTATCCATCTCCAACATGAGGTCGTCAATTACGATGACTGTATGTTCATTTCCCTTTAACGAATTAACGTCATAGACCCCCTTGTGGAACAAAACATCATCTTGGTACTCGTTGAACACTGATTGGTATGTCGAATAGCACCATATAACTTTATGCACAAATTTTGAGAACATTTCCCCCTTTTCTTTAATGATTTAAGCATAAACACCGTTTTACCACAACCTGTAGGTCCAGATATAATACATGTGGATGGGCTCGTGAACCTGAATTTTTCTACAGATTCCATTTCTAACACGTCACACCCCTAAGTGGGTCATTTACAAAATATTACAAATAACGAGTGCTGCTCCTTATATTTTTTCTTCTTCCACAGAACCGTGAATGACGACGATGTACAGCCCCCCATCATCGATATCACGGATGAACCCGTTGACCGTGCATCTACAGTACCCATACCCCCGATGAGCCCTCACCAGCGACACATGTAGCACGTTCAAAGCGGAGGTGTGATGAAACCCTCCACGTCAGGTATAAAGCGCCAGGTGTTGTTAGACCCAGTAATAGAACCCCAACCCTCGTCTTACGCAACAACCCCCACAGTAGAGCATTCCGCCAATATACCCCCTTGTTCATCCTCCACAGCTGCTCCCCGTTCTGTTGAGTCTGCAGTAATAGAGCCCCAACCCTCAACGTCTTACGCAACCAACCCCACATCAGCTTCTTCCCAATATACCCCTTATTCATCCTCCACAGCTGCTCCCCGTTCTGTTGAGGATGGTATAACATTCGAGTTGGTGCGCACCGCAACCCCACCCCAGCCTTGACTAGAAATCGGTATATAGTCAGGGTTGATCCTAGATCCATGTATAGCAACGGTATTGAACACGGACTACGTCGCGTAGTAGAGCGTATTGTAGAGTTTGCCCTTCAGAACCGCGACGAGCGTGAAGTCAGGACGAGGCTGTCCTTCGGATTCGGGTCAGATGATGATGTAGATGATTTTTGGGTAGTAGTACCATTCAGGCGTTTGGCTGCTGAAGATGTAGAGTATATATTAGGTCGTATAATGCAGGCCTCCCAAAGTAGTATAGCCTTCAATATGGACAACTTCACGGTAAATATTGACCGTGTATTCCGTGTTGCGGGTCATAGTGCCACACCTTACACTCTTAACTTCAATTCTCAGGCTATTTAGACGGCATATAAACGTCGATCGTGGTTGCGGCTTTATAGCAGTAGTCTTAGCTCGTATGTTTACTGTACTAAATACACGGCAAAAATTTGGTTGCCTACGGTCGTGGAGCGTGCCCGTAAACTAGCTGTAGACTGTGAACTTGAGTTTGACTGTAATATGGGTCCTGAAGAGCTGAGAAGGGTAGAACAGGAAATGAATGCTCGTATAGTTGTATTTGGACTGGATGATCATCGTAGAACTGTGTATGTTTTTAAAAGCTGTGTGAGATCGTACAAGGCCCCTACTTATTTTAGGACTGTCAGGTACAACATATCTCTTCATCTGTAACATAAGGGCCCTTTACGCGAGTTATGATAAAAGTCGAAAATATGGACGACATCATGATTTGTGTAAGGGTGTCTCGAGTTTGCGGATGATATAGTGAAACATTGTAAAGAATGTCACATGGTATGTGAGCAGTGTAAAAGCCCCAAATGTGAAAGCCGTGTAGTTGAAGCTGAGAAGAGGGATTGTGATGTGTGTAGACGCACATTTTTCAATAATAACTGTTTTGAGCTCAATAAATCAATTGGCACGTGCAGGAAAATGAGAATCTGTGAATGTGGTATGTTTCACATGATGGATAATTGGGGAAATTTCAAGCACAAATGTGACGAAATTCACTGCTCTACATGCCATGAGAAATATAAGGCGGATGGTGTAAAGCATGTATGTTATATGAAAGACGCCAAGCCTAAAAACAGCCTTTGTATAACTGTGTACTACGCTATAGAAACATACACGAACGCTGAAACCAAAGAGGTTATTCCACATTTACTTGTGAGCCAGACTATCTGTGATGAGTGTATGGAGATCGAGTGTGATGAGTGCCCCAAATGTGGTAAACGGACAAACGTTTTTAAAACGAATGTCCACGATAGTCCTGTAAAACTATTTGTATCCTATATTGTCAAGTTAGCGAACAAGTTCAAAAAAATGACTGTGTATATTCTCGCCCATAACAGGTGACCCATTGAAAAGAGGCAACAAACTAATACAGATGCAAATAAAAGGTGATGTACAGTTTAAAGACACTTTATTATTCACACCTTGTAAATTAGCAAAGCTACCCAAGGTGATTGGGGTAGCCGCTGAAGTTTCAAAAGGATACTTCCCTTACACATTCCTCACTAGCGAAACTTTAAATTACGTAGGTCTACCTCCACCCAAACATTACTTTAACTATGATTGTATGAGTACAGATGAACGTGAAGATTTTGATCGATACTACAACAGTTTTAATGAACGTAATCCTTATAATATAGCTGATGAATGTCAGCATTATTGCGTGAATGATGTACGCATGCTTAGAGTATGTTTCCAGGCCTTTAGAAGGATGTACATATACTGTTTCAAATGCGATCCGCTGCAAGTCGCAACCACCATCGCCTCATTATGTTTTACGGTGTTCAAGAATAACTTCATGCCGAAAGACACCTTAGCCATTATTCACAGAAACAATCCCCGCAGTTATGGGCACAAGGCTATTTACTGGCTCATACACCTACAACAGCAGACAGGTGTATACATAAAGCATGCTCGCAACACAGGTGAAGTAGCCATCAAGGTTAATGGCTATGTTTTTTGGGTTGATGGTCTAAGCGAAAACCGTGTCACTGGCGTGAAGAGTGTGTACTCTTTTAACGGTTGCCTGTGGTATGGATGCCCCCGTCCTGAGTGTGGAATCGTGGGAGATATCCACGGTAGCTCCCCTGCCGACTGTCTTGCGTGGACTGGACGCGCACTCACGATCAACTTATAGGCTCCCAGTTCACTCACAAAGTCTTGTGGGAGCATGAGTATGATGCACGGATGGAGACAGACGAGGCGTACCATGAAGAAATAAACACGATCAAGCGTTCAATGGTACTGGATCCTCTCAAATGCGGTGATAGCTTGTTCGGTGGGCGTGCAAATCCCTTCAAGCTATACTTTCCACCTACGGAGGGTGTGAGGCTTCACTACTACGATTTCTGTTCTTTATACCCCTACGTGATGAAGAACAGTCCGTACCCCGTAGGTGCGCCTGAGAAACTGGTGGGGCCTAGCCTACCCTCCATCAACGAATTTTCAAGAAATTTGAACGGGTGCTATTTCGGCCTTTCTTTCGTAGACTTGCTCCCCCCTAGCGATTTATGGATGCCGATCTTACGCGTCGTTATAGATCATAAACACATGTTTCCCCTGTGTGTGAAGCGTGCGGAAGAGAACAATGGTGATTGTAACCATACACCCCACCAGCGCAAGATCAGAGGTGTATACACAAGTCCTGAGCTGGCCCTAGCCGTTCGCCATGGGTATAGAATAATGACGATACATGAGGTGTAGAGGTTTCAGAAGCTACCCAACCTTTTCACACCATATATAAACGCATTTTTGAAGGATAAGGTTGAGGCGTCAGGATATCCGCGGGGGGTTGAAACCGAAGATGAAAAAACGTCTTATATTCAGCGTTACCGTGACCACGAGGGTATACAGCTTGATCGTGCCCAAATTGTAAAGAATCCTGGCAAGCGCTTTAGTGCAAAATTGTGCCTAAACAGCCTTTGTGGAAAATTTGCGCAGAATACCGGTAAAGGGAACGTTCATTTGGCACAAAGTTATAGTGAAGTCTGGGATTACGCCAACCACCCGATAAAGAGGTCATGGAGATTGTGAATGTAGGTAATATTTACATAATAAAGTACAACAATACTGAATTGGCCACAGATACCTCACGGGTTACAAACATTCCTGTAGCCAGCTTCACAAAAGCCTACGCCCGCATCAAACTTTGGGGCCTATTGCATTCTCTTTGGCGGCGGGTTTTGTATACCAATACAGATAGCGTGATAGTCACAGCGAGGAGTGGTGAATACATGCCTGCTATTGGGGAGTTCCTCGGTGAGCTAACTGACGAGATCAAGGATGAGTATGGGGACAACGCATACGCCGACTCGTTTGTGTCAACAGGGCCAAAGTCCTATGGGGTACGGGTGAGGATAGGGAATGAAACGAAGTATATCGTGAAGGCTAAGGGCATCACGCTTAACCAAGCGAATCGGCGGGTCGTCAACTTTGATTCGCTGAAGGAGTTAGTGTGCTTGGAAGATGAGGGTGATCGGCCGCCCCAACTGACTGTAGGCACCCACAATTTTCGGGCGCAGAAGCTGGGGGGCGTGAAGGAACTTAGGGGTACAAAGGTGTGCCGTAACACCTATAGGAAACGCTACCAGGTGCCTGGTACCTATGACACCGTACCCTTTGGATACCATAATCTTTGATATGTCTATTGTTAACTTAATTATTACACGTATTTGTAAATATATACATCTTGATTATTTCGTTTATTAAATAAATCATGTTTCAACTAGCGTTTTACTTTGCGTGTGTGCGTGTGTACAGTAAAAAGTTAAGCCCCGCCCACTGTAAGACCGGCGACGTGAATCATGCCGCAACCTGAGCAGGCATCTTCTCTTCCGTACTCAGTTGATCTCTGTATACCCTTGAGCTCAGACGTGTATTATCTCGCATAGAAGAAAATGGCCACCTTTAATATCGCGTGTTCAACATTTATGAAGTGGTATTCTGCCAAGTGCGTAGATGTAGTGGATACTGAAAAACTTCCTATATTCGCCTCCTTCGCCTCTTTTAAGGCTGCATTGAATCGTGCGAAGGGCCAGGCTATTCAAATAATCTACGGATATTCTGGCGAGGGGATTGTAGGATTTCGCAGTACAGACGATGTACTGAAGTATGTTATAGAACTAAACTTTATAAAGGCTCACGTGCACCGCGTGGTAGAAGAAGCAACACGATCAGAAGATAAATAACAGTTATGGGTAGTGAGTCTTGTGGATGAGTGGTGTGATAAGCGGTATTATATCATGTTACACCATACCGATTACTCGTACCCTACGGCTGAATATGTAAATCTTGTCATCATGGACAATCTTAAGTATTTTTACCACTACATTAATATATATCATGATGACGTTTGTAGTGAGGTTGTGGCTAATGGATTGTGTGAGTTTTTAACAGATTTTAGAGATGAGTATCACCAGTTAAACAAAAAGGATAAATATGAACATATGTTTCTCTCTAATAGCGCCCCGGTTTATGATGTTTAGGAGTGATAAAACATTTAAAAAATGTGTTTAGTTCGCGAAAATCCCCCTTTGCAAAAATGTCTGGTGCGTATTCGTGGGAGTGATAAAGCATTAAATCCGAAATTAATTCTTGTATCTGAAAAAAACCATCTGTCCAATATAATGGGATACAACGACTCGATCAGCGCCGTACACGTTTCATCAGCGTGACTCACTCCTCACGGAGCATACGAGTTCGAACAAACCCATTCACGTTTCATCATGGTGAGTCATTCCTCCCGCCGAGCTGATCTTGTCTCCTGTGGCTCATAGTCATCTCAGAGCTTGCACCGAGTGGACGCGCCATAGTCATCTTGAACCGTGTGAATACGATGGAACTCCCTTTGAGAAGCATTCTCAACGCCTCGTATGACGTCTCCGTGACGAAGTCATTGCGCGTGTTCAGGCGAGAAACCGGCACCATTAACTGTGTGCTTGAAACGATCTTCAGGCATGCAAGCAAACGTAACGTTATTTATTTAAGTCTTGAGGAGATGCATAAAATCTTCGTGGTAGTTGAGATGTGGACTGAGGACCGTTATAAAATACCAGCTGACGTAGATACAATAAGAGAGGTGATTAGTGACGCCTCCTCATATACCATTGTTTGTACATTGAGTGTAAATAACGAACAACCATGCATTGATATACGACTGATGTGGAAGAACACAGCTGATAATGACGTTCTTGTTCCTACACGAAACCGTTTCATCCTCGACAGAATGTTTGAGATCGTCGGATTCCGTAAGCTGAAGCCTATATTAGATGCGCGTGTTACAGACATGATTTATTTTGACACGGTACTTGAATACGCTTACACCGCTCTGCTCGACGGATTTGTTGAATGTAGGAATGAACAGGGGGAGAACGGTCCAGATCTGGATGCATATTTAAAAGGTTTAGATTCTTCGAAATATCCTGAGCTTTGGTACAAAGCACTTGAGAGCTACAGACCTGAGCTCGCCTACACTGTTCACCCTGAAGAGCTGTACCTCTATATAGTGGATAGGTGTCGTTACGATTTGGTAGAATATTTCCAATCCCGTTATGCCGAGTGAAGAAGAGTTCACGATTGAAAAGTTCGGGGCGTTAAGAAAAAGCCCCCGATTGGAAAGGCATGATTATAAACTTGTATTTAATGTTGTGGTTAACGATGACATTTTTGTGCGTGCTTTTGATTGTGTTCTAGCTGTACTTGAAGACAACTTACCCGCCGAGTGTAAAGTGGGTACAAAAATAGTATTAAACGATATGAAGGCCATTTATTTATGTCGAGTATAGACCGCCGCATCAGTTAAACGAAGTGATGCTTGGTCAGTTTTACCACATCGTACAAAGTAATGCCGATGTGGATATAAACTCTATAATATGCGAATTTAGCGTTTTGCACCGTAGAACGTAAAGACAATATATATATATATATATTCTAATAATATGATTATACGTTTTGTATGTTTCCTGTAATAATATGATTACACGTTTTGCATATTTTGAATATAATTTAATATATATGTATATTTTTCTAATATTTTGTTAATACTATGTTTTGTATGATTATATATAATTAATATAACTATATATTTTCCTGTACTATTTTGTTAATACTATGCTTTGTATGATTATATATTTTCCATTCTATTATTTGATCATATATATATATGCCCCATTGTATACCCATTAATTCATAAACAGAATGATGTATTGGTGTTTTATTTATTCCTTGAACACAATTATATCACTTGTATGGTTTCGGATTTCTGAATATTTAATTATTTGTCAAATCGGTCTTCTAAAGCATGGTTCCCAACCGGTTTTGGCTTATGGCCCCCCTTAGGAACCTTATTTTTTCCCGTGGCCCCCATAAGCATTATTTTCAGTAGGTAATATGCAGATTTAACTCTATTTTACAAAATAACATTTTCCTGTGGCCCCCTTCAAATGTGCCATGGCCCCCAGGGAGCCATATGGCCCCCGGTTGGGAAACACTGTTCTAAAGCAACTGATAGAGGAATAAATTAAATGCATAGCGCAATCCTCAGCTTTCTAAGACAGATGACGGAAGAATGTAAGTAATAATTAAATACATGGTACAAACTTGCAACTCAACCTTCTAAGCCAACATTAATATATGAATAATTTAAAAAATAAAGAATCTGGCAACTCAACCTTCTAAGCCAACATTAATATAAGGATTAATTAAATACATGGCGCAAACTGGCAACTCAACCTTCTAAGCCAACATTAATATATGCTTTAATTAAATGATTATTGCTATCTGGCAACTCAGCCTTCTAAGCCAACTGGCTAAATAATATATGATTAATTAAATAAATAACGAGCCTGGCAACTCAACTCAACCTTCTAAGCCAACATTAATATATGATTAATTAAATACATGGCGAAAACTAGCAACTCAGCCCTCTAAGCCAACTGGCTGATTAATATATGGAATAAATTAAATGCATGGCGAAAACTGGCAGCTCAGCCCACTGGCCGATTAAGCCAACTGGCTGATTAGGGGCCTATAAGAGAGCTGCGGGGTGGCTGAAGAAGTCATATGCGTCTGACAGCTGTCAGGCGAACAACCCTCTCCTCTTCTGGGTTCCCTCCTCTGGGTCTCTCCACCTTCCTTTCTCTCTTTCTCTTTCTGCCCCTTTGAGGGGTGAGGCCGTCCCACCCTCTTCCCCAAAGAGGCTCCCTTAGGTTAGGTATGCCCCTTTGGGGGTTCAGCTTGGGGGATAACTAAGTTGCATACACCTTGCAATAAAGGGGGTGGGGGTGCCTTGCAACAAAGGGGTGGCACTCTTGCAACATTATGCAATTGCATTTGCACTCGTCCATTTTGCGCCCATGCTACTTAGTCATCCACATCTTTCTTCATACCTATAAATACATAAATTTAGATTAACAAAAGATATAATATATATTGTACATTTATATAGAAAATACATGGATAACAAAGAGGCTAAAAAGGATATGGGAAGACCTCATTTATTCAATCCTTCCTAGTTTCAAATATAAATATTATCAAATACAGCATCAATCAAATACAAATCAGGCAAAGCTATTAAAAAATCTATAGAAATAACATATTCCTTACTCAGCCATCCACAAAATTACCTTATTGTTGCTTTAGTTATTATTATAGGGCAACCAAAAAGTTGACCCCAAAAATTAAAAAAAATGATCCGATAAATCACAAAAAAATGACTTTATTGATTTTTGGTTGCCTTAGTTATTACATTAAATATGCAATATGTTGGTATATAATGTATTAGACTTACCTTTCCAGTAGAATCTTTCCGCTATCTTCTTGCAAGTTTTTTCAGTTCTAAAATGACCACCAGAAAGCAGAGCTGTTGTGGAATGCTTGCAGGACTTCCAGAAAACGTGCTTTCGACAAAACTTCTCGTCCTTCCTTCTTGTGGACAAGAACGCCTCTCTCTATGCTATATGGTTTAGCCACCTACCTAAACTTAGATTTCGCATTGATACGATCACCACCTTTAAACTCATAGATTGCTTTTGGGTATCTCATATCATCTGAGGTGTAAAAGCGGAAAAGATCGCTGTGTAATACATCTTCCATGATTAATTTCTAATGAGATGAAGGTACTGGACACACTGAATTTATAGCACGGCCAGTATAACAACAATATGTGACACAAATATATAAAGTATCATCAGTATTCTCAGTGCAGTAATAAAACACCTGACACAGCAGAGCGTCTATTATGACAATGTCTCACTCACTCGTGCTCTGTCAAGTAACTGAACAAAAAGAATACATTCTATGCACTTTATACCTGTTACCTGATCTGTCTTAGTAACAGTTTTTAGAAATGGATTAAGAGCTAAGCTATCAGCTGAGGTCTGGGAAGTGGTCACAATGGGTCAGAGGGGTGATATAAATCTGATAGGTCAGGTTTCAGGTCATAGATTAGTTCAAGAAGAGGTATGAATGAAAAAGGGTAGATCTAAACAAAAGAATTGCCTAGAACAGGGGTGGCCAAAACGTCGATCGCGATCTACCAGTAGATCGCAGAGCAATTTTTAGTAGATCGCAGAATGACCAGTAGCTTAGCCTAGCAACAGAGACCTTACATTTCACAATACTAACGAGCACACGACCCGACCGCTACTACCAAAAATTAGCGTTCTTTATGTTATCACCTCCATTATCGGTAGCAACATTTATTTGTTTTATCTTTGTGTTTACCAGTCATTTAATAAAAAATAACAGTAACTTTAATAATTCTGAGAGATATTTAATTAATGTCCGAAAATGATACCGCTAACTTTAATTTCTGCCAAAATTTCATACCGCGGTAAGCTGAGCTGTTATGAGCATGTGTCACCTAAGTGACGCGTCAGTCATTTGGAATAATCGGTGGTGAAGGTCAGTCCCCAGTCCAATTGCATTAACACCGTTAAAAGGAGTGCTGGACCAAGTGACAAGAAACAAAACACTTACAACTTTCACAATGAGTGGGAGACGGCATATTTTTTTGCGATGAAAAATTATTCCAAATGTGTGTATTTAATTTGCCATGCATGTGTCGCTTTCGTCAAAAAGGGAATTTAGAGAGGCATTTTAAAACTATTCACAAGCGGTATGACAGTGATTTCCCAGCTGAAAGTGAACTACGTAAGAGAAAAGTCAATGAACTTAAGTCTCAAGTTAGTGCCCAGCAGTCTAGCTTTACAGGGCCTAGCACAAAATCGAAAACAGCAACGACTGCGTCATTTCGGGTGAGCCGTGTACTTGCGAAACACAAGAACCCTTTTCAAGATGGAGAAATATTCAAAGAAGCATTTACAGAGGCAGCAGAGTCGTTGTTTCAGAATTTGAGTAATAAATCGGAAATATTGTCTGCTATTAACCAGCTTCAGCTATCCAGAAACACTGTGATGCGGAACAACTGAAGAAAGACATACATAACTGCGTGTTCCTTTCACTTCAGTTTGATGACTCGACAGATGTGATCAACACATCACAGTTATGCGTTTTTATTAGAATCGTGTTTAAAGATATGACTGCCAAAGAAGAACTGCTTAAAATCCTACCTTTAAGAGGGAAAACTCGAGGTGAGGACATTTTTCATATGCATTCAGTGAGTTTGTTAACGACACACAATTCCCACTTCACAAGCTTGTGAGCATAACAACTGACGGACCACCTGCTATGACTGGCCGTTCCAATGGGTTCATCGCGCTGTGTAAAAGTGACAAAAGGTTTCCAAACTTCTTTAATTATCACTGCATAATTTACCAACAAGCATTGTGTGGTGAAATGTTGAATATTAAAGAAATTATGGATATTTCCCATAAGATTGTGTGTTCTATTCGGGCGAGAAGTCTACAAAGGCGTCTCTTCCGGTCTCAGCTAGAAGAAAATAAAGTAGAACACACTGACCTTTTGTTGCACACTGATGTCAGGTGGCTAAAATTCCTGCAGAGGTTTAGGGATCTCTTACCTGAAATTAAAGACTTTCTGAAGTTAAAAGAAACATTACAAAGAGTTGGAAGACGAAGCGTGGCTGTTAGATTTAGTTTTTTTGACTGACACCACTGCTTTTAAACAAAAACTTTTAAACCACTGCTTTTAAACAAAAACTAGAACTGGTATCCTCACATCTGCAGCGACACCAACTGCGGAACTTTAAAAACATGATGTCTGAGCTGGAAAGTCAGGGGAAAGAATGCGACCAGTTTGACAGTGTTCCATACGTTGAACAGTTGCAGAATGTTATTACAGACTTCAACAGACGGTTCCAAGACTTAGCAACATTTAGCCTCAAACAACCTGGATGCTTGTTTGAGGCTAGCAATCAGCAGCTACAATCCGGACTACACACGACTTGCTGATGCTATGCAGTGCAAATCACCACATCAGTAAAGTAAGCTCTTCCTATTCCAGTATACCTAATTTCTAATAAGTATGAGGGTTAAAATTTAATGAAAAATATATCTGTGAGAATTTGGCAATATATTTTTATATTCACTTCATTTTATTCTTGGTTATTCTCTCTCCATCTCTCTCTCTCTCTCTGTATATATATATATATATATATATATATATATATATATATATATATATACATTTTAACTGCAAACACGCAGTATAATTAACGTAAAGAACGACGCTTGTATAGGAGAATATTCCGCGCAAGATGAGGAGAGAGAACGAAACAAATGAAAAAAATGAGGTAACCACCCGGGAATCGAACCCGGGATCTTCCGATTGTCGGTCAGATATGATAACCATTACTCCATGGGCCTCACTCGAACAAATGCCGTAATTCTCCTACATACGCGCAGAAACCAATGCCCCAAGGGGGCACCTCCCGCATGCCGTACATTACGGCATTTGTTCGAGTGAGGCCCATGGTGTAATGGTTATCATATCTGACGGCAATCGGAAGATCCCGAATTTACCCAGTAAATGAGTTAAATACACGAGCGAAAAAATTCCCCAATAGACAACTCAATTTAAAAACAACAATAAAACAATATAAAGATTTTTTCCCCAATAGATAACTTAATCTAAAGGCTACTAAATTATTGAATACATAAAAACTATATAAAGGAAATTAGACAATTAACATGTACACAAAAAATTATAACAGTTATTAGAAATAGTATTTAATAACAGGCAATTAAGTGGCAAGAATCTAAGGAAACAAAAGACATGGTGCAATCGTCGACACGTGCTCCTTCCAAAATATTCCGTTACTTATTGGGGAAGCGAAGAATTTCCCAATAGGCAACTCAATCTAAAAACAATCTAAAAGTTTTCCCAATAGATAACCTGTTCAAAAGTCTACTAAACTATCGAGTACATAAAGATTATATAAAAGAAATAATACAATTAAAATGTACACATAAAAATGTTAACAATTATTAAAATAATATTTATTTAATTAAAGCAAACAATTAAGTGGCAAGAATGCGGCCAAAATAATCCACCACCTTTCTAACAATGTACGAGTCTAATTCATAAAGCCCAGAGCTAATATTAAAAACAAAATCAGCATTATTCTTGATCACACTCGATTCAATTATATTTCTACTAACAATAGATTTGAACTTAATTTGGAGGCATTTTTGCAGTCACTGGGATGATTAGTATCTCTTACGTGAATGAAAATGGCGTTAGATTCCTGGCCGGTTCTTATACTGTATTTATGCTGCTTAATACGTAACTCTAGCGTCTTGCCAGTTTGACCAATGTAAAATTTATTACATATTGTGCATGGAATTTTATATACACAACCCTGTTCACTTAAAGGGGAGCTTTTAATCAATGAATTCTTAATTACATCTAAATTTCTGAACGCGATATTTACGTTAAAAGTCCTCAGCAGTTTCGGCAGATCAAGGAAATTTTCTTTAAATCGTAATGCTAAGACGTTTTTTGTGGTATAAGGAGTCTTGTCTTTTACCTCGTAGAAGGTTTTGTTTGCCATTTTAAAAGATTTATCTATGTATTTCTTTGAATATTTTAAATCAAACGTAATCTTATATATTTCACTAATTTCAGCATCAATGAACTCTGGGCTACAAATTCGTAAGCATCTTAGGAACAGAGTAGAAAAAACGGTTCGTTTTACATTAATGTGGTGAGCCGAATAATAATGTTTATATAGGAACAATTATTAGTGGGTTTTCTGTAAATATTGTACTTAAACTTTTTTCCGGACCTATATATTAAAACATCAAAAATGGGATCGATGAGTCTTTTTCTATTTCAACTGTAAAATGGATAGAGGGAGTTAAATTATTAAGCTTGGGTAAGAATTCATTGAGATTTAAAGTTTCTGGCCAAAGACAAAGAACATCATCTACATATCTAAACCACGGAACGTAATTTGGCAGAATCTTCATTAATAATTTACTTTCAAAAACCTCCATATAGAAGTTTCTTAAAATGGGAGAGGGGGTTTCCCATAGCCATACCAAATTTCTGCCTAAAATATTCATTATTAAATACAAATTTCGAGTCTACTATGCACAGCTTAATTAACTATATCATGGTAGGCACAGGTAATGGCAAATTATGCTTAACCAATTCTTCCGAAAGAAAAAATAGTCGAGCCTCCACCTGGACTCTTGTAAATAAAGAGGTAACATCAAAGCTTACCAATCTAAAATTGTAATTGACACTGATACTATTTAATTTTTCTACAAGGTCTACATTATTATTTATGTGTGATTGTGAAATTGTGTCCAGGAGAGGATTAAGGATGGCTACAAGCCATTTGGACAGCTTATATGAGATAGATCCTATAGAGCTAACAATAGGCCTTGCAGGATTATTTGGCTTATGAGTTTTAATTAGACCATACATATAGGGTAATGACGGCGAAGTACTCAAAAACTGTTTAAGTAATATTTCTTTGCCCTTCAAAAGTTGCTCACCACATTAACGTAAAACGAACCGTTTTTTCTACTTTGTTCCTAAGATGCTTACGAATTTGTAGTCCAGAGTTCATTGATGATGAAATTAGTGAAATATATAAAATTGCGTTTGATTTAAAATATCCAAAGAACTGCATAGATAAATCTTTTAAAATGGCAAACAAAACCTTCTACGAGGTAAAAGACAAGACTCCTTATACCACAAAAAACGTCTTAGCATTACGATTTAAAGAAAATTTCCTTGATCTGCGAAACTGCTGAGGACTTTTAACGTAAATATCGCGTTCAGAAATTTAGATGTAATTAAGAATTCATTGATTAAATACTCCCCTTTAAGTGAACGGGTTGTGTATATAAAATTCCATGCACAATATGTAATAAATTTTACATTGGTCAACCTGGCAAGACGCTAGAGTTACGTATTAAGCAGCATAAATACAGTATAAGAACCGGCCAGGAATCTAACGCCATTTTCATTCACGTAAGAGATACTAATCATCCCAGTGACTGCAAAAATGCCTCCAAATTAAATTTTAGTAAATCTATTGTTAGTAGAAATATAATTGAATCGAGTGTGATCAAGAATAATGCTGATTTTGTTTAATATTAGACCTGGGCTTTATAAATTAGACTCGTACATTGTTAGAAAGGTAGTGGATTATTTTGACCGCATTCTTGCCACTTAATTGTTTGCTTTAATTAAATAAATATTATTTTAATAATTGTTAACATTTTTATGTGTGCATTTTAACTGTATTATTTCTTTAATAATTGTTAACATTTTTATGTGTACATTTTAATTGTATTATTTCTTTAGATTGTTTTTAGATTTAATTGCCTATTGGGAAATTCTTCGCTTCCCCAATAGGTAACGGAATATTCTGGAAGGAGCACGTGTCGACGATTGCACCATGTCTTTTGTTTCCTTAGATTCTTGCCACTTAATTGCCTGTTTTAATTAAACACTATTTCTAATAACTGTTATAATTTTTTGTGTACATGTTAATTGTCTAATTTCCTTTATATAGTTTTTATGTATTCAATAATTTAGTAGCCTTTAGATTAAGTTATCTATTGGGGAAAAAAGCTTTAGATTGTTTTATTGTTGTTTTTAAATTGAGTTGTCTATTGGGGAATTTTTTCGCTCGTGTATTTAATTCATTTACTGGGTAAATTCGGTCTATTTCTTTCTTGTCCCTGAAGATGTGAATATATCACAAAAGCGCTCGGATTTCGTGTTTCCTTTTCCTTTTACCTGTGGTTCTTTGCTTATATATATATGGGATGAATTTCACAATTAAACACGTGAAATGAATAAATGATACAACTCCACAAGGAAAAAGAAAAATTATTCCAAGGCCTTTCGTGTATTCAGAAGTACATTCCCTGACGAGGTGTACTTCTGAACACACGAAAGGCCTTGGAATAATTTTTCTTTTTCCTTGCGGGTTTGTATCACACACACACACACACACACACACACACACACACACACATATATATATGGGAATGAACTCAGAATGTGTATATATATATATATATATATATATATATATATATATATACACATATACGGTATATATTAGTCCCTCCCGAAAAAACTTCTGGCTACGCCCCTGTAATATATATATATATTATTAGTGATGTAGGTCACATCCGCATCCGCATCCGCATCCGCGGAACATCCGCACATTTTCTCGCATCCGCATCCGCACCCGCATCCGCACTTTGGAACTGCGGAGTTTGGACCGTTGAGATAAAATGTCATTAATAAGCGGAAATTATCAAATTCTACTATATTAATAGAACTAGTTCATTGTGCGCAAAAGTGATGCAAGCGACAAGACGAGAGGCTGTGCTTGTATGAAGTTACTCTCTTTGCAACCTACTTAGATCCACGTTACAAAGCTAAGTTATTTTCACCTGTAGTACATTAGAACGAGTTAAACTCATCACTTGGCAAAGCAGTTGAAGAGCTTCAATCTCTGAATCTGTCGCTTCGCCACCCACCAAAAGAATATAAAAGTTTCAGTGACAGAACCAACACCTTCAACGAGCAAATCTATCACAGGAATCTCTCTCTCAGTTTCTTGAGTCAAGCAGCAATGACGAGACCTACGCGATGTCAAAAGATGTAGTAAAAATGATCGAGAGCTATCACCAAGAAAAAACGCCTGGCTGCATGTGACAATCCTATAGTTGGTGGAAAAATACGCAGAATATCTATCCATACTTGAGTAAACTTGCAAGGAAACATTTAGCCTGTCCTTCCAACAAACGTACCAAGCGAGAGATTATTTAGCAGTGCTGGATTAATATATGATGAAAAGAGAAACAGACTGGCAGCAGAAAAGGCAGAAAAATTAATGTTCCTTAAGCATAACCTTCCTATAATTAAGTTTGAACATTTAAACGATGAACAATCTTAGTTTACTTTATTTTAATTACTCATTTATAAATATGCCTAATAAACTTTAACTTAATATAAATAGTTATCAAGCTAATTAAAGATATCTTTCTATAAGGGTGGAGGTTGGGGAAAGAGGTCGGTGGTGCATTTGAGTTGGGTTCACGTCCCGCATCCTGGTAACACAATTATGGTTTCTAATTGTGGCTGAAACTCAACAAAATATAACGAATTTATTTGCAGACGAATTCACTAATTGATTTCTATATTAGTTAGATGCTTGATATTATTTTATATGTTCAGAGAAAAGTACAGCAATTATTGTACAATTAATCAATTATACTACATTATAGCTACAGCTCTCTCTATATAATAACTTATTATATACGTTAAACACAACAAATCTCGAATATATCCTAAAAAATAACGAAAATGTAAACATCCGCATCCGCATCCGCACCCGCGGATGTTGAAATCAAACATCCGCATCCGCATCCGCATCCGCGGATGTGAAAAAAATGACATCCGCTACATCACTAATATATATATATATATATATATATATATATATATATATATATATATATATATATATATATATATATATATATATATAAGAGATTATTATAAATGTCTTTACCAATATGACGTCGCATTAAAAAAATACCGTCTTTTTGAACAAAACTTCTCATTTTGCTGTTTAAACTGTAAAAAGCCTTAATGTGGTTTGGTTATATATATATATATATATATATATATATATATATATATATACTGAGACACTTAAGAACATCGGTCAGCAAAAAAGCCCCCAATAGAAGGAAAAGAACAGAGCCGAAATCAAGGTCGGAAGTTTTCGAGATACCTGGACACTCTGCGTTTGAAAGATGGATCGAGGAATGTTGTTCCAGAGTTGACCGGTTGAGTAGATGAAAGATTGAAAATACCAATTAACCCTTGCGTTAGAGAGTTGGGCAGCAAAGGGATGAGAATGTGTTGAAAGTCTGGTACTGCGTGCTCTCCTTAAAGGAGGAGGCATGCAAAGAGTTCAGAAGAGCAGTGCTCATTATAATAGCGATAGTAGAGAGAGAGTGAGGCTACACTGCGGCGAAGAGAGAGAGCTTGAAGACAGTCAGAAGAGGCGGGAAAGTGATGAGACGAAAAGTCTTTAATTCCATTCGGTCAAGTAGAGCTGAGTTGGCTGAGCCAACCCACACATGAAAAGCGTACTCTATACAGGGGCGAACAAGACCCCTGTACAGAGAGAGCAACTGAGTCGGGGTGAAAAAACTGTGGAGCCGATACAGCAACTGAGTGGGGATGAAAAAACTGTGGAGCACACCTAACTTCTTAGAAGTGGTTTTAAAGAGAGAATATATGTGGTTTTCCAGGAAAGATCACGAGAAAAGAAACACCAAGAATGTTAGTATAAGAGGAGGGATTGAGTTGCGTATTGTTGAAGATAAGGGGATGGTCGTGTGGAAGAGTGTGACGAGTAGACAGATAAAGGAACTGGGTTTTTGATGTACTGAAAGCCACAAGGTTTCCTCTGCCCCAATCAGAGATGGTACAAAGATCAGAAGTCAGATGAGCCATAGCCGTCTCACGCGAATCATGGAGTGTCTGTTGAGAGGAACACTTTGTGAAGCGGGACGAGAAGTGAAGGGTGGAGTCATCGGCATAGGAGTGAATAGAACAGGAAGTGCGACGTAAAAGATCATTGATAAGTAAAAGGAAGAGAATGGGTGACACGACAGAGCCCTGAGGAACTTGCATCTATACATTGGCCAGAGAGAAAATCAGAGATCAAAGTACAGATAGAAGGATAGAAACCGAAGGAGGGTAGTTTGGAAATTAATAATTTATGTCAAACTCTATCCAAAAGTTTTGATATGTCTAGTGCAATAGGATAGGTTTCATTGGAATCCCGAAAGGAGGATAACCAAGAGTCAGAGAGATATGCAAGAAGATCACCAGTAGAGCGTCCCTTGCGGAACCCATACTGATGATCTAAAAGAAGACTGTGAGTAGAGAGGTGTTTAAGAATCTTCCTGTTAAAGTTAAATTAAAAAACTTTAGAAAAGCAAGAAATCAAAGCAATTGGCCGATAGTTGGGAGGGCTGAGAGCGGTCACCCTTCTTTGGGACAGGCTGAATGAAAGCGAACATCCAGCTGGAAGAAAAAATACCAGATGAAAAACTAAGATGAAAAAGTTTGCCTAGGCAGGGTGTCAGCACAGATGCACTGTTCTTGGGAACAAAAGTAGGGATCTCATCAGGACCTATGCCTTCCTATAGGTGAGACCAGATTGGGTAGAAAAAACATTCGGATATGGTATCCAGATTCGAATTTAGCCCCCCAAAATATAAACCTCCAGTATAATTTTTTAAAATTACGTGCAATATTCTTTTCTGAAGTCCTTCAATTATAATTCTCGATAGAACTCAGCTTAGAGTAGGCCTAGGTCTTTACTACAGTTTACAGGCTAGTCTTCAGCACATTAAACACATGTGATGTAGACACGTTTACGAAGTTTTAAATGGGAATAAAAAGTTTAATGATTTTATGTAAAACATTACAGAAATCAATGATGGGTAAGCACGTAGCTTCTCGGCCACATGTTTTATGATATAACTATTGCCAGCATATCTTATAGCCTATAAAAAGCTTTTAGCCTACCTAACCTATGGTGAGGTAATTCATCAAGCTTTTAGCCTACCTAGCCTATGGTGGGGTAATTCATCGAGTGGTATTAGCTACTCTTATATTGTATTGAGAATTGTCACTTCTCACGGATAGCAGGCATAGCAAATGTAGAAAAAACACCAATACATGACAGCTTTATTTTTTGTTATAATATCCTAAAAACTTCATACTATTTAATTAAAAACAGTTACGTTTTGGAAATAAATATTTCGCAGTTAGACGGTTTCAACTGCAAATTTGTACTGTTACAAGAGAAATCCAATTAGAAGACCGCTGCCTTCGTATGAAGTATACAGAGGATTGTATCACTGAATATATATACTTAGGGAATAGTAACGGAATGGTGTCTCAAAATTTTTGTCATATTGCCATTAGTCTCTGACTGAGGAGGCGGGGCCTGTACATCTCTTACTGACATGTATTCAGACCAAATTTTGTTAGATTCCATCAACTGTCCAATGAGGGACCATGTTTCATTTCTTACAAAGTCTGATCAGTCAGAGAGGGGAAAAAATCGTTTACACCTTAAATATATATATATATATATATATATAATATATATATATATATTATATATATATATATATACAGGGTGTCCCATAAGACCGCATCATAAGAAAATTAATAAAAAAAGGCAAAACAAAAGCTTTTATTTACAGAACGTGCTCAATATGTCCTCCATTGTTTTCAATACACAAATTCAGACGTGATACCCAGTCAGCAAGCACACGGTGAATGATGTCAGGAGTAATGGTGTTACATGCCCCAATAATGCGCTGTATTCCCTTACTTGAGTGCTGTAATGTGCAGGAGCGCCGTCTTGCTGAACCATGTTGGGAAATTTCCTTCGTTCAAGACACTGGGAAATGCTTCTTCCTTGAGCATACGTAGGTAGGTGCCTCAGTGACATGTTCATCGAAAAAGAGGGGGCCTATGATGCGATCCTTCCAAATGCCACACATACCATCACCCGAGATGCACCTTGTTCCTTTGAAGAGATATACCAGTGAGGTTGTTTTGAGACCAGTAGCGGTGTTCTGTCGATTTACCTCACCATTTCCATAAAAAACAGCCTCGTCACTGAACAAAATGGTGAACGGGAAATTGGCATCCGAGCATATGTTCCGTAGCCCATTCACAAAATTCCATCCGCCGGTCGGGATCATCTTCGCTTAATTTCTGTAGGATCTGAAGTTTATATGGATGCCATTTGTGAGCCTCAAGAATGCGATGGATGCTACTTTTCGACACTCCTGTCTCGGCGGACAATCGCCGAAGAGACTTATTGGGACTTCTGTTAAAATGAGCCAGGATAGCAGTCGCTGTATCATCGTCAGTGGACCTCCTTGAAGGTCCACTGCGTGGTTTATCTTCTATGGATCCTGTTTCCTTAAACTTTGCAACAAGTCTGCTAACACAACTCTGTGTTATTGGCTCGCGGTATGGATGCAGTCTGTTAAATTCAGCAGCGGCCTCTCTTTGACTCCGATTTCCTATGAGTAGAATTATCTGGATTCGTTCTTCCTTTCTCACAGACATTATGGCCTGTAGAAAGAGAAAAATGAATTATGGTTTGTAGAAATAGAAAAATATGAATTTCTCCTATGATGCCGGACTTATGGGACACCCTGTATAATTATTGTATGCCATGAAAATAAAGGTTGGCTGTCGGCAAAGATGGGCAGTAATGTATTTGATAAATACTTTAATACGTATTTAAATATAATCTGTATTTAAAATACTGTATTTATAAATAAATTTTTTCAGGGTATTTAAATGCGCATTTAAATACATTATTATTGATGTATTTTGTAATTATAAATACATATTTTCAAACACATTTTTAAATACATTTGCAAAAATTACTGCAGTTCTCTTCTTGCCGCAGTAACTCAGGGTTTCAAGACTAAATTTTCTCAGTATTTAAATCTTGAACCCAGAGTTAATGATACAGTTGTCGCAGCAGTTTCTCATCCCTTCTTCAAGCTCAGATGGATAGGCTTGAAAAAGAGTTGAGATTACCAGACCACGACAGCAACTGTTGTTCGTGATAAGCTCATCAATGTTGTTAAAGGTATGACGGACGATGTGAGAGGGGACTCACTTCTCTCCTTGGAAAATAATGGTGAGTATTTTCACTTTAATAAGACACTATCACCACAATCTGGAGAGGAAACTCCAAATATAGCCGTCATCAGATATCTGAACCACGCAGATACCAACTTGTCCTGTCTGTTCAACCACAAAGCCATTCAGAAGGCCTTCATCAAGTACAACACTACGATGCCTTCATCAGCTCCAGTAGAGGGTCTTTTTTCTCTTGCCGGAATTATTCATTCATCCAGGAGAGGGAAGCTGTCCGACGGACTTTTTGAGAATTTGACACTAATGAAGGCGAATATGTATTGGAATGAAAGTGCTTAGAAACTTAGGTCTGAGGTGGATGGATTTTTTTTCCATTATCGGGAGTATTTTAGTCTCTCATGTGTTTTGTAAATGGAGAATTTAATTATTTTTCCTATCACTGTTCCAAACTGTAGTGTGTTATGTTTATTATGATTTATGTAGTCCCTTCTTTCTGTTGCCTTTCTTTGGATTGCCTTTGTTGCGGATAGGAAACGTCAAACTACTATAACAATAATGAACACTGAAAATGGAATGTATTTAGGATGTATTTAGATTGTATTTAAATACATTTTTGAAGTAATGTATTTAGTATTTAATTATATTCCAGTTTATAGTAATGTATTTGGTATTTAAATACAAATTTGCATAGTATTTAGTATTTAAGTTCATTTTAAAGTATTTATGCCCAGCTCTGGCTGTAGGTTACGATATGGTTTTAAGTATAAAATATAAATAGTGACCAGAGAGTCTTTGGTCATTAAGACATTTATGGCTTTTTCTGTGAGGAAGTTAAATGTAATAATAATAATAATATTATTAACAAGAAGAAGAAGAAGAAGAAGAAGTTACAGAGCAACAAAGACCCAAAGATCATCTCTAGGCTAGCCCAAGAGACAAGTTAAAAACAGAATAAAGAAGACAAACAAGTGGAAATAAGAAGATGAAGATGATTAAGAAAATAAAAAAGAAGAAAAAGAAGAAATAATAACAAGAGTAACAGAAGTAGAAAAAAAATAAAAATAATTTGTTATTTAAAAATAAGGAAAAAGATCTCTTAGAATTTGAACAAATAAAATCGTATATTTCAGACTAAATCTATCGTATTTTGAAACTGGATCCGGTTCTTAAGTTCTTAAATTATCAGATTCAGAACTTGACAGGGATTTCAAAGTGATTCAGTAATCCTAATCGGATTTGTTGGATATGGTCGCCACTGTTGGAGATTTATTTTATAAATTAGCAGTTGGAAATTTCATGATAATATGAATTTAAAAAAGTCATTATTAACTTCTCGAAATTCGTAACCCTAAACTCCGAATAATATTAATCAAAGATAACGCATAATTTATGGGCGATATAGACTAATCATTATCAGATATATCGTGTATTTATCGTACAAATAAAAGTACCATGTTAGGTTAAATTAATCCTTTTGAAAAAATTAATTCATAAACACTTCTAAAAAAGATTAGACTAGACTCTTGGCTCAGTACAACACCAGATGAGCAGGATGTACCTGGTTATGTGAAATGGAGAAAAGAGGACAGCAATTCGCTCATTCACGAAGCCAAAACGAGAGGAGTAACGGGTCTGACCTCCGTGAAGACTCACCACACGGAACTCTCGTAATATTGTAAGGTGAAGTATACAAAATTGAACGATCTTTTTAATGTAGATTTTTGAGCATGTAGTTTCAGTAAAAAGTTCGCCTAGAAACATAACATTTCTAAAAAGCACAAAAAATGTACTAATCAATAATGAAGATTAAGTTGTGTTGTTTATGAAATTTTATTTGTGTCACCAAAAAATACTAACGTGTTAAAAGAAAAACAAAATATTACTAATTAGTAATTTTTTATTTTTTTTAAAGAAATTTAATGTTTGTAGGCAAATCTTGGATCAATGAAAGAAAGCCACTCCCAGCCTTCTTTAGTTAGCTTTATAAGGCTAACTAACGAAAATATAGCGACCTAAACTAACCAATCGTCAAGGGCGTACAGCTGACCTAACGATTGGTTAGGTTAGGTCGTGATATTTTTGTTAGTTAGCCTTATGAAGCTAACTAAAGAAGTCTGGGGGTGGCTTTCTTTCATTGATCCCAAATTTTTTTCGAAATTGTACAATCGCATAAAAAATCGGGATCACCTGAAGATCAGGGACCCTCCCCAGCCTTCTTTATTTAGCTTATAAGGCTACCTAACGAAAATATCACGACCTAACCTAACCAATCGTCAAGGGCGTACAGTTGACCTAACGATTGGTCAGGTTAAGCCGTGATATTTTCGTTAGTTAGCCTTATAAGGCTTACTAAGGAAGGATCGGGGCCCTGATCTTCAGGTGATCCAAAAATCGTTTCTTATTGATAAATATTAATAAGAAACATTAAAATATTACTAGGCTTACATATTAACTTAATATCTTGTTTCCGTTAACATCATCGTAATATGATTATAATATCTTGTTAATTTGTGTAATCTATCGTACGTAATCAGCCTCCAACTTACAAACTTAGCAAAATATTTCGAAGGTTACTGTAAACACCTATTCTTATCTTTTAATACTGAAAAGTACAGGGAGTCCATAAATTATCTTTACAAATTCTAATGGAATTGAATTGAACCCTTATACGTTTACTAATTTCTTCCATACTTTTTTACTTAAAAACATATATTTATTTATTAATGTAATGCATCGTTTATGGTAAACTGAGGTTTATTAATTGTTATTTTCTTATCTTATAGATCAGTGGTTCTCAAACTCGGGTACGCGTACCCCTGGGGCTGCGCGAGAGGTCAACAAGGGGTCCGCGCAGGGGTGCTGCTAATCAGGTAACAACCAGTTCGGTATACGAGGATGTTAAACGGGTGGGTAGGTGAACATCAATTTAATATTTGAATGATTTAAGACATAATATAGCAATACTTCATCATGATCACTTTTAATTTTTACTCCAACAGTGAACATCAACTTTGACAATATTGAGAAGGTATTAGAAAATAATTGATTTATTAAGTCACGCGAGTGTAATGACAATGGCATTATTGTTCGTTTCAACTAGAAGACTTAGATGCCTATCGAATAAATATTTAATAATATACTCAGCTGCATTTTTGTATTTTGTAATTTTTCAAGAAATAAAAATTAGTTGCACAATCACAGTCTCACTTGAAGAAGTTTCCATATCGCCTCTTGGTTTTCCTATGGTTGAATAACGGCTTTATTTCGATTTATGTCTCAGTTGCTTGACAGTGGCTACGAAGTCAAGTCTTGACGAAAAGTACAGCATCCCAATCTGCTAAAGGTTTTCCCAATGTTTTTATTGTCATTTGACTGGAAACATGACCGATAGAAAATTTGCTTCTTTCAGCTGTGGCTATATCGTTCATGACGCTAAAGCCTCGTTCTGCTTCTGCGTTGTTGATGGCAATAATTGTACTCGCTATTTTCTTAGCTTTCGCGAAGGTAGGCGAGAGAGAAATATTCTTTAATTTCAGGTTTGCATCTACAAAATCCCTGAAGTCATTAATGTCGATTTCAAATTATAACAACTCATTCAGCTGCTTTGTTTTTTTTTGTTTTTTTTTTTAACTTTCCAGTCATGGCGAAAATATTTCATCGTAAGTCCAAGATATTGAATCCAATAAATCAAAAAGTGTCAAGAGGTTTTCGTAATGCAATCGACAGTGAATGTTCCGCTTAAAATTAAAACGACTCGTCGATAAAAGCCTGGCTGTCATTTTGTCAATTACATTTTGAATTAGCCTACCTCTGGGCAAAGGTGCTTACTTTTAACTGCTATTCTGGCTATTTTGAAATGGTATGCATTTATACGCTTCGGACTGAATGAACTGTGGAACTTCCGCTTCGTGTTGACCAACACTTTCCTTAATAGCTGTCATTGCTCTTATTGTCCTCCTTGTAAGTTTATCGGCTTTTTGAAACGTTATAGAACGTGATTGCAAAGCGTTTGATAGCAAGGCAATTTTCTCCAAAATCGATCATTACAGTAGGGCTAAATTGTTCAAGAACTTTATATTAGCCATTCATTTCACCATTCCAGCAAGGTTTGAATTTCTGGAAAAACGGGATTATAAAGCAGGATACGCTCTCCAGACAGCATTGGCGGTCCTCACACTACAGGCTGCTCACTGAGGACCCAAAACACAGTGGCGGATCCGGGGGGGTTCATTGGGTGTCCGTGAATCCCCCACTACCTTTTTTTAGAACAGGTAACAAGTGACCTCACTTTAGATGCTAGGTGTGGAGATGACCTGAGGTGGTCAGGAAGGAATGTAATTTATATTTCAGTGAATAAATAATTCATTCACAACCTAAATCACAATTTACTGTATATACTGTACTCGTGTAACCGGTGGGTCTCATGTAACTGTAATAAAACACGAACACCTAGGCAAATTCACCTTTTTCATGATTTATATAATCGTTAGAAACTAAGCTTGCTTATCTCACACAGTGCATTAAATACCTGATGATTATAACTTTTTAAGAACCTTACATAGCGCAATTTAGATCGAGCAATAGCGTAACCCTTTTTTTTAAATTTCTGTAACTCACTTGCTCTAGTAACAACAATAAACAAATTATGTATTTGTGAAAAGAGATACAGAGCTTGAAGTTTGAACTATATACTGTAGATGTGAGTAAATGTTGTTGGTGGATTATATTTCCCATCTATGCTTACCAACGGCAGCAGTGAATCCCCCCTGAAAAATTTCTGGACCCTAAACAAGCCCCATTTTAATAATTTCATTTCCCAAATTTTTGGCAACTGCATTGAGTTCTATTTGGTTTTTCAGTGACTGATGATAAATTGGATATATTTTGCCTATTTAAAATTCAATTAGAGATCCGAACACGTTGTCCGCAATCACAGATGATAGTTGGCTCAGCGCAGATTTGACTTCCCATCGTAAATAAATAACGAAGGCACTTTTCTTAGCTATTGTTGATGCTTCGTCAATTATTATGCATACCTTTGCGTTATCCTTAACTATGTTCATAAAAAGATTTTTTTTCATTTGAGCTGAGATGTGTTCAGTAATGCGAGTTGCCTGCCGAAAACAGAGAGTGGAGGTAATTGCGATGTTAACCGCATTCTTAACTGTAAACTACATTAAAAATATTAACAGTAATGTCTCGAGTTGTTCTGTTCTTAATGTCAATTAATGAAGGCAGTGACTGCTTTTTTTGATTCTTCTAATATCTTGACCATCTTTAAATGTGCGCTCGACAATGAATGTTTTTTTTTATTTCCTTTCTTAGAGACGCTGTTGAATTTCTTTAGATGTTCCACTTGCAGTAACTGAGCAGTTTGTCCATTGGATAGATAAGTGTAAATGTTTCTCTCTTTCTAAACCAAGAAAACCTATTTTTGTTTTTAACATTTAACCATGGATATTGTTCCGTAAAATATTTGAATTGTTTTGGAGATCAACAATCCGGTCAATCTGGGACTTTGGATGAACTATTTCTTACGATAGTTGTGCTCGATGTATCATAGTTCAGCTGCTGTTGGACTTATCTTCATTATTTACATCTGATGTTTTCTGTTGTTTTCATTAGCGTATATACGGAGGGCCCATGGCCCTTTGTACATCAAAATAAAAATACGACTTTATATATAAATTTTTTTAATTCGTTATTAAAATAAATTTTTTAATATTCGTGTGGATTAGGATAATATAGTAATATATACATATTGTTCATTTTGAAATTGAAATTTTTTCCATTTTTTCTTTCAGTTTCAATTTTCAAACAACCATTAGCCTAAATGTCGTCGGTAGGCAGTGCCACACAGTTTACTGTTTTCAAACTGTACGAACGTTTTTGCTGCCTGTTTCAGTTTGTGCTTGTTTGTGCCTGGGAGAGATCGCTGATCGTTCCCTCACTGATTTCTTAGAATTGTTATTCGTTAATCGTTGGTAATATTCAAATACTGGAAATATTGCTGCATATCTTGGCTACTTTACATTACAACTGCTGGAAACGAGCGTTCATTCAGTTGCCTAAAGTATCAGTAGTATGCCCGTAAAAATCCCGCGTGCAGTGCAATTGCATACAACATTACATGAAACATGATGATAGTGTTTTTGAACTCCCCTTTTCAGACCCCCTTCAGCCCCCACCTCATATATCTGTGTGTGTGTGTGTGTATGTGTGTGTGTGTTTGAACTCCAAGGGCAACCTAACCTAGCTGCTCAGGCCCACAAAAATATATGCGTGCGGATGTGTATGCATGTATAGCAAAGCTTTTATATATATATATATATATATATATAATATATATATGAAGTTGTTACAAACAAGACGGACGGACGACCACTTCTTTCATCATCTTCCAAAGACTCATTTCCTTCTCGAAACCTTCCAAACCACTTGGAAACAGTCTTGTTTGTAACAACTTCATCTCCGTAGACAGCTTCAAGCATTCCGTGCGTTTCTGTAGCCGTCTTACCAAGTTTAAAACAAAATTTGATGTTTGCACGTTGCTCAAATTTCGACATTTTCTGCAAAATCGCCAGACGCCACAAAAACCCCCTCACAGAAAGCAATGATACGACGCACTGGTGCGTAGTTGAATGGTGTTTGTTAGCAACTGGCAAGTGGCCAAGGTGACGTCATCAACCATACACACTGCCATCACCTAATGACACGCGTTCATTAGTTGCGAGACTATTTACCGAACTTTTTGATCACACCTCGTGTGTGTATATATATATATATTAGTGGTGGACCGGATATCCGCATCATTTTTAACATCCGCATCCGCACTTCTGACTGCAGATGTTATGCGGATATTACCTCTAACAAATTATGCAAATTACAATTAAATTAGCTTATAAAGTAGCTTATAAGGCCCAGTCATGCACATTTCATGTAAAGTATTAATTAGTAATGAACAAACAAATATATAAACCTCAAAATATAAATACCTGGTAACACAGAAAATTGAATGAAACTTGTTTCATTGAATTTTCTGTGGCTGGAACTCTTGAGAAAGTTATTATTTTTATCATAATGAAAGCATTAATATTAATTTTAATTCTTATGCATTGCCTGCCATAATAGTAATATCACGAAATTTGAAAAATTATGTCATATATTCATAATTCTATATTATATTGATAGATTACCTAAATATCCGCATCCGCATCCGCGAATATTGAAATTAAAGATCCGCATCCGCAGATGTTGAAAAACTGACATCCGGTCCACCACTAATATATATAGATCCTTCATTTCTATTAATGTTTGTTTAAAGGTGTAAATAAAACACAACTGCAGCGTTCTGTCTATTTAGTATATATCGAAATATAAAATATGTAATACATTAGGGGCAAAACAGGGATAATACATACAGGATTTTTATCATATATACATTTACATCAAAAACAATACACACAGTAGAGGAGAATTACATTAGACGCAAAAACAGGAATAAATGGTGTTAGTTAACATATGTATGTGTGTATATATGTATATATATATATATATATACGTATCAAAACAAAAAATAATATAGCTAGTACAGAAGAATTCTATATACAACACGTTTAATGTATGTATATAATATATATATATTTTTTTTTATTGAGGTTGTTTAACCTTCGCAACATCTAAGGTCATATGACGGAGGGGACCTACAGCTTTACGTGGGATCCGAACCACAGGTCGCTACATAATCTGGGCACAGAGGACGGTCTCCCATCCAACTACTACCCAGACCCAATGTCGCTTAACTTCGCTGATCTCCGGGAAGCGGTGTTACGACATCGGCCATGACGTAGCCCGTATATATATATATACACCCACACACACGTCAATAATGGAAATACAGCGATCAACGTGGGTTTCTACCACGCTTAAATTATATATAATATATATATATATATATATATATATATATATATATATACACGCATCAAAACAAAAAGCAATAGAGTTAGTACAGAAGAATTCTATATACAACAAAATACACATCTGTTTAATATACGCGCCAAAATCGAAATACATGCTTTAAGGTCAGTTTCTACCACGCTCAAATAAAATAGTAAACTCGCACGTAATCGAGTCCACATTTACATCCTCATTGCACTGTACTACACAATAAATGCGATTTAACATTAATTCACCACTCAAAGTATGCGGGTAGCCTATCTATATTCAATATAAAGGGCTTTCAACTCCTTTAACACTATTTTTGTACCAACTTTACATTTGGGAGTCAAACTATTACGCTCTTTAAACGTGGATGGAATACAGTCAAAAGCACGCACAAAGATGACATCGTTTGCTACAACATCACCATTAAATTAAAGTTTATAGACACTCCTTTCCAAACGGGTGTTTATTCTTTCAGCGCTGACCTTTTCAACTGTAAATTCTTCCTCACAATTCATATCGGCAATTGAAGTACGTTTCTAAATCGTGCCGACAACTGTGTCTTGTATAAAGAAATAATTCTTCAGGGTGAAGAGTGAAGGTGAGTTCAGCCCTGTACCAAAGTTTACGATATTTCGAGGAGTCTGCACCTTCTAAATACGCAGCCAGTTCCAAACCATTCTCGCCTTGCTAGGCCCTACATTTGGTAAAATCATCAAGCGGGACGGTGTACGCGTATTCAAACACCGTCTCAAAATAAGGCATATCAGCAACACGAGCATCTAATATAGGTTTCAGTTTACGGAAACCGACAGCTTCAAACATTCTGTCGAGAATGAAACGGCTTCGCGTGGAGATAAGGGCCTTATTGTCAGCAGCATTCTTCCACATCAACCATATATCAACGAAGGGTTGATTTGTATCTCGATTTACGCATAGCGTACAAATAATGGCGTATGAGGGTGCATCGCTAATCTGCTCTCTTTTTGTACCTACACCTGCAGGTATTTTATAACTGTCCTCGCTCCACTTCTTAACCAACACAAAGATTCTATTCATCTCTTCAACACTTAAATAAATGACATTGCGTCTACCAGAGTTTGAATGTCTACATTTCGTTTCAAGTACGTAATTAACAGCACCGGTATTACCCCTGAATACACGCACAGACTTCAACACGGACACGTCGTATACTGCATTGAGGATGCTGCTCAACGGGAGTTCCATCTTTTAATAGTTTTCTATTGATCCTGAGAGGTGAGAACGTCCAGACGGGTAAAGCTCTGAGGCGACTATGAGCAACCGGCGCATTGTTTAACTTGGAGGGACCGTGCGGGTGGTTGGGGAGGTGGGAGGCGTGGGGTGGGTATGATTCACACGGGGTTGCGTCATGAACGATTCCAGGCGTTAGTGATTCGTGTACGAGATTGTTCCAACATGAAAGATTCGCTGCGCCCTGTTGAATCATCCGAATATTTGTATCCCATTATACTGGGTAGGTGTTTAGAGAATTTTTCCATCTGCGACACATGAAGTAATATCGGTTTTAATGTTTTATCACACCCACTTCCCGGAATGTGTACCAGACATCTACGTTCGGGGATATTCACCATTGTACTTTCTCGAACTATGCATATTTTACTGCGCACCTCGTCATAATATACATGGATGTAGTGGTAGAAATATTTTAAACTGTCCATAATCACAAAATTTACATTCACCACTCGAGTGTGCGCATACTCGGTGTGATGTAACATGGTGTAATATCTCCTGTCCTACCACTCATTAACAAGGTTCACAACCCAGATCCTTTGTTTCTCTTATGTAAGCGTGGATTCTTTCACTTCACGGTATATGTACTCTCTCGTGCAGTTTAATCCTGCAGCATATTCCATTACATCGTCTGTACCTCGAAACCCCGCAATGCTCTCATCAGAATAACCATAGAGTATTTGGACGTCGTGCTCCTCACGCTTCGCACGATTTAATGCGGCCTTAAAGGTTTCAAAGGATGGATGACTAGAAATTCTTTGGGTGTTCACCACATCTGTAGACTTTAACGAGTACCACTTCAGGAATGTAGAGCATGCATTATCATTGGACGCCATCTTTATTTTTCTTTTACGCGAGAATTCTTTAACAGGTAAAAAGACACGTCTGAGAACCAGGGCTTGCCGGGGTCAACTGAGTACGGGGAGAGGAGACATGTCCCGATTAGCAGCAGGAGTCACATGTCTCTTTTCATTGGGCAGCAACATGCAGTGGGTGGTGCTTAGATTTTCTTGCGCTCGCATACACACACACACACACACACACACACACACACACACACACGCACGCGCGCCCCGCGCGCACAAAAAGGAGAAAATGAAACGATAGCTGAAACATAAATACAAATAGAAAAATAAACTGTAAAATTTCATCAAGTAAATATACTCTAACATGTCAATTATATAACAAATGTTCACGCCTCGCGGTATCCAAAGGGAACAGTATTGTAGGTGCCAGACACCTGGTATCGTTTCCTCTATGTGTTACGACACACTTTCGTTCCCCTAAGCTCCTTCACGCCCTCCAGCTTTTGTGCCCGAAAGTTATGAGTCCCTACAGTCATTTGGGGTGGTTGGTCACCCTCATCTTCTAAACTCACTAGCTCCTTCAGTGAATCAAAGTTAACGATCCGCAGGTTCGCCTGGTTAAGAGTGATGTCTTTAACCTTCACGATATGTTTAATTTCTTTCCCACCCTCATAGTTCTTGGGCCTGTTGAGACAAAAGAATCAGCGTACGCGCTATCTCCATACGCATCCTTGATCTTGTCAGTCAAATCTCCGAGGAATTCCCCAATAGGAGGCATATATTCACCTTCCTTCTCCATGAATATCACACTATCTGTGTCTGCGTACAGAACCCTCCGTCCAAGAGAGTGCAGTAGACTCCAAAGTTTGATGCGGGCTTATGCTGTTGTGAAAGTGGCTACAGGTATGTTTGTAACACGTGATGTATCTGTAGCCAATTCGGTTCTGTTGTACTTTATGTACGTATTACCCATATTCACAATCTCCATGATCTTTTTATCGGGAGCGTTGGCTTAATCCCACACCTCGTTATAACTTTGGGCTCGATGAACATTCCCCTTGCCTGTATGCTGTGCAAATTCTCCCCCCGCCCCAAAAGACTATTTAGGCACAACTTTGCACTAAAGCGCTTGCCAGGGTTCTTCGCAATTTGGTCCCGTTCAAGTTGTATCCCTTCACGATCACGGTAGCGTTGAATATACGTCGATTTTTCATTTTCGGTCTCAACTTCTCGCGGGTATCCTGATGCTTCCACCTTATCCTACAAAAAAGTATTTATATATGGTGTGAAAAGGATGGGGAGCTTCTGAGACCGCTACACCTCATATATCTTCAATATTCTGTAACCGTGACGAATGGCTAGGGTCAGCTCAGGACTTGTAACGCCTCTGATCTTCCTCTGGTTGGTTGTGTGATTACAGGCCCCATTGTTCTCCTCTGCGCACTTCACGCAGAGGGGAAACATGAGTTTGTAATCTATAACGACGGGTAAGATTGGCATCCATAAATCGCGAGGGTGGAGCACAACTACGAAAGAAAGGCCGAAATAGTTCTCGTTTAAATTATTAGCTGAGAACTCTTCGACGGTAGGCAGGGCGGGGCCCACCAGTTTTTCAGGTGCGCCTACGGGGTACGGATTGTTCTTTATCACGTAGGGGTTTAAAGAATAGCAGTCGTAGTAATGGAGTTTCACGCCCTCCGAGGTGGAAAATGTAGTTTGAAGGGGTTTGTACGTCCACCAAACAAACTATCACCTTATTTGAGAAGATCCAGCACCATTGAACGCTTGATGGTGTTTATTTCTTCGCGGTACTGTCCATCTGTCTCCATCCGTGCATCATATTCGTCCTCCTACAAAACCTTGTGAGAGAACTGGGAGCTTATAAGCTGAACGCGGGTACGGGTCCATGCGAGACTGTCGGCAGGAGATCTACCATGGATACCTCCTGCGATTCCACACTCAGGATGCGGGCATCTACGCCACCAGCATCCGTTAAAAGAGTATACTGTCTTCTCACCAGTGGTACGGTCTTCGCTTAGTCCATCCACCCAAAAAACGCGACCATTGATCTTGATGGCCAATTCCCCGTGTTGCAGGCATGTTTTATGTATACACCGGTCTGTTGCTGTAGGTGTATGAGCCAGTAAATAGCCTTATGCCCATAACTGAGTGGGTTGTTTCGGTAAATGACCGCTAGTGTGTCTTTAGGCATGAAGTTGTTCTTGAACACAGTAAAACACAATGATGCGATCGTTGTTGCGGCTTGTAACGGGTCGCAGTTGAATCGGACTATGTACATCCTTCTGAAGGCCTAGAAACATACTCTAAGTACGCGTACGTCATTCACGCAATAACGCTTACATTCATCCGCTATTCTGTAAGGATTATCTTCATTAAAACTCTTGTAGTACCTCTCAAAATCTTCACGCTCACTATCACTCATGTTGGCATAGTTAAAGTAATGTTTGGGGGGGGGGGGAGGCCTGCGTAATTTAAAGTGTCGCTAGTGAGGAAAGTGTAAGGGAAATACCCTTTTGAAACTTCGGCGGCTACGCCCATCACCTTGGGTAGCTTGGCTAATTTACAAGGTGTGAATAACAAAGTGCCTTTAAACTGAACATTACCTCTTATTTGCATTTGTATAAGTTTGTTTCCTCTTTTCAAGGGATCGCCTGTAAATATCTCCGATGATTCGTGTTCATGCAGTTCCTTATAAAAGAATTGTGTATCAAATTTTGCGCCGTTATGTGCAAGAATATACACAATGACAATATACACTTGACAAGATAGGACACAAAGAGTTTCAAAAACGTTTGTTCGTTTACCACATTTGCGACATTCATCACACTCGACGTTCATGCACTCGTAGCAGATAGTCTGGCTTACAAGTAAATGTGGGATAACCTCTGTGGTTTCTGCGGCCGTGTATGTCTCTATATCGTAGTATACAGTTATACAAGGTTTATTTTTAGGTTTGGCGTCTTTCATATGCATACATGCTTCATACCATCTGCCTTATATTTCTCATATCTGTAGAACAGTGAATTTCATCGTATTTGTGCTCGAATTTTCCCCAATTGTCCATCATATGAAACATACCGCATTCGCAGATTCTCATTTTCCTGCACGTGCCATTTGATTTATGGAATTCAAAACAGTTATTATTGAAAAATGTGCGTCTACACACATTTCAGTCCCTCTTCTCAGCTTCAACTACGCGACTTTCACATTTGGAGCTTTTACACTGCTCGCATACCATGTGGCAATCCTTACAATGCTTCACTATATCATCCACAAACTCGAGACATACCTTACACAAGTCATGATGCCTTCCACATTTTCGACTTTTATCATAACTCGTGTAAAGAGCCCTTATATTGCGGATGGGGAGATACGTTGTCCCTGACAACCGTAAAATAAGTAGAGGTTTTGTACGTTCTCTCACACTGCTTTTAAAAACACACAGTCCTACGACGATCATCCAACCCAAATACAACTATGCGAACATTCATTTCCTGCTCTACCCTTCTCAGCTCTTCAGGCCCCATATTACAGTCAAACTCGAGCTTGCAGTCTGCGGCCAGTTTACGGGCACGCTGCACAACCGCCAGCAATCAAATTTTTTGACGGCCGTATTTAATACAGTAAACATATAAGCCAAGACTGTTGCTATAAATCCGCAATCGCGATCGAGATTTGTGTGATTTCTGAATATTTGATAACTGCCAAAGTTAAGAGTATAAGGTGTGGCCGTATGTCCCGCAACAGGGAAAACGTGGTCTATATCTATCGTGAAGTTGTCCATGGCGAATACGGTGCTGCTTTGAGAGGCCTGCATTATACGACCCAAAATGTAAGCTACAGCTAAGGCGACCAGACGCCTGTAGGGTATTACTACCCCAGAATCATCTCTATCCCCATCATCTGACCCGAACCCGAGGGACAGTCGCGTCCTGGCTTCAAGGCCCTCATAGCTCCGAAGGGCAAACCCCACAATACGTTCAGCTACACGCCACAGTCCGTGTTCAACACCGCTGCTATACATGGTTCGCAGGTCGACCCTCACTAAGTACCGGTTTCTAGTCAGGGCTAGGGTGGGGATGGCGGTGCACACCAGCTCGAATGCTATGCCACTGTTTACAGAATGAGATGCTGCTGTGGAGGGTACGGACGGTATTGAACAGGAATAAGGGGACATAGTTTTATTTGTAGAAGGAACTATTGTGGGGGCTGTGTCGTAAGACGTAGTGGGCTGGGGCTCTATTACTGTGGGTCTAACAACCGACGCACTCGTGGCGCGCTTTACACCTGAAGTGGAAGGCGATTCAGCAACGTCGTCATGCACCCGCTTTCTCCTCGAAAGGTCGCGTGAGGTGCTACAGTTGTCGCTGCTGGGGGTTCCGGAACGCTAGCGGGGGTAATGGGGCACTCTGTAGCCTCAACAACAACTACACTCTCGTCGGTATCATCAACCTCATCTGCAATATCTATGATGGGGACATGTTGCTGGCACAGTACCTCAGCCTCATCATCATTCACGGTTCTGAGGAAGAAGAGAAACAAGACTGTAGAATATAAAGAGCATCACTTAAAATTTTATTATATTTTGTAAATGTTCCACTTAAGAGTGTGACGTGTTAGAGATGGATTCTGTAGAATAATTCAGGTTCACGAGCCCTTCCACATACATTATATCCGGCCCTACAGGATGTGGAAAAACCGTGTTTATGCTTAAAATCATTAAAGATAAGGGGGAGATGTTCTCAAATTTTGTGCATGAAGTCATATAGTGCTATTCGACATACAAGTCAGTATTCAACGAGTACCAAGATGATATTTTGTTCCACAAAGGTGTATATAACGTTAATTCGTTAAAGGGAAATGAGCATACGGTCATTGTAATTGACGATCTCATGTTAGAAATGGATAAAACGTTTGCCGAGACATTTACAGTTTTCTCCCACCATCTTACATAAGCGTATTCTTCATCAATCAGAATCTATTTTTCAAAAATAGATACATGCGCGATGTGTCGCTAAATACACAATATCTAGTCTTATTCGCACAACGTAGAGATGTATCACAAATTGGGGTATTAGCCAATCAAATGTTCCCGAATCAGCGTAAGGAGGTTTTGGAAGTTTATAAAGAAGCTACAAGCCAATGTTACGGATATTTGGTTTGTGACCTTCACCCGCGAAACACGTTTAGGGTGCTGTTAAGAACGAATATATTCCCAAACGAGGCTGAAGCGGTGTATATCCCAGAATGACAAAGAGGTTGAAGAAATACCGTGAATTAATAAAAATCTATCATCGGCTGCCACAGGCACTGCAACAGCTGTTTGTTAAAAATATCGACTCCGACTTTTTAAAATTCATCTGTGAAATCTGTCTTAACGTTATAAAATGTAATGTACCAATGAAACCCCCTCAGAAGGCTCGCCTACGTCGTTACAATAATATAATACATGCACCCACTCGTAAAAGTCAAACTGTGGGGAAGAAAAAGCAAATTATTGTACAAAGAGGGGGCTCATTCCTACCCATCTTATTTTCAGTTTTGGGGCCTTTACTGACTAGTTTAATATAATGAAGAAAGTAGGGATTCCACATGAGGTATATACTTCACTACAAAGCTCAAAGAGTCCAGATACGGTTTTAGAACCCCGTAAAAGCAGGCTTAAAAGAATGGAAAGCGAACTGTTAGACCCATTAAACAGTGAAAAGTATTGATGAAAAAAGAAGCTTATACCAAGAAGCTCTGCAGAAATTTCTTCATGAGTACGGAAATTATAAGAGGCCGGCCGAGGTCCCCATAGTTATTAGGCACAGCACTGATGACGTTGAGCATAGCGGCATAGGACCTGGGGCCGAGGCTAGAGACGAACAGTCAAAGAACAACAAACAGTCAAGGAACAACGGAGCGACCCCACAACACTTCGAGTATGTATTAAAAAATAGACTCCCACATACATTGAGGAATAAAGGCTTAAGTCTTTATAATCTATTGAGTGAGGATCCCATTATGCAATGGTCCGATACAGGTGAGGTTGAAGGGTCAAAGGTACAGGGTTCGAATATCATTGACATCGTACATTACTTGGTGAGAAAGTGGGATAGACCCTCACCAGCAGGATGGGAACATATTAAAGCAAGACTACAGCAAATAAACACCCCAAAAACACTGATAGGTAAACTAAACAAGGTAAAAGACTTGGGACAAGCATCACATGTACCACAGCTGAACACGCCTTCGCTCCCAGCGGTAACATCTCTGAAGAGGAAGACGAAGAGACCAAACAGCAACGGACAACCCTATCCGCGCGCCTCTATAATACGCAGATGTCTAACATATTAAAAAAACATTATTATGACATTTCTAATCCAGCCTCCTACGGTGGTGTTAATAGACTGTACAGAGGCGTTTATAATAGGGGAATAGGGAAAAAGGATGTTGAGAGGTTTTTGCGGGAGCAGGATGCTTATACACTTCATAAGCAGGTGAGAAAAAGGTTTAAAACGGCCAAGACAACAGCAGCATCGGTTGATTCTATTTGGCAGGCGGATTTAACAGACATGCAGATATATTCAGTATATAATGGAGGCTACCGCTACATCCTATTCATAATAGATGTATTCTCTAGATATTTGTGGCTAATTCCACTGAAAAATAAATCGCCTGAAACAGTTGCTAAAGCCACCAAAGCGTTGATGTTGAAAGAAAACAGGATTTCTGGCTATTTTTGTACGGACATGGGGATGGGGAAAGAATTTATAGGCCGAACTTTTCAGAAAATGTCGGCAGAGTTTAATATCAGTTATTACACTAGCAACTCTATACATAAGGCATCTTTAGCTGAAAGAGTTCAACGTACCATAAAGGAGCGCATGCATCGCTATTTCACACACAAAAACACATACAGATATATAGACATTCTGGACTCGATTGCTTCATCCTACAACCGTTCACGCCACTGAGCGATTGGTACAGCACTTAGCGATATTTTAGAAAGAGGTACGCACACAGAACGTGAGGTGAGAAAAGATATTCTTAGAGTGCCATCACGCTCTGTACGTTTCAAAATCAATGATTATATAAGGCTGTCGCGTTCGGGGAATAAATTCGCGAAGGGAGTTGAGCAAGGTTGGACACTGAGATTTTTAAAGTTAAGTCTATGAGACCGAAAGACGAGGTGGTATTGTATTACTTTGAAGATTTGAATGGGGAAGAAATTGCAGGGGGCTTTTATGGCGAGGAGCTGCAGAAAGTGTCAATTAATTTAGGAAAAAAGTGTTTAAAATTGAAAAATTTTTAGGAAGCAAAGGTTCAGGAAAGAGAAAAAATGTACTTAGTAAAATGGCTAGGGTACCCAGAAAGCTTCAACACATATATAAAAGCTAATACAATAATGAAGCTTAAATAGTATACAACATGGCACCTAACCATGGCCGTTTCCTGGCATAAGCAGACTAAGCGGCCGCTTATGGCCCCGCTGCTACTAGAGGGCCCCTAGACAGGCTCCCAGGTCATAGCTAAGTGGGCAAGAATAGGAATATAGCCGAAGTTATTATTAATATTATTGTTATTATTATTATTATCCGTATTATTATTATTATTATTATTATTGTCGTATTAATTAAAGTTTTTGTATGAGACAAATGTGATAAAACGGAGACAAACGAAACGTTTTGGTCGTTATGTGTAAATAACTATTGTGAGATCTTATTTCTATATTATTTAACTTTATTCTTACTATTGTAAAACATTATTTCACTAATTTACTAATTATTAAGAGATTTTGTAACACTTTAAAACCTAGGATTATTTTCGTTATGTTTTCAAGTTTATTAATTCTTTTCTCATCTTTTTCAGATAATGTGAATTTTGTTGGTTAAAACCTAAATGGTCTGATTATTTGAATGTATTTGATTAACGTTACAATTATAACAATTATTAATATTATTATTATTATTATTATTATTATCATCATCATCATCATTATTATCATGATTATTATTATTTAGCAGATTAGTTGTGGTTAACTAGATGTGACTTCGTGCATCTTGGAAAATGAAACGACATTATCCATGTGGATAAGGCAGCATGGTCTGAAGGGGGAGGTGTTGAAGAAGCCGGAGGTGCTGCTGAAGTTCTGCCTGGACTTCTACTTCAAGATGTATTTTGAGATCAAGGTGAAACACCACATGAGGTATGGACCTCACCATATTGTGACCGCTCTGGGACTGCTCAGAAGCCAGACCTCTGAAGTCAGGAACATAATCACTCATATGATAGTTCGTGGAGCATATCATGCTCACAGTGAGAACCTCTGCCTCTCTCCTGTGCAGTGAGGATGAGGAGGAGAGGGCATGGGGGGTTGAGATGATCAAGAAGATCAGAGGTAAGTCTGAGTATGGATACATGAGTCTGAGAACTCATAGAAACCCTAAACTGAATTTTGATGCCACTTCCCCAATTACTCTGATTAATTGGGATAAGGAGAAACTGTATGAGCCACTCTTCACTTGTAAGATGTCAAGAGGAGAAATTGAGGAGCTTCTCAGGTCTCCACTTGAAGTTGAGAACTACTTCACAGTTCACACTCAAAGCTGTGAAAGAGCAGTCCACGAAGTTTCAGCTGCAGCTCATGCAGTGTACGGGCAAGAGAGAAGAGATGGTTTTGCTCGTGCTAGGATCGATCACAGAGAATTGTTGCCAGTTTTCAAGTCAAAGCAAGACATTATGAACATGTTTTAGATCTCTACAAGACCTGCTAGACAAATCAAGATGCTTTCAGAAGAAAAAATCTCAAAACATTCAGTTGACCAGCATATTATTACAAGCTGGGGGTGGAGGAGGGACTTATACAAATATTAAAGAAGAATTGCAATTGCAAAAAAAAAGGTTGAACGTCACAGCAGCTTGCGGAAAGGTGGGGGCAGCTGCCATCACACTCAGTGATGCCGAAAAGAAAATAAATAAAAATTGGTGGAGCCATTTCTAAAAAAAAAGAGAATGCAAGACCAAGAAAGAAGAACAAAAAGATTCTGCATGATGAAGAGAACAGCCGCGAAATGTGGTGTATAGGAGACTAAAAATCATACAATTCCTTAGTTTTTGGCCATTTTGGGTGATTTTGGTTATTTTAGGGGTTATGAACAACTTTAGCTGATCTTAAATGGGTCCAAGCCTGCCCCTAGAAATGCTTAAGGGTGTATGTGAACAATATGGAACATATGGAGGTCATTTGAGGATATCAAGTGTTTGAAATTGGCTAAAAATCCCATTTTTCGACAAAAAAGTGCGATTTTGAACACTTAAATGCGATTTTTCGCAAAAGTTGCAGAAGACAAATCCCTCTTAAAATTCAATTTTACATAGGAATACATACTGCCAATCTTGAAATTCCAAATTTTTCAATATTTGACCTGAGCATGATACACTCTAATGCGCGTCGCCCGGAGTGGGAGGCACAGTACTACATTACAGAAGTAACACGAGGACCGGGTCGTTATGACAGCCGAGGATATTGTGAGAGACTTAAATGGGTGTTGAAAAGTTCAAATCTTACGGCTGATTTAGTATACGAAATCGTAAACAAAGATACCCCGGTACGTATTTTGACTCTACAGTCGAAGGCTACTAGAAATATTAAAGACAAAGCACTGTTCAAAATTATAACCTAGGGCAGATATGGGGCAGTCTTCCAAAGACATACTTTTCACGAGTCACAACATGACTTGTGCACCTTATTGTATCAGCTAAAATTGGAAAAATTGAACGATGGAGACCCTCCCCCAAACATGTGCTATATTTACAGCAATATCGTGGGACACCAGTTTGTTGGGGATACCCAGGCACGACTGCTGCGCATCGCCCACATTCCCGATCATAGAGGAAAGAGCTTGAACATTGCACACGACAAGCCTCATTATGTCAAAATCGCAACTAACCTACTAACCAGTATCTCAATATATATATCTAAGACTGATTGAGGGGGGAAAAAGTTTCCATTCGGTGACGGGAGCTTAACAGTGAAGCTGCACTTCCGTCGCACTGTGATAGAATGACCCGAAGGTCATTCACAGTCTATCGAGGGGTGAGATACCAACACGGGAGTGGGATTGGGTCTATTTTTTGAACCATACTGCGTACTGCTGTCCCCTTGCTGAAGAGTGGTGCCAGATATCTCGGCAGCAAAGTGTTACAATCAGGTCTTAACACTGTAGAAAACATAATGGCCAGTGTTAAGCCTAAAGAAGCTCTAAAAAAAACACTTAAAGCGTACACAGGACGAAATTGTCAAAGATGCAAAGAGAGAAATGCGTGATGGCAGGAAGAACAAGCGCACTGTACGGAGAAAGAAGAAGGGGTTACCAACTCGTGGCGTTAAACGTAAAAGGACATCAAAAACGAAGTGTTCTAAGCGCATGAAACCTATAGTTCACCACTTTTTTTAACTGATATAAGCTAAGGACTTGCTCTCATGAATCATAGACTGATTGTTACTTGTTGAGAGAGGTGTCACTATTTCTGACGCGCCATGGCACGCTTCATCCATCCGTGTGGATCACAATGTTGTAAATCGGAGGTGGCCCTCTTTGACATGCCCCCGACATAAATATCTATAGAGCATAGCGACTTAATTACAGTTAATCAGCTAAACACTATTAGCTCGCCGAGTGCTCCTAAAGAGTTCGCGATCCCGAGCTCAGGCCCTTCCTTTTTTCACCCAAGGTGTGTGTACATGTACGCTAAACTACCAATAGCACATTCAGATGGAACGGATTGTGGAAACAATTCCGTTCTATATCCAGAAACAAACTTTCTACACTCCATATTCAGTCAGTGTGACCTGTATTTAAATCAGGTCAAAGTCTCGGCAGGGTCTGGCTACTATCACCTACGGGCCTATCTGGAAAATGTCCTCAACTTTTCAAAAGAAGCGAAGGATACCTTTTTAACTGCCGAAGGTTATTATCAAGCTAGAGATGAAAGTAGTATAAAGGCTAAATTTAAAAATTGTAAAAGAAGATATATGAATGCTTTGGGCGCCCCCACACAGATTCACATTCCAGGAGAAGCTGCTTGTGAATTGAGTCGATATGAAAATAAAGCTCGCCAGTACGAGCCCTGAGATTTGCTTAAATCTGACCAAGACGAGAACTCGTAGCCTGTGGTGATTTATATTATGGAGAAATATCTCCGCCTACGTCGTGTTAAATTAAGCTCTGATAAGCAGATGGAAATTGAAAAAAATCTACTACACGCCACAGTAAAATACCCAATTAATAGAGTCCAGCTTAAGATGCATACGGTATCCTCAGGTTTATCATCGAAGCAGATAGAAAATGTTGCTTGGAGCTCTACCTAAAAGGATATTAATTGGAATGCAGGAACACGCTTCTGTGAATGGCAAATACAAAATACCAACATTTAAATTCGAAAATTTCGGCCTTAAAATATAACTCTGTACATCAACGGGGTGACTTTAGGTGGACATTGGAAACGAATTATTCTACAGATGACGAGTTTCCACTTTGCTCGAGAGCGTGTAGCAACCTTGCACACAGTGTCGGTACTTGAGATGAAATAGGAATCGGCGTAACGCAGAATGAATTCGTCTAGAATTCGAACCTGTACCCATTTGATCTCTCGCCAGATTTTTCTGCGAGTATAAACACAAACATAAGCCCCAGCAGAACGGAAACATCTCAGTCAGGTTAGAATTCGACAAGCCTCTAGTCGCACCTATTAGCGTAGTAGTTTGCCTCGAATCTCAAGCACTAATCGAAGTTGACAGGTTTAGGGCCGTAGTTACATACTTTTAAAAATGAACACGGTTACACTCCAGAGAGTGGTGAAGAGTGGCCGATTCACACGCCCCAAATTTATCGGCGTGTTTCCGAAGAATGAAACGTTGAAACTCCGAATCACGAGGGACTATGGCGCACTTATTTTGAATACGGATGTTAGCGATGGAAAATGGATCGATTGGATAGCCTTTCATTTTAAAAATAGGGAGTAAATGTACTACTTTAATTCACTGGGCGGACATCCATGGAATGATATTATTATTGTAAAATTTCTTGAACATCTGCAAATTCGTCACATAGTGTGGAATCCTTACAGATTCCAGAGCTACTACAGCAATGTCTGCGGTATGTACTGTTTGTGTTTTCTCATGCATATGGCCCGCGGGAACGAATTTACAACTTTTTCAAAATTATTCGACTTGTGTAACTCTAAAACTAATGATGAACTGGTATGCAGCCAGATAAAAAACCGGTTCCCGTTTGTAGTCACTCGATGTGTTGTGTGAAGTTTTACGTATATATATATATATATATATATAAATGTAACTTCATCAGTTAATTATTTTAAATTGTTACAATAAGTACAGTAGAGCTTTTTCTATTATATTGTGTAAATTTATAAAATGTATCCCTAATAATAATTTGTGTAATGCTTAAGGGCAGGGATCATGTTCTATAACTTATTTAAAATGCAATGGATGCTAATTCTGTAACTAATTAAAGTTGTGTGTATATATATATATATATATATATATATATATATGATGAATAAAACCACGAAGGAAAGGAAACACAAAAAGGTGCTCAAGCGCTTTCGTCTAATGACATCCTCAGGAACACTGAAGTACAAAAAAGGTTACGGCCTATATATAGGTTACAGAAAAAAAAAATAAATAAATAAATAACATACATACACACAAACACATATATATATATATATACATACATATCTACACACACACACACATATATATATATATATATATATATATATATAATATATATGCAATAAACAGAGAATTAAAAATAAAAATTAAAAATTAAAGGATTAACAAAGAGGCATACAGATTTGTAAGGAAAAATATCGATTTTTAGCACAAGATCAAATGAATTATAAAAATACAAATTTATACTGGAAATCTGCCCGGGTTTTAACACTTTGCCTTTTATAGTCAAGTTTCAATATATATAAAAATAAAATGAAGATTAAAAGTTAATAAAGTAGCATACAAGTTTACCAAAGATTTAGCGTCCTACCCTTTTTATCTAAATCTGTTTTGAAGGAATTCAAAACAACAGGATCGAGTTGAAAAAGACCTTTGCTTATATTGAAGTTATTTGAAAGTTGAATAATGGCAGACTCAAGAATATTTCTATTAACAATGTTGCTAGAGTGAAATAAAACTGAAGCATTATTCCAATCAATACAGTGGGATAACTCTGACAAATGGACAAAAAGAGCACTGGACAACTGTCCTGTTCTAACGGAATATTGATGCTGCTTTATACGTGTGTGCAAATCCTTTCCCGTCTGACCTATGTAAAAGGAATCACATTGTTTACACCCAATTTTATAGATAATGCCTAAATTATTGGAAGGGCTATTTTTTACTATGATATTTTTCACAATATTGTTATATGAAAATACTACATTAATATCCAAAAGTTTAAGTACATTAGCAATGCCTAAAAAGCCCGGGAAAAATGGAAGTACTAAAATATTTTTTGACAAAGTACGAGTGTTATTATTGACACGATAGAAAGTTCGTTTTGCCTTGTTGAGACAAGATTCCATAAACGCAGATGGATAACACAGATCACTTCCAATACCGTTGATTTTTTCCAATTCGGCATCGATGTATTCCGGACTGGCGATCCTAAGGGCGGGGAGAAACATTGATGGAAAAATGGCCTTCTTAGTGGGGGTGTCATGTCCCGAGTAAAAGTGTACGTAGGACAAATTGTTTGTTGTTTTCCGATAGATACTAAACTTAAAACCTGGGCTTTCCCTATGTACACGCACATCCAAAAATGGGATTGAATTGTCTTGTTCCACTTCTAAAGTAAACTTAATGGAGGGGACTTGATCATTTAACTGAAGGAGGAAGTTATCCAGGTCACAATTCATGGGCCAGATACACAAAATATCGTCGACGTACCGCAACCAAGGGATGCCAACCCCCAGGATTCTCGGAATGTAAGTAATTTCGAAAAACTCCATATAAATATTGGAGAGGAGGGGCGATAAGGGGTTGCCCATGGCCATCCCAAACACTTGTTGATAATACTCGTTATTGAAAGTGAATTTACAGTCTTTGATGCAAAGCTTAATAAGTTCCAAAACAATGTGTGAAGGTAGTGGCAGGTCATACTTATGTAATTCTTGGGAGAGAAAGTCAAGCATATCGTCAATCGGCACTTTTGTAAACAATGAACAAACGTCAAAACTGATCAATCTATCGTTAGTTTCAGTACGTGCATTATTCAATTTTTCAGTAAGATCCATGGCATTTTTTATATGTGAATCAGAGATAGTTTCGAGAATGGGGGACAAGACTTCGACAAGCCATTTGGAGAGTTTATAAGTAATAGAGCCCACCGAGCTAATAATAGGGCGCATAGGGTTGCCAGGTTTGTGGGTTTTAATAAGACCGTAAAGGGTAAAGGTAGGGCAGAGAAGGTGCAGATCTTGTGCTAAAAATCGATATTTTTCCTTACAAATCTGTATGCCTCTTTGTTAATCCTTTAATTTTTAATTTTTATTTTTACTTCTCTGTTTATTGCATATATATATATATATATATATATATATATATATATATATATATATATACAGGGTGGGCCGTAAGTTTCCATACATAGGAAAATTTAAACGTTTGTTTTTATGTTTCAGATACCCTAAGAATATGCGTTTGACGAAAGAGCAACGAATTGAAATCATACTGATGGCTGGGTCGGGAAGCAGTCGCATGGTTGCAATGAACTTTAACAGAAAACATGGAACGAACATCACACACGACACTGTGGCAAAACTTATTAACAAGTTTCAGAAAACTGGAAATGTTGCAGATCAACCGCGAAGTGGTCCAAGACGTACAGCCACCGATGAAGACACAACAGCTACGATACTTACAGCGCTTACACGGAGTCCCAGAAAAAGTACACGACGGTTGTCTGCAGAAAGTGGTGTCAGCAGATCGAGTATCAGGCGCATTTTGAAAGCAAACAAATGGCATCCATACAAATTGCATATGGCACAGCATTTGAGTGAAGACGACCCGGATAGACGGATGGAATTCTGTGAATGGGCATTAACCAAAGTGAACGAGGATGCAAACTTTTCAACTAAGATCTTGTTTACTGATGAAGCAAATTTTTACGTCAATGGAGAGGTTAATCGGCAAAACATACGTTATTGGAGTAATGCTAACCCTAACTGGCTGAGTCCGACGAAGATGCAAGGTGCCGGTAAAGTGATGGTGTGGGCCGGGATATGGGGTGACAGAATTATTGGACCAATTTTTGTCAGTGGAAATCTTAATGCCGAAAGGTATCTTAACATGTTGCAAGAAGAGATTTTCCCATCCCTGCTAAACGAGGAAGGTAACTTCCCAGTTTACTTCCAGCAAGATGGAGCTCCACCTCATTATGGTCTTCACGTGCGTCGGTATTTGGATCAGCAGTTTCCGGATGCTTGGATTGGTCGGCGTGGTCCTGTGGAGTGGCCTCCCAGATCCCAGATCTCACCCCCCCTTGATTTCTATCTTTGGGGGCACTTGAAGGCCATGGTGTATCAGGAAAAGAAACGAGACATAAATCATCTAAAGGAACGTATCACCAACGCCATTACAAGCATAACGTCAACTGTGCTAATGCGTGTTCATCAACAGTGGGGAACACGTATTGAAATGTGTTTTCAAAACAATGGCAACCATGTACAGCATATTATATAAATAAAAATGGTTGTCCATAAAAAAATGTTTATTTTTCCTATGTATGGAAACTTACGGCCCACCCTGTATATATATATATATATATATGTGTGTGTGTGTGTAGATATGAATGTATATATATATATATATATATATGTGTTTGTGTGTATATATGTTATTTACTTATTTTTTTTCTTTTGTAACCTATATATAGGCCGTAACCTTTTTTGTACTTCAGTGTTCCTGAGGATGTCAATAGACGAAAGCGCTTGAGCACCTTTTTGTGTTTCCTTTCCTTCGTGGTTTTATTCATCATAAATATTTTTCACGTGTTACTTTCGTGAAATAATTTTCATATAATATATATATATATATATATATATATATAGTAATGTATAAAAACGAAATTATTGTCACTCCTATTTGTATATGTGCGAGAGACATTGAAAGCAATATTACGTAAAAATGTGGTGAAAACAATAAACGAAATTATGTATTAATTTATAAATGTACTTAAAATGTTCCTCATAGTTTTACTTAATAAAATATTCGAAATACTTGGTTCATTCTTGTCTTCCCCCAGCCCCCACACACACAAGAAAAAATAAAAACTTACATCGTTTCTCCAATTAACATACATTCTGTGTTTCGGGGTGCATCTTCGTATAACACAACCGGATCGTCCCTGAAAGAAAAAAGAAAAATATTACAGGAAGTCGCGCTTTTATTATTATTATTATTATTATTATTATTATTTTCACAGGAGAAAGAGAGGGATAATTATTTTAAAATAAAATCTCGTCAGAGTTTTAAAACAAAAATAGAAAAATAAAAACTAATGCGCCAATCATTTCCAAAGATCTTTTTATGTAAGAGGAATTACAGTAATTAGTTACATGATGTGTACCCGTAAACAATAGGCTGCTTACATGTATGCTGCAGCCGATGCTGCTCGAATCATTTGTGCTTCACGGCCGAGCGCCAGTCTCGGGTTCAGGGCCTTGTGGTGCCAATTCCTGCAGAGACTGGCTCGAAAATACACTGTCACTGCCCACGCGTCCCATCAAATGAACACACACATCAGCTCTGTAAAATAATAACGTATACCTATAGAATAGGTTATGTATATATATATAACTGAAATAAGTGCATGAATCTCTGTGGATATAAATAGCAGTACTCACATTGTTTCACCGTAGAGGTATGCCGGCGGTGAAGCATATTCGGATAGGCATTTGTGTATGGAAGAATCGGCCCTTGAGACAAAACAATAAAAAGATAAAATTGGGCGCAATCACAATAAGGTACATAATCACATAATCACAAAATCAGTAATCACAAAACTTTACAAAACACACTTCTACACAAATGTTGATACAGAAGAATTAACTTCTATATATTTCACTTGGAATCCTGTCTGTTCTTTCAAACAAAAACTGAAACACGGTAAACCAAATTTAAAGCAAAAACAATTTTTTTGTATTAATATACAAATATATCTTTAGAGCACTATTGAATAAGACTACTTCTTTATATTTAGAACAGAGAATATACCAAGTAGAATTACTTACAACTTGATGTTGGGGTGATCGTCAGACTGCATTATTGGTTATAAGTTTGTACGCAACAGCTGAAATGCTTCTTCAACACTAAATTGTTTCACATAAGCTGCTACTCTTTTTATAGGATATGGAGAAGACCCTCCTGGAATGGGGACATGCTGAAGAAGAGACTTCCACCCGCACTTTCAGAATGTAGATCATTCATTGGCTGAACGACTTTTAATGGGCGGACTCTAAACGAATTTTAGTGGGCGGTCCTTAAGATTTTACCAAGCCGTGAGAGAGAGAGAGAGGAGAGAGAGAGAAAGAGAGAGAGAGAGAGAGAGAGAGAAAGCATTTTATGTTAGTTGACGCGTAAAAAGATGCTGGTTGGTATCACGGGTACCCATGGATTTGTTTCCACCCGAATTGTTAATTCTGCATAACTTAAACTGTGGTATCCGATAATAATTTACTTAAAGTAAATGGACATCGTAAGCATTCACCTTGGTAGAACACTATATATATAGATATCTCTGCAAGGGGGTTCTAAGCTCGTGCTCTTGAGTGCTCTTTGTGCTCGTTTTACGTACTTGTTCCAGGAGGTTTCACGTGCGCCCTCCCGGCCCTAGCACCCAAGGATGATGGGGCTCGACCTTGCAGTCCTTGTCATCCTTGGTCTTTTTCCACTTCGACTGTCCCCTCCACCCTTTCTTTTTCCTCTGTCTTTCCTCTCACTTTTTCTTTGTTTTTCCGCCGAGATATGCCCTTTTAAATAGAGGCGAATCGGTTCTTCCCGAACTTAAAAAAAAAAAAATAATATATATATATATAGTGTGTATATACAGAAGAATCACTTTTAGGTGAAAATGAAAAAGTTTATTGGCCGCTCATATTCCATATGACAGATATTAATAATAATATTAATAATTGGGCGTATGATAGCATCTTTAAAATATGCTCCTCTTAAGAATAAAATTTAATAATTTTTTTTATGTGTACTCTGCAGTACCAGACTTTTGACACATTCCTTTTCTGTCCATCTCTCTAATGCAAGGGTTAATCAGTATTTTCAATCTCTCATCTATTCTAGCTGCCAACTCTGGAACAATCTTCCTCATTCCGTCTTTCCTCTGCCTATGACCTCCAATCTTTCAAATGTGGAATGGCTAGGCACCTCAAAACCTCGAACCTTGATTTTTGGACTTTCTTCCTGTATGGGCGAGGCATTTTGCAGGTATTCGCCCTTGGCCCCCTCCTTCCCGCATAAAAACCCCTGCAAGTTTTTTGTCTTTCAACTATTCTAGCAGAAGTAGAAAACTGAATAGAAAAGTGTAAGATAAATCTGTAGATAATAAAAATGTTACCCTTACCCCCAAAATCCCTGTACAATTTTCTTTGTGTACATAAAGAATGGCTTTTTTAGCATAGACGTATATAAATTATAATTGGGTATAAAACATAGAAAATATTGTTATACACTTCAGTCACATTTATTACATGGTAAAGGAAAAATATGTATATATTTTGGTCAGTTAATTATTTTTGCACCATTAGTTCTTGGATATCTTGTATCTTCAACAGTAAGATTTAATGTGATCCTAAAATCTGGTTTAAAATTATATTAAAAATAATACAGTAATGTCGAAGTTAAGTGGAGCTACGAACAAACGTTTTCACCTTGGTAGAACAATATATATATATATATATATATATGTATATATACTGTATATATATATATATACATACACACGGAAGAATCACTTTTATATGAAAATGACAAGTTCATTGACCGCCCATACTCCATATGACAAATATTAATAATAATTGGGCGTATGATAGAATCTTTAATGCGTGGTCAATTAATTATTTTTGTGGACACTCATCAGTTTAGGGAAGTGGTAAGTAATATGAATTAATAAAAATGTTACCCTCCCCCGCAAAATCCGTTATACAGTTTTCTTTGTGTACATAACGAATGGATTTTTTAGCACAGACGTATCTAAATCACAATTGGGTATGAAACATAGAAAATATTGTTATACACTTCAGTCACAGGTATTACATGGTGATGGAAAAATTTGCATATATTTTGGTCAATTAAGTATATTTGCACCATTATTTCTTGGACATCTTGTATCTTCAGCAGCAAGATTTAATATTATCCTAAAATCTGGTTTAAAATTATATTAAAAATAATACAGTAATGTTGAAGTTAAATGGAGCTACAAATAGACGTTTTCACCTTAGTAGAACATATATATTATATATATATATATATATATATGGGATGAATTTCACAATAAAACACGTGAAATGAATGAATGCTGCAAATCCACAAGGAAAAAGAAAAACGATTCCAAGGCCTTTCGTGTATTCAAAGCTACACCTCGTCAGGGAATGAATGACGAGGTGTAGCTTTGAATACACGAAAGGCCTTGGAATCGTTTTTCTTTTTCCTGTGGGTTTGCAGCATATATATATATATACGAGGTGTGATCAAAAAGTTTGGTAAATAGTCCCGCAACTAATGAACGTGTGTTACTAGGTGATCTCAGTGTGTATGGCTGATAACGTCACCTTGGCCACTTGCCAGATGCCAACAAACACCATTCAACTATGCACCAGTGCGCCGTGTCATTACGTTGTGTGAGGGCGTTTTTGTGGCGTCTGGCGATTTTGCAGAAAATGTCGAAATTTGAGCAACGTGCAAACATCAAATTTTGTTTTAAACTTGGTAAGACGGCTACAGAAACGCACGGAATGCGTGAAGCTGTTTGAAAGTGGTTTGGAAGGTTTGGAGAAGGTAATGAGTCTTTGGAAGATGATGAAAGAAGTGGTCGTCCGTCCGTCTTGTTTGTAACAACTTCATCTTCGTAGACAGCTGCAAGCATTCCGTGCGTTTCTGTAGCTGTCTTACCAAGTTTAAAACAAAATTTGATGTTTGCACGTTGCTCAAATTTCGACATTTTCTGCAAAATCGCCAGACGCCACAAAAACGCCCTCACACAAAGCAATGACACGGCGCACTGGTGCGTAGTTGAATGGTGTTTGTTGGCATCTGGCAAGTGGCCAAGGTGACGTCATCAGCCATACACACTGACATCACCTAGTGACACTCGTTCATTAGTTGCGGGACTATTTACGAACTTTTTTATCACACCTCGTATATATATATATATATATATATATATATATATATATATATATACACGGAAGAATCACTTTTATATGAAAATGAAAAAGTATTGGCCGCCCATACTCCATATGAAAAATATTAATAATAATATTTTGGTGTATGATAGAATCTTTAATGTATGGTGAAAGGTGAAAAACAGATAAGTTACCGTAAAAATAAATGCACTGCACTCGGGATTTTTGCGGGCATACTACTAGTATCTTAAGAGTTACTGTACTTAAGGTCTACGATGTCTGAAGAAAGATTAAACGGTCTGGGTTTATTATGCGTTCACGAGGACATTAAATTAAATATTGACGAAGTTATTGATGAATTTGGAACGTGTAATCGATTGCTTGATTTCACATCATAGGTTATGTATAGTATAGCTGAGTTTGTGAAATCAAACCGTCTCTTATTTGTATTTGGGTTAAATGCGATTTATATTATTTTAAGTTCTGTTTTCAACTAAAACTAAACTAGTTTTAGATTTTTTTTTAAGGATCTAATCACTGTCACTGTGATTTGAGTAGTATACGAATAAGTAAGACATACTGATATCTCTTTCATGAGCATATTATTCAAGGATATCTCCATAAAAGCAGTTGCATATACTTATTTAGCGATTACATCACTACATTCCTCAAATTCCATGCAGTTGCTTAAATTTTTTATAGAGTAAGAATCGCATGTCCATTATAGACAAGTTTATATATTATATATATATTATAATATATATATTATATATATATAATATATATATATATATATCAAATTGAATTTTTTAAAATTGCAAATAGCTAATGGCAAAATGTGCCCCCCCTCCTTTTGGGTAGATCTATATACGCCACTAGTTGTTTTAATTATAAAAATTACAAAATCCTTTGTCTCTTCATGTTGAATACATAGTCACGTTATAAACATTTAAAATTAAAAATCACTATATATAAACATGAGGCTTCAATTTAAAAATATTAATTACGCAGAAAATAAGCACGTATATTAAAATACCTATCACCAGCAGCTGCATGCACAAACTGGCAGCAGGGTTGTCAACCTGCAAGATAAAAATTGGCTATTTTCAAAAATTATTTCCAAAATCCACATGCTTGTGAGATGTGGAATTTGGAAATAACTTGTAGCAAAAAATTGCAATGTATTGAGAGTTTTTATGCAATAATTGCTACAAAAAGCAGTAAATTGCTAGTCAAAAAGTAGCATAAAATGCTATGAATAGCATATCTGACGATCAGTGATATAGTCGAGACCACCGTGGCCGAGACTGAGACCAAAAAAAAGGTTTCGAGACCAGTCTCGAGCCCTACCTCACTGCTGGCACAGTGTAGGTATATATACAGTAGGGTGGCTATCAGCATATACGAAGAAAATTTTTTTTTTAACTTTAGAGTTCGGACGGTCAAATTTTATTCTTTTTCATGTGAAAACTTAGCATGCCATTTTTAAAGCAATCAAATCATATTTAGGGGTGGCGCACGGCAGTATGAAAATGTAGAGTAATGTACTTTTAATCAATAGTAAAATACCTCATTTATTTCTTTGCAAAATTTGCAGAAAATTACAAAATTTTCAATTGTTTTGCAATCATGGCTAGTACTAGTTATAGTATTCGTTGTAAAACAGATATATGGCTTGTTGGTCCAACTTTACCAAATATATTGGGCGATAAACTACGTTCTCAGCAGCAAGTTTTGGCACATTTTTTACCATCATTCAGAGATGAAGCTCCCTGTGAACGATAGTGCTAAGAACACTTTCATCAGTGTTATGGGTTTCTGGAAGAAAGCCAGTATTCCAACTGCGCATGAACATGATCCTATTAAGCGGTTGCTCAAACTTCATTCCGAATGGGAAGCATTACAAAAAAGTATGTCCCGTCGATCTCAAAAGCAAAGTTCCAATGAAACACACTTCACATCACGACTCAATGAACTATTTGACATTGCAAACAAGAATGCTCTGTCTATGATTAAAATAGAAGATAAGAAATTTCTTTTTGCTCAGTGCAGTGGAAGGAAAGGTCACACAGCTGGCAATGATAAAGTGACAACAAACAAGGAAAGAAATAAAATAATTAGAGAGCAAAATTTTGTTAGCAGCAAGAGAAAACATGAAAAAGAACTACAACAATTAAGTTGCAACAATAGATTGAAGTACCAGTAGTGATAACGAGTCGATCCATTCGGAAAATAGTACATCTCAAAAATTAAAAAGTTTTTCTCAGGATGACACCCAACCACAATTGAAGAAAGCAAGACCTCAAAACATAATGACTCCCGAATTAGCGCAAGCTCAAGACCGTACAAAGACCAGCAACCGAGCAGCAGCTCATATCGTTGCTGCTACGGCAAAAAGTTTAGGATATGATGTAGAGTCACTTTCGATCAATAAAGATTCTATTCGCACTAAAAGGATGAAAATTAGAAAAAAAAACTTCAGCTAATATCATTGAACACTTTGCTCCAGAAAACCCCCTAGTAGTTCACTGGGATGGGAAAATGCTACCTGATATCAAAGGGAAAAAGTCTGTCGGTCGTTTGCCTGTGGTAGTGACTGGTAAAGATATCGGCAAGCTTCTTGCAGTCCCTAAACTTACCTCCGAAAATACAAAAGCAATTGCAAAAGCTGTTGTTGAAACTGTAAAGGAATGGAATTTAACCAACCAGATCAAAGCTATGTCGTTTGATACCACGGCAAGTAATACAGGAAAGAGAGGAGGTGCCTGCATTCTGATTGAACAAATGTTGGACAAAAATCTTCTGCACCTAGCCTGTCGTCATCATATCCATGAGATTATAGTTGGAAATGTATTTGGCGTCCTTTTTGGTCCCTCATCAGGACCTGATATTGCTTTATTTAAGCGATTACAGCTAGAATGGAGTAACATTGATAAGAGTAAGCTTGAACCAGTGATTGGTGATAAAGAAGTGACCTTAGACATATCTGATTGGAAGGAAATAATTGAATTCTGTAAAACTAACCTAGAAGAACGTCAGCCAAGAGATGATTACCGAGAAACCTTAAAATTAACATTGTTGTTTCTGGAGAATTATCCCCACGAGGAAGAAGACTGATGCAATCAGGTGCTCTACATCGTGCACGTTGGCTAGCAAACGTAATTTATTCTATAAAAATTTATCTCCTCCGTTCACAGGTTCGTCTAACATCAAGAGAAATATCATCTTTAAGAAGATTCAATTTATTCACTACAAAGATTTATGTAAAAGCATGGCTCCAATGCCCCCAAGCAACTTTAGCTCCTGCAAATGACCTTGAGCTCCTTCAGCAATTAAAAACTTACCCAGATACTGTCGTCTCCAAATCTGCAGGTATGGCATTCGGTAATCATTTGTAGTATTTAAGTGAACGTCTGATTGGTCTCTCTTTCTTTGATAATCGTGTACCTTTAGAAATGAAGAGATTGATGGTCACAGCTCTAAAAAATGGAGGAGATAAATGCCCTCCAAATAGAATTTGTCCAACGATTGCTGAAGGAAAAAATCTGTCATCATTTGTCACAGCAAACTCTCGACAACTGTTTTCAATTTTAGGGTTGGAAGATGACTTTCTAACTTCTGTAGATCCAGCTCAATGGGAACAGATTCTAAATTATCAAAACGCTTCCAAGATTCTTAAAAGCATGAAGGTTGTCACTGATATAGCAGAAAGGGGAGTAGCATTGATAAAGGACTTTAACGCCTCTGTAACAAGAAATGAGGAACAGACACAGTTTTTGCTTCAGATCGTTGAGGAACATCGTAAAACATTCCCAGATGCAAGAAAGAAAACATTAGTTGAAGGTCTCCAAAGTTCAACCAGGCGACAATGAGCTTTTAGCACCAACGAAACCCTTATGGGTGAGGGGGACCTGGAGCTGAACTCAAAAAAGACTAAGCTAAAATCTTCTGGACTCTTGCGGCACCTCTAAAACATTTCCGATTTGTATACAAATTAGTATTCCGAGTTTTTTACGGAATAAGAACAATATTATGGGTTTCCGAACTTAACTTTTTGAAGATTATGTTTTTACAACCATCCTAATATACAGTAGTGTTGAGGTTCTGGCATTTTCAGCCTGTGCGGGAATCTGACTGAGTCAGCGAGCAGTTATTGGCTCTTGGTGACTCTTGAATCTGATCCATCAAAGCAGAGTCACTTGTCCCCCGTTTTCTTTTTACGTCATTGCTGACGTCATTACTCAAATGGAAATTTCTACATTGTTGCAGAGTACCGCAGCACACTTTAAAGGCATTTTGCATTTATTTACAATATACAACTTTAGTTAACAATAACTGCTTTGAATATGAGACGTCATTAATTTTTTGTTTACAGTTGAATCATTACGTCATCAACCCTCATTCGTCAGCCAGACTCTGTACTGAACGGACGCATTTCCTGAGCTCTCTGATATTGCATCTACTTTTGCATATTGCTAAGAATTTTACTTTTATAAAGTTTTGAATTTTATATACTTGCGTTTATATTCACATTGTTATAGTTAAGTAATTGAATATTAGTGGTTTTTAGCGATTTAGAAGTTCTCATAGCGTGCCGGCTTAATTTAACTTAAACTTGTGACGGTTATAAACTAATTTTTAACTGCGCGATGCCGTCGCAGAAAGCGTCGTGTGTTAGGTGTAGGGTAAACCGGTGGTATTCGGAATTTAAAGATTATAACGGCGGTCCTATGGCGATTACCGAGAGATCAGTTTGTTTCTTTTGCGAGTTAATGGAGGAAATAGTTGACATAAAACGCAGTGTACGTGAGGTAGCAAAGACTTGCAACGCTTGATGAGGGCAGGGGTAGGGCTACGGTTGACGAAAGCCGAACCAATACTAACGTTGAAGACGTTAGTAATTTGAAGGGTGAGGTGCGTAACCTAGTTTCTAGTTTAGGTAGCTTGTAGGGAAGGTTGTATAGAGTTGAGGGAGGGGTTAAGGTTGGTCCGAGAGTAGTAGCTGGGGAGGGATTTAGAGAAGTTAAGGGTGGAGCTAGGCCGCGTACGTTATGTGATAGGAATCCCCCCCCCCCCCTATCGAGGTTTCGAACCCTTTCGTCCATTTGGAAAGCGACGTGAATGAGGGGGAAACTATTTTAATTGGGGACTCTTTAGTGCGCCACATGGACAAAGAGTTCGTTGAACAGCATCCAACCAAGAGGAGGAGGGTCTGTCTCCCAGGGGCCAGGGTTGACAGAGTTAGAGACGAATGGATAGGATTGACGTTGTTTCCCGTCACTCGATGTTGGTGACGATGGTAGGAGGCAACGACTCGTATAGGCCCGATACGAGAGTACCTAACCTTTTGGAGAGATATAGGGGGTTAATTAGGTCCCTGAAGGCGAGGTCAGGTAGGTCTTTAGTTCTAGGTATTATCCCTAGGCACGGGTTGGGTCTTAGGATTACGTCAAAAACAATATTTTTGAATAATAAATTAGAAGAGATTTGTGCTGAGGAAAATGTACCCTTCGTAAAGCTGTGGTCCGAATTCAGTGACCCTAGCCTTTTTATAAAAGATGGGGGTGCATTTTAATAAAATAGGTAATGCTAGGCTAGGTAGGTTAATAGACGAAAACGTGCGAAAGCTCTATAGGTCCAAACCTTCTTTAAACGTTGTGGGTCCACGGAACGCCGGCCCGACGTGAAAAATAGTTTAAAACGCAGGCCCGTGGTAAAATTAACTTAAACGTCTTTTATTGTAACGCGCGTAGTATTAGAAATAAATTAAACGAATTTAAGGCGATAACTTATTCCGGCAACTACGATATAGTTGCTATCACTGAAACGTGGTTAAATGCCGTGACTCGGCACTTGTTGGGGAACTTGATATACCGGGTTTGAAACTCTACTAATGATAGGTTACATAGGTTTGGTGGCGCGTTTTGATGTACATTCGTAATTCCCTTAGGGCTATCGAGGTTAAGATAGATTTTCCGGCAGCAATTAATGCGATATGCGTTGAAGTTAGGGCGCGTAGTATTAGTTTTAATTTTGTTGTTGTTTATAAACCTCCCGTTCAACCCTTCGACACCGATACTAGATTTTACTCACTTCTTGGTAACTTTATTGACAATCGGAATAGTATAATTGTCGGAGACTTTAACTGCCCGAATGTTAATTACGATACTTTTACTGGTAATGAGGAGGGTTTGAGATTGATTGAGTTCATGGAGGATAATTTTTTACGACAGATAGCTACCCAACCAATGCGCGGTGACAATATTTTAGATTTGGTGATGACGAACGTCGAAAATATAGTCGATAGTTTAGAAGTAGGCGAGAGTTTAGGATGTAGTGATCATCAAATTCTTAGGTTTAAGTTATCGATAGAAAACACTAAGGATAGTAACGTAATAGAAGTCCCTGATTTTCGTAGGGCTAATTTTGATAGTTTTGCGGATAGGGTGAGAGTAGTGGACTGGGATGACTTATTTATGGGTAATGACACAAATTTGCATTGGGAGGCGTTTAAAGAAAGTTTTATGGGTAATTTTTTACTATCAGTCCAGCCTCTGGAAACTGAAAATAAAGTTTACCATAAGACTCTTTATTTTTTTTAAACAACTTTTATTAAGTACAATATGAAGGCAAATGCCGATTAAAGCTATAAAATTAATGTTAAGAAATTATTTTTTTGAGCGATAAAATCGCGGATCATGTTTTTGGGAGTGATAAAATGGCTGATCCCACAAAGGTTAGGAAGGTACCGCTAACAAAATTGGGGGGTTTGACCTGAACTCATAAGATTTTAGTGTCACGATGGTGTCGGTTTGCGATGGTTGTAATTATTCACTGTGTTTAACTTCATGCAAATTTTTTGATGATGAAGAGGCTGCATTTAATTTTTATGTAGAACACGGTGTATTGCTAAAAGAATTTATTTGCCCTAAGAAAAACAAGAAAGGTATTGTTTGTGGTAATAAGTGTGTGTTCGATAAAAACAGAAAAGCATTTCGTTGCCATAGGTCGGTGCGTGATAAGGTAGGTTAGGTTAGGTTAGGTAGGTTAGGTTAGGTTAGTATAGTTTTACGATATATATAATATATACAGTGAATATATACAGTGTTCGTTTTACTACATATATATAAATGTATATATATACCTTTTAGGTCACTCATGTTGGCTGTTTCTACCGTGGCCGGTCGATTCGCCGACGGACGTTTTGCCGACAGACATTTTGCCGACGGACGTTTCGCCGAACGGACGATTCGCCGACGGCTGTTTCGCCGAACGGACGATTCGCCGAACGGACGATTCGCCGAATGGACTGTCATTAATAAAAAAAACAAATATAATTTAAATACGAAAATTAGTTGTTAACTTTTATAATTTAAGTCTTGCGTTTGTGCCTTTATAGTTGAAGCTATTCTGAAACGTTTGTTCGTTTGTTGCCTTTTTTAAATCTTAGTAACTTATGTCTTAGGTTTTCGCACTTAAAATTGCAGTCATCCTGGAACTTTTACATTGTTCACTGTTCAGTAACCCACAATGCCTCTTCAATTTATTGATTCAGAGAAAGGCCATAAAAAGTTAGGGTAATTATGTATATTGAGTAACTCAGTCATTTTACACACCAAAATACATTTTTCTAGTAGTATTTGGTGTGATTTGTTCAAATCTGACCTCCATTTCCCTCGGAAATGAGATCCAACAAAGTTATAGTACTTTGAAGTTTGGCTCATTTTCAAGGGAAATGGAGGTCAAAATCTAAGCAAAACACATCAAATATTACTAAAAAAATGTATTTTGGTATTAACCTAACCTTACCTAACCTAACCCTAAAACTAACATAAGTGGAAATAGTAACCTAAAACGCCTAAAACTAACGAAAATATCATTACTTAACCTAACCAATCATCAAGGGCATTCAGTTGGCCTAACCGGTTAATATTGGTTATTTCACCTAAATATCTTCTGATCTTTTCGTATTAGGCACTCACTGTCACATTTCGGGCAAGTTAAAGATGAGAGAATAACGCCGTAATTGATAAAAACATCCAATGCTTTCTCTTCATCTAGGGCACATGCAGTGGTGGGCACCGTTAACCAAAAAGTTAACTTCGTTAACCGCTAATCCGTTAACCAAAAAGTTAACTTCGTTAACCGTTAATCCGTTAATTCGTTAAACATGTAACGGAAGTTACCGATAAACCGTTAACGTTAACTTTTATTATAAAAAAAATGAAAAAACAATATATATATAATTTAATTTTCCCTCTTCTTCTCGTTCTCCATTTTGTCCATGAGATGCATGTTGCCCTTCATGAAAATTAGCATATCAAAGTTTTCAGACAGGGATGATCTCTTGGCCCTCAGGATGTCCTTGCCCATAGAGAACAAACGCTCCACTGCAGCACTGGAGGGGATGGCTGTGTTGAACTTGATGAACAAGTCCACCAACACTTGCTCACCCAAGAAGGCAGCATCTGTCAGCAAGTCCTTGGAGTTGGTCTCCAGCCAGGTCTTGACCAAGTTCTGGGCCTTGCCCTTGAGTGACCTGTGGCTTCTGCTGCTCTCTTTTGTCTGGATGACAGCACTGAAGAAGTCATCCTCCTCCTCCTCCTCGTTGTTGCTGCCTCCACTGTTGCTGCCCACTTCGTTAGATGTGGTACCTAGAAGTACCGCCAGGACATAAAGGGTTAAGGTGAAAACACTCCCATTGTAAGACATCAATTGACTTAATTTATGTCATCAAAGTGACATGAGAATTGAAATCTTACCTGATCAGTTTTATGGTTCTTGAAATGTATCAAGGAGACTACTAATAAGGTACTCACAGACATATTATAAATATACATGACTTACTTGACAACGATTATTTTTAAATATTCACTAGCACAAACATGTTGCGCAAGAGACAGACTGCAAATGAAACGAATGTAGTTATTTGTTGTAATTGTTACATATATATTATTGAAAGTGCCTTAAAATGCTCGTGATATTTCTTGAAAGAAGTTGAAACATTCAACTCAAATGGCAAATCTTTCCGCCTGATTTTACAGTCGACCATGTTTTGCTCAAACCAATGCCATAAATAACTACCATATTTGGTAAGACACAAATTGTGGCGACGGAAACAAATATATCGCCTGATTTTGCACTGCGGAAATGGAAATTCGTTCATCACTATTAACAGTGGCGGATTAATTGCGCACCTGCTCAGCACTGAAAATAATAGAAACTTTTAAACGTTTATTTATGAATTTTTGGGGTTGACGGACTTGAGTTAACGGAAGTTAAATGTAACGGAAGTTAATTAGTCCGATAATGATTTTCAAAGTTAACTTAAAAGTTAAATCGTTAACGAAAAAGTTAACTTCGTTAATTAACGATTAACGGATTAACGGTTTGTGCCCAGCTTTGGGCACATGACGAATCAAGTTCTCAAAGTCAGAAACCACACGAACAGCACGTCATAATTCTATCACAAACACGACCAAACTGAATCCAATTACAAAAACAAAAATAGCCAGAACAGAAAACATCCAACTAATTAAGTCGCAGAGTAGCAAAAAAAATAGCCCAAGCCTAGCTCATATATCATATTTTCATGACGTCACCAGGCAAATATTGGGAGGGTGGGGAAAAAATGTCGCAAAAATGTCATAATATTCAAATCTACATAATTTGATAAGGACGCATCTGCGAGCATAGTGACTTATATGAAAATGATGAGAAAATTGTGCCTAATATTTTATAATTATATTTGCTTTTGATATTCTGAGTACGATAAAACTCATATTAACCAAAGTTAGTACACCCTTGACGATTGGTTAGGTTAAGTCATGATATTTTCGTTAGTTTACTGTTAAAACATACGAAAATATCACGACTTAACCTCACCAATCGTCATTTTTTAAAATAATATTAGTAATAGTTTCTCTAGACAAATTGTATCTGTAGACAAATTATTGTAGTTAATTTGTATCTGTAGACTAATTGTTGTAGATAAAATGCTGTAGATGAATTGTATCTTTAGACAAATTGTTGTAGACAAATTCGCCGGACACCGTCAAAGTGAATTCCATGGTTTAAAACGAAAGTTTTAAATTATACAATATACACCGAGATATATATATATATATATATATATATATATATATATATATATATATATAGATAAATATTTTATATAGTATTATCGATATAAATTTATTTAAAAAAGGTATCTATGTTTTTACGTCAAGCGTCTATAACTGTCAATTTAACATAATTTAATATTTTAACAAAATAATTCGATAACATTTAATAATAACCTTTAATAACATGTGTGTGTGTATTTTGTCATAAAAATATTAATGATAGTCCATTCGGCGAATCGTCCGTTCGGCGAATCGTCCGTTCGGCGAATCGTCCGTTCGGCGAAACGTCCGTCGGCAAAATGTCTGTCGGCAAAACGTCCGTCGGCGAATCGACCGGGTACCGTTTCTACAATTTCCATAATTTATATTTCAATGGATTCGTTTTTACATCGCGAATGCGCCCTAGATAGTCTCTACTGAAGGAATTACCCGCATTTTAGGGTATTTTTTCACACTTATACCCCAAAACAAACTTCGTGTCCTAACTTAGTTTTGGGCCAGTTCCCTCACTTGAGACTATCCAAATCGCATTCCTGGTGTAATAACGAATCCATTGATCTATAAATTATGGGAATTGAAGAGACCGGAGTGATAGTAAAAAATTACCGTTTTATGAATATTGAAAGGAGTTTATTCCTCGTAGGCCCAAGCGCGCTAGAAATCATGGTAGGCCCAAGTGGTGGACTAGGGAAATAGGCGAGTTCATAAACGAGCGTAACAGAGCGTATAGACTTAATAAGCGCAATGGCACGGCAGCTAATTTTAATAGATATATCGAGCTTAGACGTCAGGTTAAAAGATCAGTTAGGAATGCTAACCGTAATTTAGAGATACTTATAGCTGCGGATAGTAAACATAATCAAAAAAAGTTTTTTGACTACGTCAATAATCGTAAGCCGATAAAAGATAACGTAGGCCCTCTAGTGGATGTTAACGGCGCTTTGGCTTCTGACGCTCAGGCGACGGCGGGTATTTTCAATAACTTTTTAGCGACAGTTTTTACCGTAGAAGACGTAAATAATGTCCCCGACCTGGACGATATCGTTCCATTTAGTAGCGAGACTATTTTGGATGAAATAACTGTTTACGAGGGTGAGATTGCGCATTATATCGATAGGCTAAAAGTTAGCAATGCTCCAGCCCCTGACGCTTTTTATCCCAGACATTTGAAAGATTTGAAAGACGTTATCGTAGGCCCCTTAACGAAGATTTTTAATCAGTCACTCGAAACGGGGATTATTCCTGAAGACTTCAAATTAGCTAACGTCACGCCCACTTTTAAAAAAGGCGACCGCACGCTACCTAGTAATTATAGCCCCATTAGCTTAACGTCAATTGTAGGTAAACTTTTGGAATCCGTAGTTAGGGATTGTATCATCGATCACTTAGAAAGTCGAGATTTGATTAATAGTAGTCAGCATGGGTTTCGACGCCATAGATCCTGTTTAACTAATTTGTTAGAATTTTATAACGAAATAGTGCGCGAATATGATAAACATAGAGCAGCTGACGTTATTTATTTAGATTTTTAAAAGGCGTTCGATACAGTTCTGCATAGAAGATTAATTGCGAAGGTTAAAGCGCACGGTATACGCGGTCAGGTAGCTAACTGGTTAGAGGAATGGCTTCGTGCTAGGAGACGGAGGGTCGTTGTTAATGGTAGTGAATCGGGGTGGTTGGATGTAGGTAGCGGTGTCCCACAGGGTTCAGTGTTAGGCCCATTGCTATTCGTAATTTACATTAACGACATAGATGTAGGATTGACTAGTAACGTGTCAAAATTCGCGGACGATACTAAAATAGGCGGTAAGGTTGTTAACGAGGACGATAGAAATAGGCTCCAAGACGATGTAAATAGGATTATGGAGTGGACGGATAAGTGGCAGATGCAATTTAACGTAGACAAATGTAAAGTTTTGCATGTAGGTTCTCGTAACAGTAATTACACGTACACGATGGATGATAGCGAGTTAGCGAGCGTTGACGAGGAAGTAGATTTAGGCGTACGCGTATCTAAGGATTTAAAAATTAGGAACCAGTGCCTGGAGTCTTGCGCAAAAGCTAATAGGATGTTAGGCTTCATAGCGCATAATTTCGAATTTAAATCGAAGGATATTATTTTGCCCCTTTACAAGTCCCTAATCAGGCCTCATTCAGAATATGCCGTTCAGATTTGGTACCCGTATTTGCGTGACGATATTGATAGGTTAGAAAGGGTTCAGCGTCGTGCCACGAAACTAATTCCGTCATTGCGCAACAAACCTTATGAAAATAGGATTAAAGAGTTAGACTTGCATTCACTCGAAACTAGGAGATTAAGGGGGGAGCTTATTGAAGTTTTCAAAATCGTTAATGACATCGATAACGTAAATTTTGACAAACTGTTCACTTTCGATAATAGCAATACTCGTAATAACAAATTTAAGTTGCGTGGCAGACGTTTCATTACTAATATCGCTAAAAACTTCTTTACGTTTAAAGTAATTGATAAATGGAATAATCTTCCCGCGCCCGTCGTGAACTCTACCAGCGTTAATATGTTTAAGAACCGTCTAGATAGGCATTTTAAATATTAACGTTGTTTAAAATAAAAAAAACAATTAGCAACAGGAGCTCTGGTGGTGGTGGTCGAGGATGAGTCGGTTAACGATAATGCCAGCTTGTGACATGCCAGCGTGTGATATGCCAGCAAAAATTTAAAAAAAAAAAAAAATTAGACTAACACGAACGTAGATGTAGCTCGTAGCGTAAACTAACACACTTTTTGTTTAACTTTACCTACTTTTTTCTTTTTCTTTTTCTTATCCTCTCCTTACTTGCATGTCTGTAACTCTTTACTTGCATGTCTGTAGTTTGCATGGTATGACAGTGAGTTAAGACTGTTTGCATGGTTTGTAAGCGTTCTTATTTTCCTTCTTTTCATCTTTCACCCCTTTCCTATCCTCTTCGACTATGGTGAGTCTTTTTTTCTCTTTTTCTGAATGAATGTTAACCCACGAGTGATAGGTGTTGCTACTTACTTAACACCTTATTCTCTTCTCTTAACCCCCTACTCTTTCCTTTCTCTCGGGTTAACCTTAGAGTGGATCTTAGGGTCTTTGTTAGCCTTAGCTTCTGTAGATCTTTGGCTGCAAAAATATCCTCCATCCGAGTTGCATGAATATAATATTGCAATTTTTAAGAATATTAATTAATTAAGAAATTGTAAATTAAGTACTTAATTTTATAAAAATAAATTTTGTACGTTTTACGGCTTGGCAGTCAATTTTGTGTCAAGACAAGCGTTGCATTGCCAGATACTGCCACTTTTCCCATAACATTTTAGCAATTATCCTTTCCTTTCCTTTCAACCTTTCAAAGGTTCCGTGCGATGATTCCTCATTTCACGAAGGTCAAGCTTGTCGCCCCTTCCTCTCGAGTTGGCCTGGTGAAGTAGGGAGTTAGTTTCTTGTTGGTTTGTCTACCTCACATAGGCCAGGTACGCCCGGCTCATCGGGGACTGTTCTGAGCCAGTCGTCTAATCTTCTTTTGAAGATGTCCACTGCAACACCATTCGTGATCCTTAGGTCTTTGGGCAGCTGACTAAACAGTTTTGGTCCTCTCACAACAAAACTATTTTCTTTCAGGGTTAAGGATGTTCCCTCTTTAGCCTTTAATTTGGGAACACGACACAGTCTTCCTTTTCTATTTCCACCGTTGTTTGGGGAGTTACAGGGTTCAGAGTAAGATTAGGGACTAGTTTCTCCATTATTTTTCATGTGTAAATGATGGTGTATCTCTCTCGTCTCCTTCCCACTGAATATAGTTTTAGTGCGCGTAACCTTTCCCAGTAATTTATTTCTTTGCACCCCTTGATCTTGGCTGTGAAACTTCTCTGAATCCCTTCTAGCTGTCTAATGTCTTCATTTTTATATGGGGATGTTAGGACCGAGCAGTATTCCAATTTGGGTATGATCAGTGCAAATCGATACAAATGCGTTTATTTACAGTATATTAGTGTTAAAAAATAAAGAGAAAATATTATACTTGAAAATACATATACTAAATGAACGATTGTAAAGCATTTGTTACAAACAAAGTAAATAAAGATTAACATTGAAAAAATGAACATTTCAAATATAAGCCTTGTATACACATAGAGTACAGATTTTTCTTTTTTATATTTATGTTCAGCGTTTAGTCATCTAAACCGATTACAATGAGATACTGTACACTAAAAATTTTAAATATTTGCTATATCCTCTATTCGGTAAAACTTTAAAAAATTAATAATAAAATAAATAAATTATTAATGTCAATTAAAATATGCTTCTTCTTTTCTATTTTTATGATTTCAATGACTACCGTAATAAATACCTTAGAAATTTTACAAATTTAAGAAATATGAAAAGTTATTAATTTTAAAATATTATTAAATTGTTTTCCACTGTTTTCCACTTATATATGTTGAATTAAATTGCCTTGTTTTAATGTTTTAATACCCATTTTCAAAATTAACAACGGGTTCAGCGAACCGGACCGAACCGTCTCCAGCATACTTCGGGGATGTACTTGACGTAGCAGAAAAAAATCCAGACTAAAAATACATTTCTTCGTTTGCACAACGAGAGAAAGCGTCCAAATATTAACATTTTATTTAATGTTATTTTTGTAATATTGATCAGCTTATAATATTAAGTTACAAATAATATCGTGGCACAAATTTATTGACACATAGTGAAGTAGGGTTGGTAAAATGGGGGAGGAAGGGTTACATGAATGATAGGTCAATATCTAAAGCAGTGGTTCCCAACCTTTTTTGTATGGTTACCCAAAACGCAATTCTAATCGATTTCCATTACCCCAATCATTAGATGCTATTTTTTATAACTTTTGGATTATCACAATATTATTTTTTATAACTTCTAGATCGCGTGTCATTACCCCACAAAATAGTTATCATTACCCCAGTGGGGTAATTTAACCCCAAGTTGGAAACCACTGATGTAAAAGGGGTTCGCATTCCAGAAATGTCTGAGAAACCCTTACAAATTTCGTGTAATTCACAAAAGAATTCATGAGAAAATAACACATCTCGAATTTCAATAAATTCTTTAATTATAACATGAGGAAATAGATTAGTTTACGCTAAAATACAGTAATAATAATAATAATAATAATAATCTTTTATTTTGTTGTTTTGTGGGGTTGTGTGTGTGGTGGAGAGCTCCAACTCGGCACGCCAAAATTAATTTTGTTGCGCGCATGCGCAGTATAGGCGCAAAATAAATAAATAAATTATCTTTGTCCGTTTTTCTTGAACGACTTTGCCGTCCTAAGAGGAAAACCATCTGAAACCATCTGCGACCATCTGGCACTCTTCAATGCAGCACTTAACTCATTGGCCCTTTAAGCGGATATTTTATTATTTTTATTCTTTTATAGATTATTGAAACTTGAGGATTCCCATTTGGAAACAGCGAATGTCTATTTATGTATGTGGAAATTGTCTGTTTCATTTATTTTTGCTGTGTGAGAGAGAGAGAGAGAGAGAGAGAGAGAGAGAGAGAGAGAGAGGATAATTTTAGTATGATTTTTATGGTTATTACTAAATTCTAAACGCATAATTGGCGTATAATAATGTTTAAAAAAGTATGAAGTGAACCACGTATGAATAATAAAATATAATATGTTTGTTTAATATAATATTATTATCAGCAGTTTTTCTTTTTTATTATCATTAATTCAAGATAGACAAGTTTCTTATATTATTTTAATTAATATAATTTAATTAACTAATTAATTAGTTTAATTAACATAAAACACAAGAAAAAACAACTGCCTAGATTTGGTGTTGCATCCAGGATGGAAGTAATAGATTGAAAATCCACCTTCGAGGCCAAGACAACGGAAGAGATGCTAATGACCTTAGAGGAGAAGACACTGAAAATTGTGGAAAGACATGTCCCAAAAACACAACAAAGGGGAAAGAGAAGCAGGTTCAAGAGACAAAAGAGGTCATTGTTCCGAAAGAGAAAAAGAGTGACTGCAAAATTAAGTAACTCTAAAGATAACAACATCAGAAAAATATTAAATGATAAACTGCAGACTATCGATTGCGTCATACAGGAACTAATTGAGAAGCATACAGAAAAAGAAGAAGGCGACGCTATAGAGTCGATAAAGGTTAACTCAAAGTACTTCTAGAATTTTGCAAAAAGGAAGTCGAAAAAAACCATGCGACTATTGGACCCTTGAAAACCGAACCGCGCGAATATAGTCCCAATATATAAAGGAGGAGATTGATCCGAGGCCAAAAACTATAGGCCAGTGTCACTTACATCTCATCTCATTAAAATATTTGAAAGAATAGTCAGACAGAAAATCTATGACTTTTTGGAAACTCAGAAAAAATTCAGTGATAACCAACATGGGTTTCAGTCAGGCAGATCATGCCTATCACAGCTAATGGAACATTACAACATTATTGATGCACTGGAAAGTAATGAAAACTATGATGTAATATATACAGACTTTGCCAAAGCGTTCGACAAGTGTGACCATGGAATCATAATATATAACTGAAATATATGGGAATAACAGGAAAAGTAGGGAAATGGATATATAATTTCCTTAGTGAGCGGCGGCAAGTCGTTACAGTACAAGGAGTATCTTCATCAGAATCAGGGGTCCTCAGTTCAGTACCACAAGGAACAGTATTAGCTCCACTACTCTTCATAATCATGCTAACTGACATCGATGAGGACGTTACCGGAGACAGCACAGTCACATCTTTTTCCGATGACACAAAGATCAGTAGAAAAATAAGAAACCCAGAATATATAGGATCTCTACAAACAGACATGAACAGAATCTACAAGTGGACGGAAGACAACAATATGAAGTTTAACACTGAGAAATTTCAGCTGTTACTGTACGGAAAAAGAGAGGACCTAAAATCCATGGAATATTATATCACAAATGGACAGGAAATTCAAAGAAATTCTAAAGCAAAAGATTTAGGGGTTGTAATGACTGATAATACAAACTTTGAAACACAAAATAAGATAGCAGTAAACAGAGCAAAGAGAGTGACTGGGCAGATACTGAGAACCTTTAAACGAAAAAATATTAATATAATGATTCTTCTACTGAAAACATACCCAAATTGGAATACTGCTCGGTCCTAACATGTCCATATAAAAAAGAAGACATTAGACAACTCGAAGGGATTCAGAGAAGCTTCACAAGCAAGATCAATGGGTGCAAAGAACTAAACTACTGGGAAAGGTTACGCGAATTAAACCTATATTCAATGGAAAGGAGGAGAGAGAGATACACCATTATCTACACTTGGAAAATAATGGAGAAACTAGTCCCGAATCTTACTCTGAACCCTGTAACTCCCCAAACAACAGTGGAAAGTAGAAAAGGAAGACTGTGTCGTGTTCCCAAATTAAAGGCTAGACAGGGAACATCCTTAACCCTGAAAGAGAATAGTTTTGTTGTGAGAGGACCAAAACTGCTTAATTAGCTGCCCAAAGACCTAAGGAACACGAGTGGTGTTGCAGTGAATATCTTCAAAAGAAGATTAGACACCTGGCTCAGAACAATCCCTGATGAGCCGGGCGTACCGAAATCAACTCGCTACTTCACCAGGCCAACTCGAGAGGAGGGGCGACAAGCTTGACCTTCGTGAACTGAGGAATCATCGCACGCAACATTTGAAAGATTGAAAGTGCTTATCACTAGCCGATATAAGTGTGTTTCTCGCATTATTATTCTAAAACAATAAAAAACAGCGTATTTATACCCGCAGCTCTTTATTTCTGATATTTTTTATGGACTAATGTGGCTCTCAAGTTGCTAAAGGTTCCCAACCCCTGGTCTACAACAAAGACCCGGGAGACGAATCACGGCCCCTGGTGATACTTTTGACTCCGGGCCCCATTTACCCCCGATCCCTTCCTTCTCTATCTTCGAGCCCGGGCCCTAGTGCTTTGACATCTCACGCATCCCCCTCTCCCGGGCCCTGTCTACGACTAAAGGCGTCAGTAAAATCAGAGTTTATGGATAGCAAATATTGCTGGAAGAGAACAATTAGAAATAAATACGATTCACAGAATTTTTCTGGAATGTTTTTTCCGCTCATTTTTCTTGTGAACAGAAAATAATAGATTAGTTCATATTTCTTACTGTCTTTTGGGGTTTTGTTAAATATATAACTTAAATTGTGATGTTAAAAATTACTGTAGAAGGACTTTATTATATTATAACTTATGTAATATTTATACAATAATTAATTACATTTGGGACGTACCGAATACTAAAATTCACTGAATATCGAATACCAAATATTCGGTGCAAAACTATTCGGCCGAATACTGAACACCGAATACTAGTTTTTTGGGGGATGTTAGGCGTCAATGTAAAAAAATTGAAGCCTTTATCATTTTGAGAGCACATAAAATTAATAGTAAATTTGAGCAAAAGCACTATGTTTTAGCCAATAAAAATCTACCAGGTTCCCATACTCATGAAAACATTGCAACTGCATTGACTTCTATATTGCAAGAATGGTTATTAGAGAGCGATCCTGCGTATGCAGTTGTGCACGACAATGGCTGTAATATTACTGAAGCTGTTCACGTTCTCAAAATGACTTCTGTTGTTTGTACGAACCATACTTTAGCACTCACAGTTAATGAAGCCCTTCTTCGCCAGAAGTCTGTTTCAGATATACAGTATGTACAAATGCGCGCCAAATCTGTTCGCATTTTAATCATTCATTTCTAGCCTGTGACAGACTTAAGGAAATCCAGAAGCAACATAATTTACCCAAAAACAAACTTATAAGAGACTTTTTCACCGGATAGAACTCTACATTCTCTATGCTACAACGACTTCTTCAACAAAAAACTGTAGTTGTTGCATACGCCTCAAACTATGACATACCAACCCTCAATAACCATCAGTGGACTCTAATTCAGCGTGTTGTAAAGCTTCTTAACCCATGTAAAAAATTAACGAATGACTTTTCCTCTGCTTGTCTTTCCATGGTGTCTCACGGTATAACGGGTCTCGTGGTATTTTTGGGTAATGATGATGCACCAATTCATAATATGAAAAGCGATTTAATAGAAAATTTACCAAATTGCTTCAAGTAGTGGAAGATAGACATTATTTGCACCATTGCTCAGGTTTTAGATCCTCATTTCAAATTTGCTTGCATTACAGTACCTATGCTTGTAAAAAATGAGATAATCACTATGTCTGCATCACCTAATGCTAGTCCTACACGCACTATAACTCATGGCGATGAAACAACTGCTTTTGTTTCACGGGAAGGTCAAGAACCTTCGAAAAAGAATCTGAAGTTTGACTTATGGAGCTACTTCGATGAGGTTGCTACGTCTTCAAATCAGATGTGCCTCCACCTATCAAAAGTAACCAGCAAAGTTGTCAAAAAGAACTAGACATCTATTCAGAGGAGCCACAGGCCAGTCGCGACACGAACCCTCTTGACTGGTGGCGTAATAATGGCGAAAGATTCCCGAAACTATTAGTACTTGCTCACAAATATCTCACTACGACACCCGGCCACAAGCGTACGAAGTAAATGGCTGTTTACTTCTGCAAAAAATGTAATACCGACGCACGTAATCGTTTAGCTCCTGATGCTGCTGAACGACTAATTTTTCTACAGCATAATCTACTTGCCTTAAATTTCAATTATTAGGTTTTGTGTTTACGATAATTATTATTACTGCCTGTTCATTTTTTTGTGAAAAACCAAGACGAATTTGTTTGCAATTATTCTTTGAAACAAAAAAATACGCTTTAAGTTCCATTTCCTTAAATCACGTTATTTACCCAAAACATCAAATGTTCGGTATTCGGTTAAAACATATAAAAACTATTCGGCAGAATATTGAATATCCTCAATTTTACCGAATACCGAAAATTCGATACATTCCTAAATTACTTACACTGTACTACTGTGAAGATTTTCCACACCATGCCCTCACCCGTCACGTACCATTCAGGCAACCAAAAGAAAAAAATTTTGTCGGCAGAAATGCACATCTACCTCACCTAATCCATGCCATGCATTTTAAAATTTTTTGGGTTAAGAAATTTTTTTTTACAATATTTTTTATACGCTCTTTTTAGTTATGTTAACAAGGCATGCAAGGATGTGAGCATATTTTCTGTAATTGGATGTCTGTGGTGTGTATGTGTCTGCCAACTCTTTGAATGTCGCCGAGTTTCAACTTGGGTTTTCCGCCATGAAAAGTGATATATATATATATATATATATACAGGGTGGGCCGTAAGTTTCCATACATAGAAAAATTTAAATTATGGTCTTCACGTGCGTCGGTATTTGGATCAGCAGTTTCCGGATGCTTGGATTGGTCGACGTGGTCCTGTGGAGTGGCCTCCCAGATCCCCAGATCTCACCCCCCTTGATTTCTATCTTTGGGGGCACTTGAAGGCCATGGTGTATCAGGAAAAGATACGAGACATAAATCATCTAAAGGAACGTATCACCAACGCCATTACAAGCATAACGTCAACTGTGCTAATGCGTGTTCATCAACAGTGGGGAACACGTATTGAAATGTGTTTACAAAACAATGGCAACCATGTAGAGCATATTATATAAATAAAAATGGTTGTCCATAAAAAAATGTTTATTTTTCCTATGTATGGAAACTTACGGCCCACCCTGTATATATATATAATATATATATATATATATGTATATATATATATACAGTATATATATATATATATAAAGAACGACGCTTGTGTAGAAGAGCGGTCCGCACAAGATGAGGAGGGAGAACGAACAAATGAAAAATGAGGTACCACCCGGGATCATCCGATTGCCGGTCAGATATGCTATCCACTACACCATGGACCTCGATCAATCAGAAGTCGTAATTCTCCTACATACGAGCAGAAACCAATGCCCTGAGAGGGCACCTTCGCATGCTGTACATATATACATTTTAACTGAAAACAACACAGTATAATTAATGTAAAGAACGACGCTTGTGTAGAAGAGCGTTCCGCAGAAGATGAGGAGGGAGAACGAACAAATGAAAAATGAGGTACCACCCGGGAATCGAACCCGGGATCATCCGATTGCCGGTCAGATATGCTATCCACTACACCATGGACCTCGATCAATCAGAAGTCGTAATTCTCCTACATACGATACGAGCATAAACCAATGCCCTGAGGGGGCACCTTCGCATGCCGTACATATATACATTTTAACTGCAAACAACACACAGTATAACGCTCTTCTACACAAGCGTCGTTCTTTACATTAATTATACTGTGTGTTGTTTGCAGTTAAAATATATATATATATATATATATATATATACACGGTGAACCAAAAGTAGGTGGACAGTAGGTTGAATACGGTTTGTGTTATATTATATTATAACTATGGTGTTCATTATAACTATGGTGTTTGTGTTATATTATATTAAATATTATAACTAAATTTATTTAAATTTTATTTTGTATTATAGTATACAAAAAAATTAAATATGTATTCTCAAAATAAACGTTATCATTTACTGTCCACCTACATTTGGTTCACCCTATATATATATAATTAGAACGAGAGGGGGAGGGGAGAGAGAGAGAGAGAGAGAGAGAGAGAAACATGAAATAGGGCGGCTACAGGAGTTTACGGGCGCGGTTCGATATGGGCGGGATTACGACCACAAAACGGGCGGCGCGAAAAAATTAAGTGGTGCAGAAATAACCCCTAATGTATATATAATTAATAATTAAAATAAAAGTTTCAGCTCGGAACCCCCTATGGGGGGTTTGAGTTCCCGAGAGCTCCGCCTCCGCCCAGGAGCCCCCCCCTTTTATTTTAATCTAGATTCTAGACTGTAATTATTCCGTATCAACAAGCAATACAAATTCTTATGAATATATAATAACACAATTATATTCCTCCTTAATGTAGAATCATACGAAATGAACCAATCAGCATTAGGATTCCAGATTCATCATCCCATCATAACGTAACTCCTTAATGTAGAGTCATATAAAATGAACCAATCAGCATTAGGATTCCAGACTCATCAGCCAATCATCAGCCAACTGTGACGTCATCAAAAGATGTAAATTTTAAAATGTCATTAACTTCAAAATACTTTTTTATGCATATACATAATTATACATATGACATATAATAATAATAGGATCTTTTCCGTTTGACTGCCGCCATTGAAACAGCCTTCTTTAGTTAGCTTTATAAGGCTAACTAACAAAAATATCACGACCTAACCTAACCAATCGTCAAGGTCGTACAGTTGACCTAACGATTGGTTAGGTTAGGTCGTGATATTTTCGTTAGTTAGCCTTATAAGGCTAAGTAAAGAAGGCTGGGGGTACTCACCTCTTATGTTTCAATGGCGGCAGTCAAACGGAAAAGATCCTAATAATATTAATCCAACATAATTTACACTAAATTAAATGCAAAATTATCACATAGTAAATTCGTAATAAAAACTTGATGAAACAAATTCCTGACGAGTTCCATTCCCGATTTCAATACTTTGTAATAATCGTAAAAATATTTCATTAAAACTTTTGTTTTATCAACATTGAAAAAGTTTGACTGATTTAAACAAAAAAGAAAAATAATGAGAACAAAAATGAGAATAATAAATTAAAAAGAATATTGGCAAACTTCCTCAAAGATTTGTTTTGTTAATATTAAAACCAAAATTATTCAGACACTTCTTCTCACGTGCAGAGGATTGACAAAAGTAAATAGACACTTTCGTATTTTTTTTCGTATTTTTTATTTGATAATAAAAGTAAATAAATAATAATAGATTTATTGAATAAATAGATAATAAAAGTAAATAAATAATAATAGATTTATTGAATAAATAGATAATAAAAGTAAATAAATACTAATAGATTTATTGAATAAATATATTTAGAATCGTGTTCCTTTTCCCTTCGTATTGAGTGAAGTTGACACGTTCTGGCATTCCACTGACGACTGACGAGGTTTGCCATTTGTTCTTGAAGACAATCATCTCGCGAGAAAAGGGAAATATCACTTCTAATCAGTAATTAAATAAGGGTGTAATAATAATTATGGTACTTTTCCGTTATCTGGCCCCTAATAAAAAATATTTCTTTTTTAAGGCTCCAGAATTACGTACAATGTTTCTCTTTTCGTTTGTACTGAATTAACATTTGTTTAATAAGATTTATATGAATACAATGCGTATAATTATTAGATAAAAGTTGCTTAAAATTAATCGAAATCTACGGGAAATTTATTGAATGCCCGGTTAGGTCAACTGTACGACCTTGACGATTAGTTAGGTTAAGTCGTCGTGATATTTTCGTTAAAACTAACGGAAATATCACCACTTAACCTCGTCGGAGGCGTACAGATGACCTAACCGAGCATTCAATAATTTTCCTGTAGGTTTCGATTAATTTTAAGCAACTTTTACCTAATAATTATATCCCGTTATATGTTATATTGCGAGGTATAACTGAAAAGTACCTAAAATTGTTTGAGTACCTAAATCTTGTTTATATTTGTTTACTAAATTTACAAAAAATACTGTGGAATTTTACAGAAATGTTTAAATTTTTCATGGGGTCAGATAACGGAAAAGTACCATAATTATTATAAATAATAATAATAATAATAATAATGATAATAATAATAATAATAGTTACGAGTAACAAGATTAACTTACTTTATATACACGATTTCATTAGTCTCTTCCTTTTATGGTTAAAAGGAAAATGAAATTTCAGTACGAGGTATCTCAATCATTATATTTCCCTTGTATTGTTCAGAAGAACGGAGAATTTTATTTTCAAATGTTTTTAATTTTCTTTTCAATTGAAGGAGATTAGTTTTAATCTTATCAGGTGATTGCAAATTGATGAAAAGGTTCGCGTGTCCTTTCAAAAATTTTCCTTCTGCGAGCTTTTGTATAGCAACTCCAGTAGAGATTTTAATGGTAGGGTTACAAGAGCAAGTAGGACAATCGCAACTTTTGAGTGCATGTCAAACCATTCACTCATAAATATACCTGCCATCATCCACTTACCAATTGGTTGTTCTTTACGATCTAAAACTTTCCAGGTATACAACCCCTATAACATTACGATTAATAACTCGTACCCTTTCCCGTCTCAAAATATATTCAAACCTGCTGTACAAATCTTAAATCTCTCCATGAAGCCGGTGACCATCCTACCCAAACTCCATGCTCCGAGTGGAATGATCAATTGAGTCGTTTTGAAATTTCGGATGATGACGAAAACAGCCTTTTACAAATACCGGTAACGATTTTTTCAACATCCGCCGTCAAGTATAATTATTTTGTGCGCTATTATCTTCGGTATATTTGTAGTGAAAAGACTAGTCTCTCAACGGCAAAAACCAAAAGGCACTACTATGTGAAACTATTTATACACGGCCAAGAGGGCGACCTCGTACCACGTGCACTAGACTTAACCACCCCAACTCATGTTGTATATATAAATCTGTATTATAATAATCATTGGTTATCATACTAGTTAGGATTAGTTAGGATGTTATATTACTGTATTCTTCTTCTTCCTCAGCATAATTAATCCCATTTTTATATGGGGTCGCTGTTTAAGGTGAGTCGCCTCCATCTTGGTTCTTGACTCATCTCATTTGGTTGTGGCGTGGGTTTTTACGGCCGGATGCCATTCCTGACACCAACCCTCCCCCTTTATCCGGGCTTGGGACAGTCCGGAGAATAAGCTGACTATCCTTGCCTCCGGTTGCTGTTGAGACATTAGGAGGAGTCTCGTAATACCTTCCGAAAATCTACTTTTGGAAATAATCTCCTCTGGAGTCATGAACTTAATTTCCATATGGATAAAAGTTGTTGAAAATAGGCTATTTATTGTCTATGTTCTTTTTATAGTTTATATCAGGGTAAAAGTTGTTGTTTCGATATCTGTTTTTGTCGTTGATTAAATTATTTGAGATCTAATAGGCATTTCGTTTCTGTTTGTTTCGACGTTTTCTTGGTTTTAAATTTTCATGTAGTGAATCAGTAAAATAAAGGTGCATAATATCTTCGATCTTCTGAATTGCTAAACCCTTGTTTGCAAGTTATGTTTCTCAGACAATCGGAAGCCTTCTGTAGTTCTGTAGAACTGTAGTTCTTAGTCTATATGCTGAAAATGCGTTAAAGAATGGGAAATATCGTCAGTTTCATCTTGGCTTACTGTATGTTATCTTTCTTCGTAACTATAACTTTATGTGACACAGATGAAGAAGTCACCAAAGCCTACCTTCCTAAGCTTCCTTCCTTTGCCATTTCTATATTTCCATTCCCTATACGTTTGAAAGCTAATTACGAAGTTATATTATATTATATTATATAAGTTATATTACTGTATATTAGTATTAATATCATTCTAGAGGGGAGAGCCATGTAAAAATGAATAATTCTAACATTCATTTTTGCATATAAGGTCCAAACTCGCGTGACATGCTATTGTACATAATGTTCATGCAGAGTTTGGAAAAATAAATAAATTTTTAATTTTCTTTCTATTTTATTTTTGCTAAGTAATTGATGAATTATTTCTTTTTTTAAATCACCTAATAATTTTTTAGATTAAGCTTAATTATGTAATTGTGTTAAATTCTGCAATAATCATGTTTTTATACATTCTCTCTTAGTTGTAAAAGATGAAGTCATAACTCGCCAAAACTCATATGCTCATATGCATGTTTAATTTTAATCCATAATAAAATGCATATTTCAATTCCCATTTTTAGTTAACTCGGCAAATCGTGATAACATCAGATCTGTCAATATGCTGTTTAAGAGAGAAATGTGTCTTCATCTTCAAATATCTTGTTTATCTATCAGTATGCTGTTACAGCAAAAATTTGCCTTTATCTTCAAATATTTTGTAGAAAAAATTCAGCCTATTAAGGATCATAAAAACCAATAAAATAAAATAATAATGACGTCACTAGCCTGGATAGTATATAAACCGCTGTAACTTTCCAAATTTATTCTGTTTTGTCTAATCTGACCTAGAGGCTGAAAGCATTACCTGTAATATCTAGGACCAGTAAAAGTAAGTAAAAGATATTTTTACTTCACCCTTGAGTCCGTATTCTCCAAAAGTATTGTTGTTAAAATAACAGCATTTTTAAGAAGCAATAAAGTTAGAAATCAGTTAGTCTTAAGTCTGAGACTAGTTATGCCTCTCCAACTTCTCCGATATGCTACAAATTAGAATCTGGAAATCGTCAGATAATTTAATAAGTTTTCACAGAATCCTCCGATCCACTATAAGAAGAGATCGGAGTGTAGTATAAAAGAAACTACTGCTATTCCCTACACAGTACCAGCTACCCAAGAGTGAGAAATCCATTGCTGCCACTTAACCAGAACTCACGTCAACCTCGAACTACCCAAGGCCAGAGACGGGGAGTTAATATGTATAGGGTGGGCAAAAAAAAAAAGGAGACCTCGAACTTTGGCTGGGAAATCCAAATTTATGATCAGATTTCAATATTTTTTTCACACCTCACAACGAAGTAAATTTCCTATACGGTGAGAGGATTTCAAAGAAAACTAATGAAAATTATGGATTTATTGAACATTCCTTTGTGCCACTGGAAATTCTTCATGTACACTATTACTGCATTATCGGGTCGGCAAAAAAAAGGGAGACCTTTTAAATCCTTCATATCTCGGCAAATACAATACATAGAACCATGAAATTTTAGTATGTTAGTACTAGGTAATTTTATGGTTTGTATGCCATCTTTTAGCATCTCCTGTTTTATCGATTTTCTTGAGAAGCTTGTCCAAACCTCCTGCAGTTGGCTTACGTTAATTAAAATCGCTTTAATTATCACAAGATTTTTCTGGAATATTCGCCATAAATCCAATTTCTTAACTAAAATGCTAAAAGATGGCATACAAACCATAAAATTACCTAGTACTAGCATACTAAAATTTCATGGTTCTACGTACCGTATTTGCCGAGATATGAAGGATTTAAAAGGTCTCCCTTCTTTTTTTTGCGACCCGACAATGCAGTAGTAGTGTAAATGGAGAATTTCCAGTGGCATAAAGAAATGTTCAATAAATCCGTAATTTTCATTAGTTTTCTTTGAAATCCGCTCACCGTATAGGAAATTTACTTAGTTATGGGATATGAAAAAAATATTGAAATCTGACATAACTTTAGATTTTACAGGCAAAGTTCGAGGTCTCACTTTTTTTTTTGCCCACCCGATATATATATATATATATATGATCACCTGAAGATCAGGGCCCCCAGCCTTCTTTAGTTAGCTTCATAAGGCTAGCTAACGAAAATATCACGACCTAACCTAACCAATCGTCAAGGGCGTACAGTTGACCTAACGATTGGTTCGGTTAGGTAGCGATATTTTCGTTAGTTAGCCTTATAAGGCTAAAACAGTTATTGAATGTGGAGTAGCTTTTCACAACTGCTTTAAGAATAGCGGGAGAGAATTCTCAAGAAAGTATATGTATTTAGCAGAATTCAGACGTCTATTGTTCAGTTTTTGGTTATTGTTTTCGGCATCCAAAACTTACCGTATGGAATCGTGAGCTACGAAAAAGATTCCTGCGATGCGTGATTAGCCATTCTCATTACCAATATGCACCCAATGAACAAACTGATTAAAGTGAGATTCGTCCAAGAAAATATAAACCTCGAAAATGCCAAAGTTCTGTGTATCACCTCTTTGTTCACTGTTAACCTTTGATTTACATTGGTGGCTGAAGTAAAGGTTCATTTTACCAGGCTGCTCGTGCAGTAACCCAGTTTATGCAAAGAATGTTGACCTATATTTCTTTGTATGGCAGGTGTAATTTGGGGTTTGTATAGCCTTGTGCGTGGATTGGATCTTAGCTAGAGATTAAGGTCTCTTTGTGTTTGTCTGTAAACGATGACAGAATTCCTTATCGAAGGTTTATGACTCGTTAATTTCACAAAAATTAAAAAATTAAAAAAAATCGCGATGACTTGCGGTGATGAGTTATAAAAAGCCAAGTTTTTATGAGATGTCCTTTATTCTAACTAAGCTTCACCGTTCATCGATACGATCAGGGATATAAATGGTGATGTATCACGAGCGTCAGCCCTACGAAGCATCTTCAACGATTTGAAAACTCGTTCGACACAACACATTCTCTTTGTAACCTAAACACAGATCAGATACGTCTTCCATAAAAAATCATTGTTCCGATACAGTCACTTTCCTGGAGTTCATGTTATTTTTGCGGACTTATATATATATATATGTATGTATGTATGTGTGTGTGTGTGTGTGTGTGTGCGTGTGTGTGTGTGTGTGTTTGTTTGCCTCTGGCAGCGGTTACAAGTCCGAAACATCGAGAAAATTGGGAATCTGCAGCATTCAAAGTGCTCCTTCGAAACGGGTATTATAGTTTGTAAATTAAAATTAAAACTGCTTCTCGTTTTGTTACAATTACTTAGAATAATTCTAAATTATATTTTCGAATCAACCATAGTCCTTTTTGGGATTTCGGTGAAACTTTTGCTGTTGCGCTAGACAAATCAAAAGCATTTGATAAAGTCTGTCACAAATCTTTAATTTCTAAAGTGCCCTCCTTCTGTTTCTATCCATCTATCTGTGCCTTCATCTCTAATTTCCTGCCTGGCCGATCTATAACTGCGGTTGTAGATGGCCACTGTTCTTCTCCTAAAGCTATTAATAGTGGTGTTCCTCAGGGCTCTGTCCTGTCACCCACTCTTTTCCTTTAAGTTATCAGTGATGTATTAAATCGCACTTCCTGTTCTATCCACTCGTATGCCGATTATTCCAGCCTCCACTTCTCCACCTGCTACACCAAGCGTCCCTCTTAACAGTCACTGCATGCTTCGCGCAGGACGGCTATGGGACACCTGACCTCTGATCTTTATACTATTTCTGAATAGGGCAGAGAAAACTTTGTGCCTTTCAATGCCTCAAGAACTCAGTTCCTCCATCTGTCTACTCGTCACAATCTTCCACATGACTATCCCCTTACCTTCAATAATACACAACTCAATCCTTCCTCTTCTTATAACATTCTTGAAAGATCACATATACTCTCTTTCTAAACAGCTTCTAAGAGATTAGGTGTGTTGTACCGACTCCGCAGTTTTTTCACCCCCACTCAGTTGTCTCTGTATAGGGATCTTGTCCGCCCTTGTATGGAGTACATTTCTCATGTGGGGAGTGGCTCAACCCACACAGTCCTCTTCTAAACTCTCTAACTGCATGCCTCCTCCTTTAAAGAGAGCACGCAGTACCAGAATACCAGACTTTCGACTCATTCTTATCCCTTTTCAGTCCAACTCTCAAACGCAAGAGTTAATCGGTATTTTTGTTTTTTCATCTACTCAACTTGTGAACTCCGGAACAATCTTCCTCAGTCCCTCTTTCCCCCGGTCTCTGACTTTCAATCTTTCAAACGCAGACTGTCCAGGCATCTCAAAAACCCTGAACCTTGATTTTGGCTCTCTTCTTCCTCTTTGGTAGGGTGGGGCGTTAGTAGCATGGGCGCCAAATGCCAGAGTGCAGAGCAATTGCATAATGTTACAAGAGTGCCAACCCCCAACCCCCTTGGTGGCACCCGCCCTTTGTTGCAAACCCCGAAATGGGGTTGCAAGGGGTATGCAACTTGGAGTTATCCCCGAAGCTGAACCCCTCAAAGGGGAGTGCCAACCTTTGTTGCCAACCCCAAAATGGGACTGCAAGGGGTATGCAACTTGGAGTTATCCCCCAAGCTGAACCCCCCAAAGGGGCACACGTAACCTAAGGGAACCTCTTTGGGGGAGAAGATGGGACGGCCTCACCCCCCAAAGGGGCACACGTAACCTAAGGGAACCTCTTTGGGGGAGAAGGTGGGACGGCCTCACCCCCCAAAGGGGCGGAGAGAGAGAGAGAGAGAGGGAGAGAGTTCTTCGCCTGACAGCTGTCAGACGCATATGAGGTCTTCAGCCACCCCGCCGCTCTCTTATAGGCCCCTAATCAACCAGTTGGCTGAGTTGCCAGTTTGCGCCATGTATTTAATTATTCTCTCTCTCTCAAATAATAGAATGGAAAATATATACTCATACAAAAAATAGGGTCCACAAAACAGGGCATTATCAAAATATTAATACAGGAAAAAAAAAAATATATATAGTTATATTAAATATATATAATCATACAAAGCAAAGTATTACCAAAATACTAGCACAGGAAAAATATACAGTTATATTAAATATATTAAAAATAATATATATATATATATATATATATATATATATATGGTATGTTTTTACATTTCTTGTGGAATTTTTATAGTTATCTACAATCAAATTCGTGGCGTTACTCTTTATTACCATAGACCGTAAACGATGTCAATAAATGCGTTTTGAAAAAATATTTTTATTCTCTGTTACCTTCGGAATATTTCAGTATATATATATATATATATATATATATATATATATGCTGTGTTTTATTTGTACATTTCTTGTAGGATTTTTTAGAAATATTAAAACTTTTAATAATTATCTGTAATTAAGCTCGTGTCTAGCTGTAAAACACACCAATTCAGTATCCTTGCTTAATAATTTGCGGAATATTTCAGTATATATATATATATATATATATATATATATATATATATATATATGCTGTGTTTTTATTTGTACATTTCTTGTAGGGCTTTTTAGAAATATTAAAACTTTTAATAATTATCTGTAATTAAATTCGTGCCCCGCCCTTAATCTAATCTACAACACCATGCGTTTACGGAATTTTTTTATTTATTTGTTTTATACAAGAAGTCGTCATTTCATCGTTGCATCATTTTTTCAATGAATGCCAAAGCTATCGTGTTAAGAGAGTTACTTTTACATTATAAAACACGATTTTTAACACACTTTATGAAATATATAATATATATATATATATATATATATATATATATATATATATATATATATCTACTAAAACGATTTATCGATGCTTCCATATTAACCATTGTGTTATTCTAACTGCTAAAAAAAAGCCCCAAAACAAGACGTCAATTTGAATATTTGTTTGTTTTAATGTGTTACTTTTGTAAATTTAAATTAAAATAATTTTTCCTATCTTTGTCCTGGGACCCTCCTTCCCGCATAATATATATATATAATATACGCCCCTGGCATCACCCGTCCGGTTGCTGGGCGCCCTTGGCATTACCCGTCGGTCGAGTTGGGGCCCTCTATCGCCTTTCCAGTGCAAATAACACGTTCCTCTGAGCAAATACTTCTCTCTCTCTCTCTCTCTTATATATATATATATATATATATATATATGTTAAACACAGACCGTGCATGGAACAAGGAACTCTTCTGGGAAAATTAAATCCACTATAGTCCGAATAAGTAATGGTAAATGACAAATACCATAGTTTTTTTCCTTTTTCATGATTTTAGCCCGACGTGGGCAACGGGTCTCTCGCAAAGAGATCCCATAAATATAGCTTCCCTCACCAGCTATCTGCAAAGCAGACAGGATCCAGCTTTGGGACGTGGATCTAGGGTTTAAAGCAAACCTAGATCCCTACACTCAGAACCTCTATATAAGTAAAAGACTCGTTGCGTTCACGTCGTGTTGAATAAATCAAAGAAAAAGGGGGTAACTATTGTATTTTTAGCCAAAAAAACCAAAACTTAAACCTCAACCGGGACATTGAGCGTCCCCAAAAAAATTATATACTCTTTATAGCATCATATATTTTATAATTTAAAAAAACAACAACAATATATTGTTATAGCAATTGCCAATGAAAGGTAAATTAGTAATCTAAGTGATCAAAATGTTATAGCGAGTTGTTTGCATATAAAATTTAATTAACTACGCCAAGTGCTCAAAATGTTCTCCGGCGGCATGAATGCACTTTTCAATGCGTCGACTAACTGATTCGCAGACATGGACTAATGTGGATGCTGTGATGGTCCCGCACTTTTCCCTAATTGCATCCTTAAGGTGTTCGAGTGTTGCAGGTCTTGTACCATAAACTGCATCCTTCAGGTAGCCCCACAAGTAAAAATCAAGTGGAGTCAAGTCCGGTGAACGTGGAGGATACTCAACGCTTCCTCTTCGTCCTATCCAACGGTTAGGCAACGTTTCATCGAGGTACCTTCTGACATCACAATGATAATGAGGGGGGGGGCTCCATCTTGTTGAAAGTAAAAGTCGTCGTTTCCAAACAACTTCCGAACTGTAGGTATAATTTCTGTCCGCAGCATGTCGAGATATGCGGCACCGGTAACTGTCCCATTAAAGAAAAATGGTCCAACCAAACCCCTGGATGATAAACCACACCATGCTGTTAATCCTGGTAAATTAACATGTTTATCCACATAAACGTGTGGATTATCAGGTGACCAGTACCTGCAGTTGTGTCGATTTACTGTGCCATTCAGCTTGAAGGTAGCTTCATCAGACCACACGATTTTGTTGTATTGAAAGTGCATTCATGCCGCCGGAGAACATTTTGAGCACTTGGCGTAGTTAATTAAATTTTATATGCAAACAACTCGCTATAACATTTTGATCACTTAGATTACTAATTTACCTTTCATTAGCAATTGCTATAACAATATATTGTTTGGTTTTTTTAAATTATAAAATAAGCACACCGGACAAAAAATTAGTCACCCCTAATAGCACCGATAGTAGGAAGTTCAAGGTCACACAGAGGGCGCTGATGTAGCATTGGTAAGTGACAAGTAGCGGTGACGTAGCACACAGGATCAGATCTGTTTCGTGAGGTGGTGAAGAACAAAGTGTGTGTTGGATATAGTCTGCAAAATGGGTCGTGAGGCAGACGTTACTCAGTGGCAAAAAGGAGCCATCGTGTTTGGCAGAACCCACGGACACAAAATGTCTGAAGTAGCCCAATTTGTTGGTGTGTCAACGCGTACTGTCCAGCGAGTTTACAAAGAGTGGTGTAATTCGCAATCAACTGACAATCGACGGCGTAACTGTGGCCGGAAAACAATTCTCGACAATAGGGGCCGCCGCCATGTTTCTCGTCTAGTAACTGCAAATCGTTTTCAAACCAGAGAACAATTGCTCCAAGAAACCAATGAGGTTCTCCAGCGACCAATTTCCGAACGGACATTGCGACGAGAACTGCATGCGATGGACATCTGGAGCAGGGTACCACGGAAGAGGCCGCTGTTAACAGCAAGTCACAAATTGGCACGTTATAAATGGGCTCAGAGGCACAAAAACTGGACTGCGGCAGATTGGAAACGTGTAATTTGGTCCGATGAGTCCCGTTTTTGTTTGTTCTCCAATGATGGGAGGCGACGAGTACATCGCAGGTCCAATGAAGCCTTTAATCCTGAATGCGTCGAAGGTGTTGTTCAGGCTGGAAACAGAAAGTGAAGCGCAGGAATAGACACCCACGGACTCTGGCGGAACTTCGGGACCGGCTGATGAACGAGTGGCAGCAATATATATATATATATACACAGAACGTAGATAGTAGCGCGAACCGAAATGGCACACAAGTGAATTGTCCAGGCGCTATTGTGTTTGTCCCCAAGGGATCCACATCGTGATAAGAGCTTCTGGCAGGAAGGTAAATTTAGAACAGGTGTTTTCCAATCCTTCATACATATTTCAGATGATTTATTGTATGTTAATATCTTCCAAAGTTTACGATTTAGCTAATCAAACTAAAACTGAAACCTCCTTTTTGTTTAGCACACAATACCCGTCTCTAAAAGCTGATAAGCTCGTACAAACCTCATCACGATTTCTGTTCTGTCTCTCTCTCTCTCTCTCTCTCTCTCTCTCTCTCTCTCTCTCTCTCTCTCTATATATATATATATATATATATATAATATATATATGAAAATTATTTCACGAAAGTAACACGTGAAAAATATTTATGATGAATAAAACCACGAAGGAAAGGAAACACAGAATGGTGCTCAAGGATGTCATTAGACGAAAGCGCTTGAGCACCGTTCTGTGTTTCCTTTCTTTCGTGGTTTTATTCATCATATATATATATATATATATATATATATATATATATATATTTTTTTTTCTACAAACTAAAATTAAGTATTTGTACGGAGATAATATATCTTATAAACAGCCAAACTCACTTATTTGTAGAAAAATCACTATAATTAAAAAAAAAAAAACCGCTCTTTTTTGAGATTTATTTTCAGGGCCGGGTCGTGACTTGTCAGCGCCAGGCAAATTGAATTTCAGTGTCCTTAAGACTTTTTACCATTTTAATAATTTTTTCTAATGATATAAACTATAAATATAAGAATTCACAAACGACAATAAAAAGACTTCTTTACAATTTGGCTGCATGTCAGACGAATTTTATATTTTATATTTCTTTTTATTCATTTATTAAGTTTTCTCACCGTTTTATATCTGTAAAGTTGATTTTAAATTTCAAGTGCCTCGCAAGTTTAAAGTAAATGTTATGCTATCACTGCCTTAAAAATTTCGCTTCAACATATTTTGTATGAAATTGTGCACGTTTAAAGTTTACTCTCGCGACAAAATGAAGTTTATATAGAATAGAATAGAATAGAATAACCTTTATTAATAATAATAAAATAAATAAATTTTTGCAATTTACAATGACATGAATAATTGTGAAGCTCGCCTATTTATTTTATTTTATTTGGCCCTTAAGCTTTAGGCTTTACTGGGCTCTTATTAAAACTAAGCAGCTAGTTGTTATAAATTTATAATAATAAATAAATAAGTAAGTAAATAAGTATTATTAATAGTAAAACATGTATTACAATATTAAACAATATTGATGGACAATATTAAACAGTATTAGTGGACATTAATCCTAGATTTTTGTTAGTATGCCATTATTAATCGGGATTTCAACTTGGTTTTAAACAAATTTACATTCACAATATTTTTTATATCGGCATGCAAGTCATTTCATAGTTTCAATCCAATGAGAATGGGTAGTTTTTGAGATGAAGACAATCTAAATTGAGGTATAACAAGTTTTGATCTATTTCTGGTCTGATACGAGTGGATTTCTTGATGAGTTACAAAATACCTATTTACTCATTGCAAATTAATGATTTTGTTCTTACACTTGTAAATAAAAATAAAATGTGCTAGTTTGGTTATATCGTTGAGCTTTAGTAGGTTTAGCTCTTTAAATAATGCACTAGAGTGATCAAGGAAATCAGCATCAGATAATAACCTTATTGCTCGTTTTTGGATGACAAAGATACCATTTAATGCGTTTTTAGCGGTTTCCCCAAACAAGGGTGCAGACGTGCAGTATGTTATATAAGGAAGAACAAGTGTTAGAAAATCTAGAAGAGGAAGAGCCATTGTTGTCCCAAGGCGATATGATGACTAAGCTGATTGATGCAGCATTGCTTGTATATATTAAGTTAAGGAGTATATACAGTATTTCCATCTCATAATTGTAAGGTTAGTGAAAAATTCACTTAATTTAGAGCTAGCATTTTTGGGCTCTTGTGGCATCATTGCTTGGGCACTCTTGTGGCATCATTTTTTTGGGGCGCTGCGCGTCCTTCCTACTCGTTTGTTGAATGCGGCACTTACAGGGAGTGGTCTTATAGAGAGCTCTCTTGCAATTCAGTTTGGTTGTTGAGATACAAGATTGTTCCATCGTGCAATGGTGCAGGTTGTGTTGTTGTTGCAAGGTTTAGAAGGAAGACCATAAATAGTGCCCCTTTTGTTTTTTATCTTAATTTTATGTAACTGAGGCCTAAGGTAGGCTCACATCGAGTCAGCAACCCTGAGGTAGGACCTAATAGGACCTCCAAGTCCGTGAGTTTTTAGTCTAGCTTAACTTGGGCTGTAGGTTAAACTGGCCCTTCAGAGCTTGGCCGTTCACGGCTCAGCTGGGATTCTGAACCCAATAAAAATACAAAAAATAACATGGACCTTCGAAACCGGATTCTAGCCCAAGACTGAGTCAGTGACTATTTTCAGGCAAATTTCTGATTGTGCAAATTGTAGCCCAAGTTAGGCCTAGACGGGTTGAGCATAATTGAGTTAAGGTCCCAGGGTAGAAAGTTTGGTCGCCCAATTGCGAAACTTGGCCACTCATCTATCGTTGTTTTGGGCCTACATTTTTACCGGTTTGGTTAATTTTGGTTTATTATTCGTAGGCGAAGGTTGCAGACTTCAGTGCGTCAGTTACTTGGGTGGAAAATTCGGTATTCCATACTGGTGGTTGGTCAGTACCCCAACCAAGCAATTCAGTTTATTTGAAAAAAGCGAAATTCGAGTTTGATCAGTTTGGTTAAGTACTTCTGCCAATTCAGCTTATTTGGCATTGAGCCCAATTGTTTTTTGCATTGAAGATGAGTGCAGCTGAATTGAACAATAGGGCTGCTCGTTTTTACACTTTTTTCGATATTTGATTGGGGGTAGTGCGGAAAAGTTGCAATTTGGAGAGAAAATAGAGTGTGTAAATTTTTTTTGATCTACGTCAATACCTTCCGGTGGCGGCGAGTCCTTAAAAATCGAAAAATAGGCGTAAAAACACATAAAAATTTCATATAATTTTATATAATTTTTATATAATGTTCATTGTTCAATGACTGCTATTAATTTATTCAAGCCTATAATATTGTTCTCAGGGTTGTTTGCACAGAAATATACCGGAATTAACATTTGTATAACATCTTGTTAAAACTTGCTTTAAATCAATATTTTGGATATTTTAACGGCTAAGACGCCACCGGAAGTTATTAACAGATTGTGCTGAAATTTTTATTGTTTATTTTGTAAGTCTTTAAAACCATTTTCCAATCTACCCCGTTAGGCCTATTTTTCGATTTTTAAGGACTCGCCGCTACCGGAAGGTATTGACGTAGATCAAAAAAATTTTACACACTTTATTTTCTCTCCAAATCGCAACTTTTCCGCACTACCCCCAATCAAATATCGAAAAAAGTGTAAAAACGAGCCGCCCTATTGAACAAGCTTAAAAAAAGGAGAAGCGCCTACAAAGGTCACTGTCACTATACATTCTGCCATAGAGCAAGAGGATTTAAGCTTAGTGACTGCGCAGCTTTCCATATTAGAAACTAAACAGGTTGCTCTAAGCGAAGTAAATGTTAAAATTGAGGCTCTTCTAGAAGAGGATGAAATAGAAAATAACATAATTTACTTTGAAGAGATTATTGATGATATAATTAAAGTATGCCACAGAGAAAAAGAGTTTAGCAGCTCAGTACAGTTAGAGACCAGGTCTAATAATGAGACACAACCCTCAACAAATGGTGTTTGTGAAGTTAAGGTTAGCAGATCTGCAGTTCAATTACCGAGGCTTGTACTCAAAACATTTTCTGGGAGTATTCAGGAATGGCAAGGATGGGCAGACAGTTTTCAATCAGCAGTTCATTCTAGTCAAGTGTTAAGCGCGGTGGAGAAGTTTAATTATTTGCAGTCCCTCTTGGAAGGGGAGGCAGCAAAGACAATAGCAGGATTAGCATTAACAGAGACTAATTATAATGTGGCTTGGGATATATTAAAGAAACGGTTTGGTAAGCCAGAGATCTTAATTAAAAGCCACCTCCGCGAACTTTTAGCTATACCTCCTGTTAATAATCCCAATAGTGTCAAGGAGTTACGGCAGTTATATGATGAATTTGAAGTTAGAACTAGATCCCTGGACAACTTGGGTGTAGGAATGGAAAGGTATGGTATAATGTCGGTCACTATACTGGAGTCTAAAATGCCTAGCTCAATTTTGCTTGAAGTAAGTAGGGGACACTCTACAGAACATGTGTACATCCCCCTTCAGCAGATGTTAAGTCTTTTAGGCACAGAATTAGCAAGAAGAGAGGGAATTGAGTTTGCACAGTGGGATGTTAAACAAGGGGACAAAGGCATGCACAGCACCAAAGTTTCTACAAAAAGGAATAGCCCAGGTACAGTGTCAGCTCTACATGCATCCTCTGAGAATAAATTAAAGGGAATCAAGGAATACATATTGTGCGAAGGCAACCACAAGTCATATAAATGTGAGGTGGCTGAGGCTTTACCTTTCGAGGAGAGAAATGTTGTAATTGAGAATGATTGGTCTGCCATTTTCTAAGCTCCATGCCAAGCTCCCTCATTATAACTCTAGCCTCCCTAAATATCTGTTTAGCCATTTCTGTATTATCCACGGAACACAGCAAATCATCAACATAAAAATTTTTCCTTATGTGTTCAATAGTGTTAGGATAGACTTCAGAATATTTCTTATAATGGTACTGCATAGTAGCTGCCAACAGAAATGGACTAGAGCTGAGGCCAAACATCACTGACTTCATTCTATATGCCTGAACCTTAGGTTCATTTTCCAACAAGTCTTTCGTATCCACCCACAGATACCTTACTGCATCTCTGTCCTCTGGTTTTAACTTTATCCACAAAAAGGCTTGCTTCACATCTGCAGTCAATGCTACTCTACCAAACCTGAATCTCAGTAACAAGGAAAATAAATCTGCATTTAAATTTGGCCCAGCATCCAAACAGTCATTCAAGGACACACCACCTTTGTCCTTGGCTGAGCCATCAAAAACTACCCTCAGTTTGGTGGTAGTTTTGTCTCGCCGTACTACTGCATGGTGTGGCAGATAATGTGCCTCCTGGCTCACCAGCTCACCTTACACCCTTTCACCATAGCCCTCCTCCACATAGCTTAGGATGGCCTCATTGTATTCAATTAACAACTCCTCATTTTTTTTTAGCCTGTGCAATGAAGTCTCCAACCTCCTATTAGCTAGCTGAAAGTTTGAACTGGGATTGCAAGATTCCTTCCAAGGGAGGCCAACTTCATAGCAACCATCTCTAAACCCAATCCCTTTTTCAAATTGCTCTAAAACATCACTGTTCACTGGACTCGCCTGCTTCTCCTGTTTGTCCTTTATGCCAATGGATTCAAGTTCCCAAAAGGCTTTCAAATGCCTTTCCAAACCATGGCTGTTCTCTTCAATCTTAACAAAAAGAGCTTTAACCTCCATTTCATTGCAATAGCTCCCATGTAGCATCCAGCCTAGCTTACTTTCAATAGCTACCGGACCTCGAGATGTGCGGACAATATTACCAGTGATGAAGTCCCAATAATAGTCAGCTCCAATCAAAAGACTAATATCTTCTGTTCCTTCAAACTTATTATTGCCCAAATTAAGTCCTTTAACTTGCAATTCTTGGACACATGCCATATCTAAACAAGTAGTGACTGGAGCACAAAGTTCCTCAATCTCTACAGCTTGGACCTTGATAGTGGGACTTTGTGGTAACAACCCCTTAACCAGAACTTCTACCTTTTTAACTTTGGTTCGGTTTTGAACGGATCCCCCAAACCCAGAAATTTTTTAATTTTCCCTTCTAAGTTCTTTAAACTTCAAATTTCTGGAAATTCTGGTCTTAATAAAGCTACAGTGGCTACCACTATCAAACAACACTCTTACAGTAACTTCTCCATCATTCCCAATTAATAATGCTGCAGCTGTTTGCAATAATCCCCCTTTACTTTTACTCCCTTTCATAGCAGTGGCATATGCCACTGATGTCTCTACTTCTGGGTAGGCCTACTAGGAGTGTTTTCACACAATAATGGCTGATGCCGGCCATGGCATTTTTTGCACAAAATTTTAAACTTATAAAACCTTGCTCTGGGACCTTTCAAAAAACATTTAAAACATGCTGTGGACTTAGTTACCCTGTCCTTTCTCTCCTCAAAAGGTAAAGCCTCAGCCACCTCACATTTATATGACTTGTGGTTGCCTTCGCAAAATATGCATTCCTTGATTCCCTTTACAGTAATTTATTCTCAGAGGATGCATGTAGAGTTGACACTGTACCTGGGCTATTCCTTTTTGTAGAAACTTTGGTGCTGTGCCTGCCTTTGTCCCCTTGTTTAACATCCCACTGTGCAAACTCAATTCCCTCTCATCTTGCTAATTCTGTGCCTAAAAGACTTAACATCTGCTGAAGGGGGATGTACACATGTTCTGTAGAGTGTCCCCTACTTACTTCAAGCAAAATTGAGCTAGGCAATTTAGACTCCAGTATAGTGACCGACATTATACCATACCTTTCCATTCCTACACCCAAGTTGTCCAGGGACCTAGTTTTAACTTCACTCTTGCAACATTATGCAATTGCTCTGCACTCTGGCATTTTGCGCCAATACTACTGGCGTTGTTGCGGGTGTTCGCCCTTGGCTTCTCCTTCCTGCATAAAAAAGAAATTACGTTTAGTTCTTCATCACTTTCCGCTCAGTAATTCTGTTCGTAAATTAGTGTAGATCTGGTAATAATATCACTTTTCGTCGAATAACTCTGTAAATTAGATTTACTGATAATAAAAGATCCTCTGAGTAAACTTAAACATTTATAATACAGCATATTATTGCTGACCCTAACCGGGTGAGAGTAAGCTGATCCAGCTTTTAATTAAAGTGAATGGGATTGTTTATTGAGTTCAGTTTGTGAGATATTGGGTTTATTGATGTTAGTTTATTTTATATATTAGGAGGAATGAACTTAGAAGGACACACGTAGTGTTGTTAGTGTTGTTGTTGTTGTTGTTATTGTTGTTGTTGTTGTTAGCTTAGCTACATTAGGGAGATGATAATATCGCTCCTTGGTAACTTCATTGAGTCTATTTTGTAGACTATAGAGCAGGGGTTTCCAAACTTCTGAGCTGGGTCGACCCCTTGATGGGCTTATAAAGTTATCATCGACCACTAACCCAAATTCTCAATATTTAAAATAATTTTAAATGAAGTCAAGTCAAGAAACATCAAAATATAATCAATATTTATTAATCATTACAGTTATACAATTACTATTATTAGTAATTAAGTAGAAAATTAATAACTGCTAAATACCTTTACAATTAAGTCTTCTCCAATGAGATGGATGGGCCTGATGGACATTAACAAGGGTATGAACATTAGAGTGTAGGTTTGAGAGTTTGAGCCTTAAGTCACCGCGCTCATCGATGTTAAGCCTAGAACTTAAGCCTAGACCCCTAGAACTTTATCGACCCCCTATAGACCCCTAGATCTTTATCGACCCCCCGCATAGTCCCATCGACCCCAGGGGGTCGATATTGACCACTTTGGGAACCCCTGCTATAGAGGGTGGTTCAAAAGTCCCTATCTATTTTGCTGAAATAATGATATTTCTATTTTATTTTCTACAGCTCATACATGATGATGAATGTACAAGAATGTGTGATGGTAGTAACACTACGTATCCAAGGGAAGAAGTGCAAAAAAATTCGAGAAAAATTCGAAAGGAGATTTCACAAACCAGGACCTACAGACAAAGCAATTCGTGAGCTGATCAATAAATTTAAAGGAACAGGCTCTGTTCATGATGAGGCAAGATCTGGACGTTCAGGTACCTCTCAAGAAAATGTCAAATTGGTAAGAAATGCCTTTGAAACAAATCCTAGAATGTCAACTCGCACAGCATCACGAAGACTGAGCATACCAAAAACGACTGTTCTAAGGATTTTAAAATCAACATTAAAAAAGAAAAGTTACCATATTCAAGTGCTACAATAGTTACACGAAACTGGTGTACCCCAGGTAAGGGGTATGTGGTTTAATAAGTTTTTGGTATGGATTTTTTCAATCAATTCTGTACACATGGCCGCTCGTCTTGGTACACCAAGACGAGCGGCCATGTGTACAGAATTGATTGAAAAAATTCATACCAAAAACTTATTAAACCACATACCCCTTACCTGGGGTACACCAGTACCCCAGGTAAGGTTTAAGGGTTAAATAAGTCTGATTATTTGAATAAGATGATTAAAAGTTTGTCTAATGTTTCAAAATTTAAGAAATTAGAAGTAGATGTTTATAAGTACATTGTTAAAGTAAAGGACGAAATTAATAATTACTCATAATCTTTTAAATCTAATAATATATTAGCTGACTTTTATAATGAATTATATTCTTCTGGTACTGCTCCTCGCATTATATATGGTCTCCCAAAAACACAAAATGGGGGCTTCCTCTTCACCCCATATTGTCTCATTGGTACTCCTGGTTTTAATATGGCTAAAATTTAGTCCTATTAATTATTGACCCCCATAACGCGTAATCAATACACTTTATGTATATAATTCTTTTGCGTTTGTCGATTTTATCAAATCTATTAATAATAGTGGTTTTGGGGATCACCTTAGTTTGTATGGTTAAGAATGTAGTGAATAGAGATTTACCTCATTGTCAATTTCTTTTTCTTAGTTTGAATAATGTCAACCTTTTCACATTTTTTAACCATAAACACAGACTCCCCATTTCTTTGAGATCCTCCGTTGTTTACTCGTTTTCGCGCGCGAGTTTCAATGTTCGCTCCGTATGTCAAACGTGCCTACAATTGAAACAGAGGGTTGACGAGCATAGGGATGTCTCTCATAGGACTGGTCGACCTGTGTCTAATCCAGAATTGTCAGTTATACGTAATTCTTCTCTGAATTGTAATAATTTATTTAATATTAGTAACTTTCTGTTTTGTTATCCTCTGCTAATAACGGACTTGAGAGTATTGGATCTACACTAAACAACTTCGTTCGTTCCTTAAGGATTTGGCTGCCTCCATAAAATGAAATATTGTTTAAACCAGTGGTTCTCAAACTTGGGTACGGCGAATCCCCAGGGGTACGCGAGGGAATCTTAGGGGGTACACGAAGGGGTCCTAAAAATATAACCCTTTTAATTTTATATACGATTAACAAACGGCCACAAGTCACACGGTCGTAAAGAAATTAAAATCGTCTATCTCTCTTGAAAATCCAGAAAATCCCATGAAAGAATTCAAGGGGTAAAGAAGAAGAAAAAGTTTGAGAGCAGCTGGTTTAAACGAACTAACATTCACTTGTCCTTGTCTGTGAGAATTTTTTTTCTTTAGTTTGTCTCGTGTTCAGATTGTCTCATGGTCAGTTTCGCTTTGTTTTTATTTTTGTTTTATAGATTCGTTTAAATTTATTTTTTATTGCTTTTATGCATTTGTTTATTATTCTCGTTTCAGATTTGCTGATGATGAATGTAGTCAAATTCGAAACGTCCTATTGGAATAAATGGTTTATACAATCGCCTTGGTCTTTATCTTCATATATATATATATATAATGTGGGGTCGAACCCTGGTGGTGGGGGCCTCTGCAGCATCCCGCCTCAGTTGCGGGATTTGGTGAAGGAGGGAATTGCTGTCTGATCTCCTCCTACCCTCGTAGCCAGCCACGCATGGCTGGTCAGGGACTTTGCACAGGAATCTGTCCAGCTGGTTCTTGAAGTTATTCAGGTCGGTGTGCTGGAGATTCCTCACTTCTTTTGGTAGGACATTGAAAAGCTTTGGGCCTAGTATTCTGAGGATATTTTCCATCCTCGTTTTCATGGCCCCTTGTTCCACCGCAGCTGAGACCGTACAAAATCTGCCTCTTCTCTCATTCCAGTTTGTTTCTATTTCATTTCTAAGGTTATTATTAACTAAATACTTTATTAGGTAAATACTTTAAATCACGCCAAAATTCAGCGTACAAATTCAAATTATATTATAATTATATTATAATTATAATTGTAATAATTATAACATGAGCCAAATTACAAAGTTGTTTTGATAATCTTTCAAAATGCAAAAGGTAATAATAATTGAAATTAAAAATAGGTAACAAAACTGAAGCCCAAACGAAGTACAGTAAACCCTCGTCCAACGCGGGAGTTAGGTTCCTCGAGAATGGCGCGTTAAGTAAATCCGCGTTGGACAAACTTAATACCTTATGAGATAAATGGGGATACGTGAACGCGGCTATGTAAAGTCTCCCATTAATACTTAGATACGTAGATTTTTTATTCACACATAAATGAATTTCCCTACCTATATTGTATATGAAATAAGAACATAATAAAATCATAAACATAATGATATTTACATATGATAAATAAAAATATATTAAATGAAAATAGCACGTCTCTTTTCTTCACTCTTTCGGATGGTGTGTATGGTAGACTCATTCACGTGATACTCGCGGTCAAGTGATGTTATACTGATACCACCACGCAACTTATCTAGAATCTTTATTTTTTCGGCTAATGTCATAACCTTACGAATTTTCTTCTCTTCACTATCACATGCAGATGCTTTAAGTTTTGGTGCCATACCGCTGTCTAAGGGTAATAGCAAAACAACGGCAAAATACAACACAAACAATCCAACACAACTTTACTGAACTTAACGCGTTAGCAGGACTGAAACAAAGGGTGATGCGAGGAGTGACGCGAGATGGAGGGAAATGCGGGAGTGTTGGAGAGTGCAGGAGAAAACACTAGAGCGCGCATTGGCACGCGTACAGTACTACTGTATTAGAGCATGTTTGGCGGACCGCGTATAATCAAATTTTCCGCTTTCGTCAAATCACTGGCCAACAAGTATTTTTCATCAGATATAATTATGGGTGGGCTAGATAGCTTTTAGGACGCTGATTCCAAATCTGTTTTCGGTTTTCTTCTACCACGTCTAGTTTTCGAGATGAGACTGATTATGATATATATATATATATATATATATATATATATATATATATATATATATATATATGAAGTTAAGCGACATTGGGTCTGGGTAGCAGTTGGATGGGAGACCGTCCTCCGCGCCCAGATAATGTAGCGACCCGTGGTTCGGATCCCACGTAAAGCTGTAGGTCCCCTCCGTCATATGACCTTAGATGTTGCGAAGGAGGTTAAACAACCCCAATTAAAAAAAATATATATATATAAATAATACTATATATAATATAATATATAATACTATATATACACAATATATAATATGCGTCCTTTATACATGTAGCGGAGTACTTTGTCGTTGCAGCTTAGGTGTAGGTTTTTGCTTTACCGTTTCTGTACCCTCATGTATGGCATTTTGTCGTTTCAACTTAGGCTTTCTGCACATGTACACCCTTTTATTCTTTGGCGTAACAGTCACATGTCTAGTTGTGTGTTGTTTCGCCCACTTACACATTTTAGTTTTTTAGGTGATTTACATCAGCCCACTCATCGATCATCATGCCTCGAAAGTGTAAAAATCACCCCGATAATTTCTGTTACGTGTGCAGCTCGTTCGCGACTAAATCACAACGGCGTACAGTCACGATAGATCATCGGAAAACTTACCGGTTATACTTCGGCTGTCCAAAGGAAAAGGTCGATGCCGTTCGCTATACCCGTGATATGGTGGGAGCCGAGAGACCATCATGGCGATTGTTACTTTTGCAATGTTAACATAACTGGATTCTCCGTGAAGAACAAGCATAACACCGTTTATCCGAACGTAGACTTCGTGATCAGACCTATCCCTCACGATGACACGATGTCGATTCCGGTACCTCCACAGCATGGACTCGATTCTTTAGAAGACGAAAGGGAATCCGACACAGGTACACACACCATCTGAGTGGCGCCTCTTGATTGATTCCTCACAGCGATTAGCGGAGATGCGGGACCTTCGGACGATCTTGATTACACACCTGACGAAGAGCAATCGGATCCGGAGAGGCTTACCCAAAAAGAGTTGAATGACCTCATTAGAGACCTAGCCCTCTCCAAAGAGAAATCAGAATTTCTCTCCTCGAGACTCAAGCAGAAACACTTACTTGAGAAGAACGTCCGAATGTATCACTATCGAAAACGAAACCATGATTTGGCGACATTTTACTTGTCACACGTACATACACCATCTGAGTGGCGTTTCTTCAGTGATTCCTCACAGCGAAGCTTGAAAGCGGTTCTCCTGCATAACGGGAACTTAAAGCCGTCCATCCCGATCGACCACTCCGTTCATCTAAAGGAGACGTACGATAACATGAATATACTACTCGAAGCAATCCAATACAGCACTCACCAATTGAATACCTGTGGTGATCTCAAAGTGATTGGTATGTTAATGGGCACGGAAGAAGGGTTCACGAAATACTGTTGGTTTCTATGCCTATGGAACAGCCTTGCTACCGCGGATCATTACATCAGACGTGACTGGCATCAAAGAAGCACATACGAGCCAGGAACGGGCAGTGTCCAGTGTGTTCCTTTAGTTCATCCAAAGATTTTCCTGCCACCTCTTCACATTAAGCTCGCCTTAATGAAAAATTTTGTGAAAGCGATGGGTAAGGCGAATTCGAGAGGGTTTCGTTATCTTGTTGAGAAATTTGCAAACATTAGGGCCGCAAAATTGAAGGAGGGAATCTCTGTGGGGACCCAAATCAGGGAAGTTCTGCAGGATGAAGGCTTTGAAGAAAGCTCAATGCCTTAGAACTAAAAGCATAGCAGGCTTTCAAATGGATTTGTGGAAACTTTTTGGTTAACCACAAGTCTCCCAGATACAAAGATGGCGTTCAGAAACTTCTCGATGCATATCAAAAAATGAGCTGTCGCATGTCCTTGAAAATAATTTTTTACATTCGCATCTAGATTTCTTTTCCGAAAACTTTGGTGTGGTGTGTGACAAACAGGGGGAAGCTTCCATCAAGCTATCCAGTCAATGGAAAATCACTACCAAGGTTTCTGGAACGAAAATATGCTGGATGTTGTACCGCGACCATCCGGACAAGGTTTACAAAAGAAAATCGTACTCGCAACGGTTTTAGGTTGGTGTACATTTCTTTTTATGAATAAAGTTGTACTTTTACGATAAATTGTGTTGAAATTAACACCAGTCATACTTCGATAACAAATGTGCTAGAGGAAAACAGAAAACAGATTTCGAATCAGCGTACAAAACTGATCTAGAAAAGTGTGTATACATCTTTGATGAGAGAAAAAAGTTCGATTTTGTCGACCATTTATTTTTCCGTGTAGAAGAAAATTCACGTTGGAGAAACACACGTTGGACGAGAGTTTACTGTATACGCTTCCATAAGACGTTAAGATTTTATCAAACTAATTAAATATAATTTTATGAGGATCAACCAACAAATTACGGCTTAAGCCTCAATCACTCAGCTTACGATTCTGACGTTCCAAAGAAATCTTATTAAAAGCATTACATCTTTTACGAATAAACTGAGTTAAAATCCTAAAATCAATGAAAGAAACACGACCACGCAGGTCGGACATACTATTAGATACAACAGCAGAACATATAATTAACAACCTCTGTTTAAATTGGTTGTCATTTCGAGGAGAGATGGAATATTTTAAATAATTTGTTCTTTTTAATCTTTATCCATCGAATTTGATTCTTAATGGCTTTTATGATTTCTTAAAGTTTGTGTTAAGTTGCCATTTTTGGGATCATCTAAATTAATTAGTATGAATAAGTAAGAATTTAGTGAATAGATCTTTACCTCATTGTCAATTTGTTTTTCTTAGTTTGAATAATGTCAACCTTTTCACGTTCTTTAATCATAAACAGAGACTCCCCATTTCTTTGAGATCAGTAGTACTACTGCAAAATGTTATAGTGCAATTGCAATGCAACATTGCAAAATTGCATGCAACAAGATGATAGTGTTTTAGCAACTCCCCCAAAATATATACAGAGGCATGCAAGAAGTAAATAGACACCCTTAATTTTATGGTAAAATGTATGCATCCAATTTTTTTGCCATTATTATGACTAATATTCGTTTCCTACATTTCTATCCTTGAAGAAGGACTTATGCCAATATTCTCAAGTGGTCAAATTGAAAAATACAGCTGCCTGTTCATGGAAGATGGAGCCCCATGCCACACTGCAAAAAAGACGAAAGAATGGGAGGAGCGAAATGGTATCAAACGACTTCCTTGGCCGAGTCAGTCCCCTGACATGAACCCCATAGAACACGTGTGGGCAATACTAGACAAGACTTTACGTAAAAAGCCCAAAAAACCAGCAACACGATCAGAATTGTTGAATCTTTTACGCCAAATTGTTACAGCAAAATCTGGGCTGTCTATTTACTTCTTACATGACTCTGTATACATGTGAAATGAATGTAAACTCCAATGGGTAACCTAACCTAGCTGCGCAGGCCCACAAAAATATATATATGTGTATACATGTATAACAAAGCTTATTTATATATATATATATATATATATATATATGAGTTGTATGTATGCGAACTCCAAGGGGTAACCTAAACTGGCTGCTCAGTCCCACCCAAATATATATATATATATATATATATATATATATATATATATATATATATATGCCTGTGGGTGTGTAAATGTGGGCAGCCTAAACACAAGAAGAGAGAGAAGACCCATCCATTCATAGCCATGGAACATCGCATAATGGTGTCTTCAGCATCACAGCCATCAGGCTTAAAAGGCGGCCTTTCTCCTCACAGCCAGTCGTATAAGGCGTACACAGTTATTTACGTACATATAAACTAGCATCGCTTTGCCTCATAAAACACACACGTAGAGGTGAATTAACGCAGTTCTATCACAAAAAACGAGCCCTTAGAATACCACATAATTGCACGTAACCCCATCTCAACACAACGTACACGGAGAATTAAAGCAGTTCTATTAATTACAAGCCCTTGGAATACCTCACATAACCCTTCATACACAGCCCCATATCAAAAATACATGCCATACCTCATAGATAGCACCACAACACCACCCATTAGACCGGTAAGGTCTCAAAAAATGGCCAGATAACAGAGTTATGAAGCTCGTGGTAGAAAGCCGCCACAAGGACCAGGGTTGTGATGTATTGAAATCCTGTCTGTTCTTTCAAACAAAAACTGAAACACGGTAAACCAAATTTAAAGCAAAAACATAATTTTTGCCTTACTCTAGAAATATATCTTTAAATCTTATTATAAATATATTAATATAACTTTATAATAAAACTAGATTTTAGTTTTAGGGCTAACTTATATATACTAAGTATATACTAACTTATATATACTAAGTATATACTAATTTATATATACTACATATATACTAACTTAATTGGAATTACCTGGTTGACAAAGATTTCATCACACCTTATGTAAGCTAATTACTGAACAATAATTACATGTGAAGAATCTGGCAAATATCTCCACCAAACTGAGTTTAGCAAATAAAATACATTAACATGAAAAAATTAACCATTACAAACAGAAGTGAATATAATGTTATTATTAATAACTTCAGCTTACTACATTAATCCGCCTTGCCCCCTCCTTCATGCATTAAAAAAAGTTCTGAGATTGCTTAACCCCCTTCGTAACGAAAAAGGTAATGTGGCAGAGAGGACCTACAGCTTTATGTGGGATCCAGCTCTCTACGAGTCGCTACACCATCTAAACGTGGAAGATGGGGTCACCCATCCAGCACCTTAACAGACCCGACGCGACGTTACCTAACACCTCAAATCTAACTGTGAAACGTCGATGGTGCAATGGTCGCAACATCGCTTTTCTTACTACGAAGGAGCGACAACTAGCTGTGTGTAGCTGTAGATGAGCAATTTAGTTTGCTGTCAAATCATTATTATTATTATTATTATTATTATTAAATACTCTTTTCAGTTAAAGTAAATTTTCTTTTGAACTATTCTTGAATTAAACAAAAATATTGCTTTGTGGAAATGATTCTTAATCCGACGTTTTCTTTGTAAACTTCAGACATTTTCCATGAAATGGTACATTTTTGCAAATAAAAAATAAAAATAATACATTATATATATATATATATATATATTTCAGTATCAACATGTGATTAGCTTCACGTAATTTTAGGTCTTCTATTTAGCTGTACTTCAGTGTGTTACTTCAATTGTTACAAACAAGACTGTTTGCAAGTGGTTTGGAAGGTTTCGAGAAGGAAATGAGTCTTTGGAAGATGATGAAAGAAGTGGTCGTCCGTCCGTCTTGTTTTTAACAACTTCATCTCCGTAAACAGCTGCAAGCATTCCGTGCGTTTCTGTAGCCGTCTTACCAAGTTTAAAATAAAATTTGAAGTTTGCACGTTTCTCAAATTTCGACATTTTATGCAAAATCGCCAGACGCCACAAAAACGCTCTCACACAAAGCAATGCCACGGCGCACTGGTGCGTAGTTGAATGGTGTTTGTTGGCATCTGGCAAGTGGCCAAGGTGACGTCATCAGCCATACACACTGACATCACCTAGTGACACGCGTTCATTAGTCGCTGGATTATTTACCGAACTTTTTTATCCCACCTCGTGTGTATATATATATATATATATTATATATATATATATATATATATACACACACTGAAATACAGCTAAATAGAAGACCTAAAATTACGTGAAGCTAATCACATGTTGATACTGAAATATTGTTTTCTCAAATCTTCATATAATTTTATTGCCAATCTTCTCGCATTTTAGCGATTTTATCAGAAAATGGTAAGCTATAACGTCACAAGACATCATAACAAACACATATAAACGTGGAAGATGGGGGTCCTCATCCAGCAATTTAAAAGACCCGCCGCTGCTTGACACCTCAAATCTAACTGTGAAGAGCCGATGATGCAATGGTCGCGACAGCGCTCTTCTTACTACAAAGGAGTGTCAACTAGCTGTGTGTAGATGTTAAATTTAAATCGCTGGCAAATTACTGAAATGAAAATGAAATGAAAATGAAAAGTTATTGGCAGACTATAGTCCATATGACAAATATTAATAATACAATGACAGTTCACATACTAAGGATAGACATATACACAATTAACGAGAAATAATACAGTAATGCCAAAGTTAAGTGGAGCTACAGACAGACGTTTTGTATCAAGAATTCCATAGCTTAGAGAACAAACGGCAGGACTCATGGATAGCTTGGATAAGTGGTGTTGGTTGATTTTTTAATTCTTTGCATTAGACTGTATTAAGCACATCTTGTTACGTCCGGGAAGCTCGGGACATTGCGGGTAGCAAACATTTGCGAAGATGAGCATCTCGGGGGTAATTTATGTGAGTCTAAAAGACCTGTTGTACAGCAAATTTAGGTTCTGCCAGAACATTTTTTTATAATTCACCCAGAATTGCTGTTCGTGTGTATTACTGTAGAAAGTACGAAAGAGAATTTCTTAGCTTCACTTGTACAAAACCGGAGGTTCCTTATAGTCATATTCGCTTTAGCACGAAGGCTTCGAGATTGTTTACTTATATCTAAGTCATCACTCAAGGAGTTGGTGATAGTTTGACTCAAATACTTAAACTCTTGTATTTCCTCAATTACTTCATCTCTCATTTTAAACCTAATATTATCAGCTGGCTGATTACAGCTTTTAGGATAAAATTGCATAACCTTAGTTTTTGTAACATTAAAAAGAATATCATGTTTCTGCGAATACACTTCGCAGACTTTTAGTAGCCGATCCAGACCTTTAACAGAGGGACTTATTAACACCATATCATCAGCATAAACTAAGTTATTTATCCTTGTGTTATCTGTACAACATCCCACTGTTGCCTCATTAAGTGAAGCAATTACTCCGTCAATATACCCATTAAACAGCATAGGAGAGAGCCTTGTCTCACCCCGCAAAGGGAGCCAAAACATTTGTATATTATATTGCCCGACCTAACAGTAAAAGATTGGTGGGAATACCAAAATTTCAATAAATTCAATATGCACATGGGAACATTCCTGTCTTCTAGTTTTTTAAATAAAAATTGTGTTTCACTCTATCATATGCCTTACTTATATCTAGGAAACAGCTATAAATAGATGAATTACTGTCAATGTATTTAGATATTATTTCTTTAAGTACATCGATACAGAGGTCAGTTGAGTGGGACCTTTTAAAATTTTAAAACCAAACTGAGTAAATGTCCATAGGTAATCATTTAATCGGAGAAACAAGAGTTTTTCTAGTAGTTTCGAGAAGCAGGAAGCGACAGCAATAGGCCTATAATTATTGCTGGACAGAATGTCTCCAAACTTATTTTTGACCAAGGGCAAGATATATACCCTCATGAACTCTCCAGGGATATAGCTATGAGCTATACATATTATTATTATTATTAGGATTATTATTATTACTATGACTATTATTAGTAGTAGTAGTATTACTATTACTATTATTATTAGTAGTAGTAGTAGTAGTATTTTAATAAAGTTTTTGGATTTCTCTAAAGTACTAAAAATACTATTTTCAACTAAAGTAAACTTTCTTTCGGACTATTCTTGAATTAAACAAAAATACTGCTTTGTGAAATTGATTCCTAATCCAACGTTTTTGCTGTAAACTTCGGGTTTAAATTTCTTAATTAAAAATTCAACTATTCGTAGGTCGTAAAATAGCCTAGGTCGCTGCAAGATTTTAAAAATACTTAAAATTACTATAAAATAAGCACACCGGACAAAAAATTAGTCACCCCTCTCAGAATGTACCTAATAACGTGTGACGGCGCCTCTGGCCTTGATAACCGCACGAATCCGGCGAGGCAGAGACTCTACGAGGTTGTGCATGTACTGAACATCGATTTGCTGCCACTCGTTCATCAGCCGGTCCCGAAGTTCCGCCAGAGTCCGTGGGTGTCTATTCCTGCGCTTCACTTTCTGTTTCCAGCCATTTACATAAATTCATTAACATATTTTGATTTGCAAAATACATTTAGAAAAATAATATTGGTTTAAAGACCTCGCCGGCAACTCTCAAACCAGGTGCTGAGGAGTTTGTCTGATTTGGCGGGTAAAAGAATGACCATTTATTATTCTGCACATGCATTCGCGTTGATACCTACTAAAGAATATACTCGTATTTATATATATTTTCCCTGTATATATATTTCCCTTATACAGGATGTTTATAAAGTTCCTATCTATTTCGTTGAATTAACCCTATGAAAATGAATGTACAAGAACGGGTGATGGTGGTGACACATCGGATTAAAGGAAAGAAATGCAAAGAAATTAGAGAGTGGTTTGAAAGAACATTTCACAAGCTAGGTCCTACAGACGACAATTCGTGATTTGCTTAATAAATTTAAAAGAACGGGATCTTCTCATGATGAGTCAAGATCTGGACGTCCAAGTTTCTCTGAGCATGCTATAAATGCGGTACGTAATGTTATCGATGAACATCCAAGCATGTCAATTCGCACCACATCACGTAGACTCAGGATACCCAAATCAACTGTCCACAAAATTTTGAAATCGACGTTGAAGAAGAGAAGTTATCACATTCAGGTGCTTCATGACTTACATGAAGAGGATTATCCAAAGCGAAGGGCAATGTGTACTGATCTTGTTGAACACATTCAGAATGAAAATTTAATGGACCACATTCTCTTCGGTGATGAAGCAACTTTCCACACCTGTGGAAAGGTTAATCGCCATAACTGCCGCATATGGGCTAAAGAAAAGCCAGTTGATTTCTATCAATGGGAACGAGATTCTCTTAAAGTTACTGTCTTGTTGGGTATGACCAAATCTGAGATTTATGGGCCCTTTTTCTTTGCTGAAGCTACAATTACAGGGCTTATTTATCTGGACATGCTTCAGCAATTCCTGGAACCCCATCTTCATTCAGATGGCATTTCAAACACCGTTGTCTTTCAACTAGATAGGGCACCTTGTCATGTCGCAAACATTGTTCGGGAGAACTTAAATGAACGATTTCCAAATCGGTGGATCGGACATAGAGGCAACAGGCCCTGGGCGGCTCGATCTCCTGACTTAACGCCCATGAATTTCTTTACATAGGGCTTTATCAAATCAAACGTCTATCAAACGAGGGTTACAGATCTGCAAGACTTACGTGCTCGTATCGTAACAGCAGTTAAAAAAATAACCCAGCCATGCTCGAAAATGTGTTTCGCAATGCTGGTGACAGATTCGAACTCTGAAGAGATACTGATGTTGCTCATGTAGAATCATATGCTTAAGTATTCATTAAATGAATGTATGTTTCTGTTATATTGTTATTGAATTTTACTCTTTTTGCTACGTTTTCACTGAAATAGATAGGGACTTTATAAACACCCTGTACATATCCGTGTATTTATTTCTGAAATTAATTGACTGCTGCTTGCCGACTTTTTATATACTGTGAAACATAGGACCCGTTCAAAAATAAGATATTTTTATAAAAAAAATGTATAAGTTAGCCCTAAAACTAAAATCTAGTTTATTATAAAGTTATATTAATATTTTTTATAATAAGATTTAAAGATATATTTCTAGATTAAGGCAAAAATTTTGTTTTTGCTTTAAATTTGGTTTACCGTGTTTCAGTTTTTGTTTGAAAGAACAGACAGGATTCCAATACATCACAACCCTGGTCCTCGTGGCGGCTTTCTGCCACGATCTTGATAACTATGTTATTTGGCCATTTTTTGAGACCTTACTGGCTAATTGGTGGTGGTGGTGGTGGTGCTATCTATGAGGTATGGCATGTATTTTTCATATGGGCTGTGTATGAAGGGTTATGTGAGGTATTCTAAGGGCTTGCAATATAATAGAACTGCTTTAATTATCCGTGTACGTTATGTTGAGATGGGGTTATGTGTAGTTGTGAGGTATTCTAAGGGCTCGTTTTTTGTGATAGAACTGCGTTAATTCACCTCTGCGTGTGTGTTTTATGAGGCAAAGCGATGCTAGTTTATATGTACGTAAATAACTGTGTACGCCCTATACGACTAGCTGTGAGGCGAAAGGCCGCCTTCTAAGCCTGATGGCTGTGATGCTGAAGACACCATTATGCGATGCTCCATGGCTATGAATGGATGGGTCTTCTCTCTCTTCTTGTGTTTAGGCTACTCATATTTACACACCCATATGCATATATATATATATATATATATATATATATATATATATATATATATATATATTTGGGTGGGCCTGAGCAGCCAGTTTAGGTTACCCCTTAGAGTTCACATACAAACAACTCATATATATATATATATAATATATATATTATATATATATATAGATATAGTAAAACTCCTCCATTGCGGTCATCCTTCCTTTGGGACCTGGTGGATTTGGCCCTAATTGAGGACTGGCCTCAACAGAGGCTATGTGATGTGAAATGAAAAGTTAATTTTCATAGGGAAAATACTTCATTGTATTTGTGCTTATTGCTTATATAAGGATATAGCTTTTTAATGAAGAAGTAAACAAGTGCTTATATAAGGACATAGCTTTTTAATGAAGAAGTAAACAAGTGCTTATATAAGGATATGACTTTTTAATGAACAGGTAAGCATGAAATGTAGTCAAGTTATTTTTATTGTTTTATTCTTTTATACTTTAAAGAAGTCAGTAATATAAGATTGTTTGTTGCACAGCTTCGAGTCCACAATTTCACTTTCATAATCTGCCTCTACGTGTACAGCTGATGTGTAGCTTTTTGTCAATCCTTTCTTCATGGAGAAGAGTTTTAGTTGGTTGGCCCATTTGAGTGCTTCAGAGATGTCTTTGATTAGGCACTCGGGTTCGTGGTCAGGCTCTGGTTCTTGGTCAGGGTTGTTGTCGGTGGATCTCTCGTTGTTAACGAAGTCGGCGACGAGTTTCTTCTCCCACTCGTCCTCAAGTTCTTCAGTCGCAGGAATGTCTTTGTCGAAATCGGCAAATTCTGCAGCTGTCATCGGTTCCTTGATATTAAGTTGTTTGGATGCCGTGACGATGAGTTCGCTGAGGGGGAATCCAAGAATTCCCGTTTTCGTTTCATAATATTTTGCACTTGCGTTCTGCCGATGCCATAAATGTCAGCTAACTGTCGGCTACTTTTGCCATCACTGTTTTCCACCAGATCAACCTTTTGTTTCAAAGACAGTTCATTACGAGATTTTTTGGTTGCCATTTTTGCTACACGTATTGATGAATTAGCACTTCTGTTTCACGATGTATCACTCAAAGCAGTTCATAATTGAATAACGTGCTTATGTCACTCTTAAATCTGAGCTACTGGTATCTTTAGCAAAACAGAGAAACTGTCATCGACACTAACTGTGTCGATATATATATATATATATACACATGATATTCTTTTTAATGTTACAAAAACTAAGGTTGTGTAATTTCATCCTAAAAGCTGTAATCAGCCAGCTGATATAAGGTTTAAAATGAATGGTGAAGTAATTGAGGAAGTACAAGAGTTTAAGTATTTGGGTCAAACTATTACCAGCTCCTTCAGTGATGACTCGGATATAAGAAAACAATCTCGAAGCCTGTGTGCTGAAACGAATATGACCATAAGGAACTTTCGTTTCTGTACAAGTGAAGCTAAAGACACACTGTTTCGTACTTTCTGCAGTAATATATACGGTCAGCAACTCTGGGTGAATTATAAAAAAGGTTCTGGCAGAACCCTAAAGTTTCTGTACAACAGGTCTTTCAGATTCTTACATAAATTACCCCCGAGATGCTCAGCTTCGCAAATGTTTGCTACCCGCAATGTCCCGAGCTTCCCGGAGGTAACAAGACGTGCTCAACACAGTATAATGCAAAGAATTAAAAAAATCAACCAACCCGATCATTCAAGCTATCCATGAGTCCTGCCATTTATCCTCTAAGCTATGGACTTCTTGGTACGAAAACGTCTGTCTGTAGCTCCACTTAACTTCGACAGTGCAGTATTATTTCTAATCAATTGTATATATTTCTATCCTTAGTGTATGAACTGTCATTGTATTAATAATATTTGTCATATGGACTATAGTCTGCCAATAAACCTTTTCATTTTCATTTTCATATATATACTGTATATATACACGGTGAACCAAAAGTAGGTGGACAGTAGGTTGAATACGGTTTGTGTTATATTATATTATAACTATGGTGTTCATTATAACTATGGTGTTTGTGTTTTATTATATTAAATATTATAACTAAATTTATTTAAATTTTATTTTGTATTATAGTATACAAAAAAATTAAATATGTATTCTCAAAATAAACGTTATCATTTACTGTCCACCTACATTTGGTTCACCCTATATATATATATATATATATATATATATATATATAAAAGAAGCTTTGCCATACATGCATACACATACATATATGTTTGTGGGCCTGAGCAGCTAGGTTAGGTTACCCATTGGAGTTCACATTCACTTAACATATATATATAATTTAGGGTGATTCAAAAAAATCAAAGTTTTTTTTTTAATTGTTCAACCTGTATTTTTGTTCCCTATGACAAAAAAGTAGTGTATGCCAAATTTGGTGAATTTTAAATAAAATTTACTATGTGCTACCAGGCGTCAAAGTTTCCCTCTTTTTCAATTTGTTTGTTTTTATAACTTATGATTTTATGTTTAATTGTTTATATTTCAGAATTTTTAATTAATGGTTTATATATTAGCTTGCTTTTAATTGTTGCTTGGAACTCGTAATTTTGATACCAATTAATCGATTATGGAAGCTAGGCCTAACTCACCATCACCCAGTTGCTCATTTGGGAGAAGTTCTACAAGAAAAGAAACTGAAGTATGGCTAATTGGGCAGCCCTCTGCAGTACTAAAAACATCCGTATTACCATCAGAGAAGGAAATGATGGCCCTCTTCATGCACTACAGAAATATTAAAAAGCAAGACATTAGAGAATCATGCTGCTCTACTGCATATGATGTGCTAGCAGTTTGGAAAAAAGCAGGAATACCAGCAAAACAAAGAATACATGTAGTAGATAAAATTCAAGGAATACTGAAGGAATGACAGCTGCTTAAGAAAAACAAAGCAAACAAATTGAAAAGATCACAGAATTTAAATAATAAAGAAGAAAAATGGAAAGATAAACTGGAAAACTTATTTGACATTGCTCATGAGGATGCTATGCAGCTTATAAAAATAGAAGATGATAAGAAATTCTTGAAAATGCAACGTGAGAAAGGACGTCATGGAAAAATGGGTACCATTGATACGGCTGTTGCTAAAAAAGAGCAAAGAGCAGCAGAAAAGCAACAACGTTATGAAAAGAGGAAAGCAGAAGAAGAGATCAAAAGAAAGAAGAGTGAAGAGGCTGTCATACTCACCAGTACATCATCAGAATCAGAATCAGAGGAGAGTAAAAGTGATGAATCTGGTTTCTGTGCTGCACAACCTTCAACATGGAAAAGTAAGGTTGGCAAACGTAGAAAACTGTTTGATGATAAATTATTAGGAAGTCTTGATGTTGCAAAATTGAGTGACAGAAATGCGTCTCTTTTTAATGCAAACAATCAGACATCGCTTGAATGGGACATCTGCGAACAAATAAAATGCATGTGTTTCAATACAACGGCAGCCAATACTGGTCCTAGAAATGGTGCAGCTATTCTTCTAGAACAAAAATTCGACAACGATTTATTGTGGCTGGCATGTCGACACCATATATTTGAAATTATGCTGGAAGCTGTTGTTTCAAAGTCTTTATCACCATCTTCTGACCCAGATATAGTCCTTTTTAAGAAGTTCAGAGAAAAATGGTCAAGTATTAATAAGGAGGACTACGAGACAGCATTATCAGATCCAGATATCTATGAAAATATTCATGACATCAAAGATGACATAATTATATTTGCAACAAATCAACTAGATACATTCCAACCAAGGGACGATTACCTAGAACTATTGCAGTTAACAATTATTTTTTTGGGAGGTGAACCAAAAGGTAGAATCAAATTTAAACATCCAGCGGGACTTCATCGGGCTAGGTGGATGGCCAAAATTACATATTCATTAAATGTTTTATGTTCAAATCTCAGTTCAAAATTTCAGTAAAAGACAAAAAAGGACTAAAAGACATCTGTCTATTTGCTACTCGGTTATATGTAAAGGCATGGTTTACAGCTCCTGTGCCATCTTGCGCTCCTCGTCTTGCTCTGGAATTATTACAGAATCTTGTAGTCTACAAACAAATAAATGACACAATTGCATTTGTTGCTATTAAAAAACTGTTAGGTCACCTCTGGTACCTATCAGAAGAACTGGTAGCCTTGACCTTTTATGATGATGAAGTGCCTACTGAAACGAAAAACAAAATTGTAAAGGCCTTGCAAAATACAACAGAAACTCTTCCTGCAAAACGGGCTTTTCTAGATCCTGCACTTATTCCAACGAAGAAATTAGAAGATTTTTGTCATCAAATACTCAAAGATTCTTTACAATAACAGAATTTAGTTCAAAATTTTTACTCAAAGATGCTAAAGAATGGCATAATGATGAAGAGTATAACTCCGCTAAGAAATCTATCAAACAGTGGAAAGTCGTGAATGATATAGCGGAAAGAGGAGTAAAATTAATGGATGAATATAATAAAATACTAACACATGACGAAGATCAAAAACAATTCTTGCTACAAGTAGTGAAAAACTACAGGGCTGTTTACCCTGATAGAAAGAAAGAAACATTGATGAAGTAAGGACAGCTAATGTCTCAAATATCATGCTAGTTTAATTATGCATGCTTGTGGTTATGGTAGGACCTACGGGGGAGCTTTCCACATTAAAAAAAGCAATGCGCTTTGTACTGTACCACCTGGGTGGTGTGGAAAAATTTGACAATTTGAGTCGTTCTGTCAATTTTTAATTGCTGGTAGCAACCCCTAAAAATTAAAAATTTGCTAAAATATTTTAGGATAGTTGTTTTTATGCTGAAATGAACCATTTAAAGGGTTGAACACATTAAAATCTAAAAAATTTTTTTTTACCCCCATATTTGAATCACCCTAAATTATATAATATATATATATATATATTATATATATATATATATATAATTTGTGGGGGTGCTGAAGGGGGGTGTTAAAACGCTCTCATGATGTTGCATGCAATGTTGCATTGCAATTGCACTCTAACATTTTGGGTAGTATTACTGAGGTCCTCCGTTGTTTACTCGTTTTCGCGCGCGAGTTCGCTACGTAGGTCAAATGTGCCTGCAAGTGAAACAGAGGGTTGACGAGCATAGGGGTGTCTCCAGGGCCGCCGAGAGAGCGGGGAAGCCAGGATAAATCCCCGGGACCTGGACCTCTAGGGGGCCCGGAAAGAGGGGGGGATAAAATCTAAAAATATTAATAAAGCAATTGATTAAATAACAGAGAGGAAATATAATTAATGAATATACATTTTATAGAGATTATCATAGTCAGACTGAAACATAAAATATTATCTGCGGTCCACCAATGCCCAAGACCGACTGACAGATCTTGGAACCATTGTCCGTACTTTAAATTTTATCAAAATTATTTACCACTTTGCTAGAGAGAAGGCAAAGAAAGTACACTTCTAATTATGAAAATCTTGCAGTAAACAATTAATTGTCTTGCCTGCATAGACTGGTACTGCATTTGTAAATTGTATGGTGATAAAATTAATATATATATATATATATATATATATTAATATATATATAATATATATAATATAATATAATTAGTATAATATAATCGAAAAATAAAATGGTGATTTTCCTCTGAGTTGTTTATTCATACTGTATGTTTTGAATAGTGACTTGGACATATAATCAGTTTGCTTATTATGTACACAAAAAACATTCATAATAAAATACTGAGTAAACAGGAGAGCCCATATACCAATCCTTCCCCGGGGCCCGGAGCAGCTCTCGGCGGCCTTGGGTGTTTCTCATAGGACTGGTCGACCTATGTCTAATCCACAATTCTCAGTTATACGTAATCCTTCTGGGAATTGTAATAATTTATTTAATATTAGTAATTTTTCTGTTTTGTTATCCTCTGCTAATAACGGATTTAAGAGTATTGGAATCTACAGTATATTAAAAAACTTCCTTCCTTCCTTAATGTTTTGGCTGTTTCCATAAAATTAAATATTGCTTAAATTAACTAACATTTATTTTGTCCTTATCTGCGAGGATTTTTTTTCTTTAGTTTGTCTCGTGTTCAGCTTGTCTCATGGTGAGTTTCGCTTTGTTTTTTATTTTTGTTTTATAGATTCGTTTAAATTTATTTTTTATTGCTTTTATGCATTTGTTTATATTCTCGTTTCAGATTTGCTAATGTAGTTTATACAATCGCTTTGGCCTTCATCTACCTGTGTAAACTCAGGTTTCCTAGAAACCGGTCCATAGGATATACATATGTGAAAATGGTTTCCACAGGAAAATAAATTTGTTAAAATTTAAAGATATAATTCTGTTTGTATAAATTAAAGTATTAATCCTTTAAAAGATATTATTCTGTTCGTATAAATTAAAATATGAATCCGTTAAATTTTTAACATTGTATAAAGTGCCTCAATGCCAGTGGATTGTCTGGTATCCTTTTTTAACCCTAAACGAAAACAGTGTGCCAACTCTATAATCTTAAACAGAGATTCCTAAATTCTAAATGTTCTTTTCGGCTAAAATAAATCACATAAAAAGTTAAGTGTAAAACTACGATTATATAAATTCATTTGCTAATATCACTATTTGAGTAGGATTTTGCAAGTTTAATAATCTTTTGTAAAACGTGGCACCATGGGAATTTCTCCAGGGCAGAGTGGAACCAGAGACTAGTGAGGAGTCCCGCCTCGGCCTTCGGGCAGGCAGTGAGTGTTTCGCCCTTGGGGCAGCCGGTTCGGCTGGGCCCCTTAGCTTTTTGAGGAAAGCATTTGTTTCGTTCTACCATTTCTCTAAACAAGTTGTGTTAAGGATTTGATTCTCTAATTACTCTGTAGTGTAAAAGAAATCTAGTATTTTAAAAGTGCTTCCAACCATTGTGAAAATAAAGAAGTGACAAAAGGAAAACTCGTAATTTATATCCTTCCGAGAAAGGCACTCTATTCTCTCAACGGACTGAGGGAGAGGACGCAATTGGGCAAACGGTATAAAGTGTTGTTCCGGAATCTCGCAGTCAGATTAATTAAACGGTATAAACTTCCTTGTTGATGCGAGGAAGCGACATACTGAGAATACCTTAAAGGATATCGTCATATCCGACACAGAAACACACACACACACACACACACAATATATATATATATATATATATATATATATATATATATAATTGGATTTTATATATGACGTCATCGTAATAAGGATCTGCCTGTGATAACTGATTTCGTTGGAGACAAAATAAGAGCGAACAATGTTTTTAAGGCTGATGTTTATGATAGGCAATAAATCTCGAAAGCAATTAACCATTAACTTAACGGATGTTTAATTAACGGCTACAAGTTTGGAACACCATTTTTTGTTCTTTGAACCCGGGCAGATATTAATGAATCTCAACGAAATATTTAATTAATTCAATTTCTTAACTTTTTCTTTTTCTGTTTTTCACACTTTGGTCCTTCTGGGGGTTGAGAAAGGGGGGGGGGGGTTGAAGGGAGATCGAAAATACATTAAACGAGTTTCCACTCATTTTCAAAAGTTTTCATATTTTTTGGAATGGAGAGGTCCTACATTCGAAAGCACTGGACCGAATTTTAATTTTTAGACAACAAAACTGTATTTGGATACACTCACACACATATATTTATAATAATAACGCTATTAATGGAAATTTGCAGCTAAAAAGTTATTCTTTCTTCAGTAACTGACATGATGACAAACAAGTTTATATATTTATCGTTTTTGCACCTGCGCATGCGTCTCAAAAGCGTGGCACTCCCAAACTATTGCATCTACTTTACCAACTTTCTGAACTTGACAAAGCACTTAAAACCGAAAGCATGTAAAAACTATCAAATTTCTCAATACAACTTTCAGAAAATTATTTTATTTCCCAACATAAAAGATCTTTTACGAAATTTCTCGCAAACATCCTCAACCAAAAATGAAAAAAAACACTCGAAAAGTTATCCCAATTCGTTAAAAGTGTTATCAATTTGTTTACAAATAGACGGGTCGTTATAAGTAGTTGCAGGAGCTACAGGGTATAAACCCAAAGATCTATCGAGATTATATATATATATATATATATATATATATTAGTGATGGATCGAATAACCGCAACCGCAACCGCACTACAACCGCACAAAAATTCACAACCGCAACCGTAACCGCAGTTCCATAAGTGCGGTTGCGGTTGTAAAAGCTTAGTTAATTTTAATTTTAGGTTAATTAGAAATATTTCTTTTTTTAAAAAGAAAATGATGGGTCTCCTTATGCGTGCTTAAACGTGACGTCATACGGCTGCCGTAGTAAAATTGGTTTAAACTGCGCTCTAAGTTATTACTCTGTGAGCTCCATGAAGTAACATTTATTTTTATTTAATTTTCTTCAAACTAAAATCGCCTTTAGTACAATAGTCAATAAAGCTTATTCCTGCTCGACGGGCCTCTCGGGTTCGTGTAACTTGGTCAATGGCCTTGGTTGGCCAAAGGGGTGGTTTCTCGAACATGACTCCCCCCAAAAGGGGGTAAAGAAGTGGTCTGTGTTAAAACGGACCTGCGCAGTCTCAACTCGCTGCTAGTTGACAACATCAGTCCTCGTTCTGCTTTGATTGTTATAAGTTTAGAATATACTTCATTTAAATAGTATTTATTTAGTAAATACCTTATGTTGAACACAAGTTTTGCAACACACAAATAGCGGTAGCGGTGTATTGCAAAACTTGTGTTCAACATAAGGTATTTACTAAATAAATACTATTTAGTATATATTATGTACCAAGTGTGGCTAAATCGCACTATAGTGGCTAAATCCAGTTAATAATTACGCATTTTTCCTAGTATATGATAACCGCAACCGCAACCGCGGTTGGAAAAAATTCGACAACCGCAAACACAACCGCAACCGCGGTTGTGAAAAACCGACCACTCGATCCATCACTAATATATATATATATATATATATATATATATATATATATATATATATATCCCAGTATATATATATCCCAGTAGATACTTTTAAAAAACACTTGGACATGTTTTTAGCCAACATACCCGACCAACCCACAGTGTCAGGATATTCCTCTGCCAGACCAGCCCCCACAAATTCAATAGGGGACCAAATCGTATGGCAGGAGCAAGAGAAAAGAAGGGTGGCGACCCCGTCGTGGCCCCGCCTCAGGAGGCGCTGAGTGGACTTCGTGGGAGCAGCGCACCCTTGAGGCAGAAGCGCTTTAAGGTAAATTTAAGGTAAATATATATATATATATATATATATATATATATATATATATATATAGAGAGAGAGAGAGAGAGAGAGAGAGAGAGAGAGAGAGAGAGAACTAAAAACTTATAATTATGAGTGTGCATTACTTTCACACAGAAATAGTAATAGTACACTATCGGAAGAATATTCACAGCCTGGAAAATAGTTATCTTTTTCTGCCGATTAATGATAGTAATAAAAACTATTACTATTTCCCATTTCATTTTGAAATACTATTCCAAGATATATCGAATTTAATGAGATTCACTAAAGTTATCATCCGTATCTCATATCCCCCCAAGGAAGTGAGGTGTAGGTAGGGGTCCCAGTCTGGGGTACTTCGCATGAGTCAATTCACCCTCGCTCGCCAGGAACCTTCAGTTTACTTACCTCGTTGGAACCCTGGGGGCGGGGGGTCTATATGACCCCAGAGCCATGGGGTTTATATGACACCCAGGCCTAAAATCTTAGAAAATGGTGCTATAAAAAGTGTGAAATGAAACAATGACACGAATGAAAAAATTGTATTTCATATTTAAAAACTTTTAACGAATAATATCATCTCTTTCAATGTTTTGACCCCATCGTTCCTAATGAGGGATTAAGTTGGGTGGCCGGCCCGCCGCTTCGTCGTGATGTAATAATATTATCTGTATTAAATATACAGAAAAGACAACTGCCCAGTTCTGGGGTTCGAACACACGACTCAGCGAAGTCTCAGCAGTACCGTGCGGCGCCCGAATCGGTCGAACGACGAAACGCTCGAGCCAATAAAGAAGATATATATACAGGCCCACAGGGTGAGTCAAAAGTCTGGAAACACAGGAACTATGCCTTTTGAATACAAATATATATGTATATTTGTATTGAAAAGCATAGTTCCTATGTTTTCAGACCTTTGACTCACCCTGTATATGTGAAAGTTTGAAGGTTTGAATGACAAGAATTTCACAATTAAACATGTGAAATAAATAAATGATGCACACCCACAAGGACAAATGAAAAGTGATTCCAAGGCTTTTCGTATACTGTTCAATACACGAAAGTCCAGGTCCTTGGAAACGCTTTTCATTTTTCTTTGTAGGTGTGCAGTTTATATATATATATATATATATATATATATATATATATATATATATATATATTACGTGTGCGTAATCGGTGAAAATGCGTATTTCATGTAATAAGCAAAATATTGTTTATTTCATGTGAATATGCAATTTCGCTCTGCCAATTTCAGAAAATAGGCAGAGTCAAAACTGAGAGTTCAACTGTCAGTTGCAAACTGGATTTAAAGTAAAATACACGAAAAACTCTTAGTGGCAAACTACAGTATATTTAAAGTAAAATATGCTGAAAGCAAAAATAGAGGCAAGTACAGTACCTAATCTATTTTGATGCGTGTTTGCACTTATGGCGTGGGTGGTACGAACTGTTACAAAGGTTTACAGCTTTTAGACAAGCTCATCTTTTGGTCAGACATCTGGTTCGTCAGTTAGGTTAGGTGTGGTTAGGTTAGGTTAGGTTACGAAATGCTTGATATTTTGCGACGATATTTTAGTTTAAATTTAATTAAATGCCAAAAACTCCATTATAATACTTCTCAAGGACAGGACAACATCTAAACGATAAATATTTTTGTCTCTAATAAAAATTAAACTTTTTAGGGGTACACCTACCGTTGTCAATCTTTAATAGAAAAGAGTAGCTATATGTGCACGGCTGCTCAAGCATTTCATACCCTAACCTAACCTAACCTAACCACACCTAACCTAACCAAACTGCCGAATCAGCTGTCTGACCAAAAGATGGTCTTGTCTAAAAGCTGGAAACCTTTATAACAGCTTGTGGAAACCACTGCCATATATATATATATATATACATATGAAATAGGATCCCTCCTAAGGAGACGTAGTTTTACATTTAGGATAAAAACGAAGACGTAGAGCAAAAAAGTCATTATATTTGGCTGCAGCCGACGTTTCGGGCAACTCTACCCATTTTCAAGGCCTAATAAATAAAAAGCTAAAATTAATACATGACAAAAAAAAAAAACATACGAATGTCAAAAACAAACTAATTTATAGCACAGAATAAAACCACTTCAAGAATAAAAATTAAAAAGCATGAAACAAGCATAAGCCAAAAACAAAAATTAAAAATTATATACATGACAAATATACACATGATAAAAGTAAAACTTTAAAACTAAAAACATTCAAACATAAATTAGTTAAAACTTTACTAATAAAAAGTTAAATGAAAAAACGTAAAAGTGCACCAAACATACCATGCTCACTTGACCGCCACAAACAACAGAGCGAAAAGGAGACAGGGTCAAGGGGAAAAAACAGAAAAATTTAGTTTGTAGGCATTCTAATTAATATAAAGGGGGTAACAGCTAGAATCAATATTTAAGCTGGAGTTCAGAAATTTAATGCACAGAGATTCGTAAATACGGAGAGAGGACGGACATTTTAATGATTTAAGAATTTTAAAGTTATTAACGGAAATATCAACTTTACACTTAACAGAATGATTTCTAATGGCAGACTGTTCCTTTTTAGATAAAACTTTCCCTGTCCTATGGCTAAGACCCATATGGGAGCAAAATCTTGCCTGCAAAGAACGAACTGTGCTGCCAACGTAGTTCCCCTGGGAACACCCAGGGAAGGTAAACAAATAAACGACAGAACAGTTCATCGCAGGGGGGATTTTGTCCTTACAACGGAAAAAACATTCAAGGGTATTATTATTTACAAAAGCAACCTTAAAATCAGTGTGAAAATAAAATTTCCTCACCACACTCAACAATTGCTTTTTCACAAAAGTGTTAAATTGGTAGAGATCAGGTAAAACAAGATATTTACAATTCTTAGGCACATCATACGTTGGGACAAGGTTGGGGGAATAAACATTATTAAGAAATTTACCAATAATACCTTGTACAAGAACCCGTGGAAAACCATTTTTAAAGAAAAAATCAGTAAGGAATTCAAACTCATTATGAAGCAGAGCAAAGTTTGAACAAATATTATAAGCTCTATGCACTAAAGTGCGAATGGAACTTAGTTTGTAATTAAAATCGCAAAAACTATAAAAATTAAAACCTAAACCCGTAAAAGTAGGCTTCCGGTATGTAGAAGTTAAAACAGTCGAGCCTGATTTGGAAACCAAAACATCAAGGAAAGGAATAGAACCTTGAACTTCCTTTTCCTGCGTAAATATAATATTCTTATGCAGTGTGTTCAGAAAATTTAAAAACTGAACTGATTGATTATCCGTTTGGAATAAAGCAAACGTGTCATCAACATAACGTCTGTACAATTTCGGCTTAAGGTGAGGCTGGCACTCACAGAAGGCCCTTTCCTCAAGATGAGACATGAAAATATTCGCAAAAACGGGACCCAAGGGGCTCCCCATCCCCACTCCATCCAACTGACGGTAAACTACCCCTTGAAAACTAAAAAAGTTATCCTTGACTGCCAAATTCAGAAGCTGCTCAAACTGTGCTCTGCCAAAGCCGTGAAAAAGTGAGTCCGGCTGTGGAAAAGCTTTATTTAAAATAATTGTAATGGTCTCATCCAAGGGGACATTTGTAAAGAGGGAAGATACATCAAAACTTGTCATAAACAAAGAATTCATATTAAACTTCTTAATTTCCGACACAAAAGAAAAACTATCCTTAACACTGTACAAGTTCACAGTAAATGATGATAACAGTGGGACAAGAAATTTGGCAAGTTTGTAATTAGCCAAAGGATAAGACGCCAAAATTGGGCGCAATGGAACACCGACTTTATGAACCTTAGGCAGACCATACGGTTCTTCCAACCGTTGATGCTAATGATTTTGGTAAGGTTAGACAACATATTTCCCAATTGTCCCATGAATTGTTTACTAAACTTAAAGCTTTTAAGTTTTCTACAATTTTTTTGCATAGGGAGGACCGTGAAATTTTAAAAAGCTTGGGTGTAAATGAATCTATTGTTATTACTAAACCAGATAAGGGTAGCGGTGTTGTGGTTATGAATAAAACGGATTATATTAAAAAAATGCTTGATATTCTTTCCGATTCATTAAAATTTGTTAAGGTAGATGAACAGGCTTCTAAAATTATTCAGCGATTGGAAGACAAAGTTAACCGTGTTTTGCTTAAGCTTAAACATGATTGTGTTATTAACTCCTCCACTTATGATGAATTGTACGTTTCAGGCTCTTATTTGGGCCTTATGTATGGTCTGCCTAAGGTTCATAAAGTCGGTGTTCCATTGCGCCCAATTTTGGCGTCTTATCCTTTGGCTAATTACAAACTTGCCAAATTTCTTGTCCCACTGTTATCATCATTTACTGTGAACTTGTACAGTGTTAAGGATAGTTTTCTTTTGTGTCGGAAATTAAGAAGTTTAATATGAATTCTTTGTTTATGACAAGTTTTGATGTATCTTCCCTCTTTACAAATGTCCCCTTGGATGAGACCATTACAATTATTTTAAATAAAGCTTTTCCACAGCCGGACTCACTTTTTCACGGCTTTGGCAGAGCACAGTTTGAGCAGCTTCTGAATTTGGCAGTCAAGGATAACTTTTTTAGTTTTCAAGGGGTAGTTTACCGTCAGTTGGATGGAGTGGGGATGGGGAGCCCCTTGGGTCCCGTTTTTGCGAATATTTTCATGTCTCATCTTGAGGAAAGGGCCTTCTGTGAGTGCCAGCCTCACCTTAAGCCGAAATTGTACAGACGTTATGTTGATGACACGTTTGCTTTATTCCAAACGGATAATCAATCAGTTCAGTTTTTAAATTTTCTGAACACACTGCATAAGAATATTATATTTACGCAGGAAAAGGAAGTTCAAGGTTCTATTCCTTTCCTTGATGTTTTGGTTTCCAAATCAGGCTCGACTGTTTTAACTTCTACATACCGGAAGCCTACTTTTACGGGTTTAGGTTTTAATTTTTATAGTTTTTGCGATTTTAATTACAAACTAAGTTCCATTCGCACTTTAGTGCATAGAGCTTATAATATTTGCTCAAACTTTGCTCTGCTTCATAATGAGTTTGAATTCCTTACTGATTTTTTCTTTAAAAATGGTTTTCCACGGGTTCTTGTACAAGGTATTATTGGTAAATTTCTTAATAATGTTTATTCCCCCAACCTTGTCCCAACGTATGATGTGCCTAAGAATTGTAAATATCTTGTTTTACCTGATCTCTACCAATTTAACACTTTTGTGAAAAAGCAATTGTTGAGTGTGGTGAGGAAATTTTATTTTCACACTGATTTTAAGGTTGCTTTTGTAAATAATAATACCCTTGAATGTTTTTTCCGTTGTAAGGACAAAATCCCCCTGCGATGAACTGTTCTGTCGTTTATTTGTTTACCTTCCCTGGGTGTTCCCAGGGGAACTACGTTGGCAGCACAGTTCGTTCTTTGCAGGCAAGATTTTGCTCCCATATGGGTCTTAGCCATAGGACAGGGAAAGTTTTATCTAAAAAGGAACAGTCTGCCATTAGAAATCATTCTGTTAAGTGTAAAGTTGATATTTCCGTTAATAACTTTAAAATTCTTAAATCATTAAAATGTCCGTCCTCTCTCCGTATTTACGAATCTCTGTGCATTAAATTTCTGAACTCCAGCTTAAATATTGATTCTAGCTGTTACCCCCTTTATATTAATTAGAATGCCTACAAACTAAATTTTTCTGTTTTTTCCCCTTGACCCTGTCTCCTTTTCGCCTCAGTTGTTTGTGGCGGTCAAGTGAGCATGGTATGTTTGGTGCACTTTTACGTTTTTTCATTTAACTTTTTATTAGTAAAGTTTTAACTAATTTATGTTTGAATGTTTTTAGTTTTAAAGTTTTACTTTTATCATGTGTATATTTGTCATGTATATAATTTTTAATTTTTGTTTTTGGCTTATGCTTGTTTTATGCTTTTTAATTTTTATTCTTGAAGTGGTTTTATTCTGTGCTATAAATTAGTTTGTTTTTGACATTCGTATATTTTTTTTTTTGTCATGTATTAATTTTAGCTTTTTATTCATTAGGCCTTGAAAATGGGTAGAGTTGCCCGAAACGTCGGCTGCAGCCAAATATAATGACTTTTTTGCTCTACGTCTTCGTTTTTATCCTAAATATATATATATATATATATATATATATATATAGAGAGAGAGAGAGAGAGAGAGAGCTAAGAGTGAATGTGAATAAGACTAAGGTCCTGTGGTGCTGTAAAAGGTAGGTTCGTAGCGACTGAGTGTAAGTTTGTATGGTGAAGAAATGGAAGAAGTGACATGTTTCACATACTTAGGGATGGATGTGGCGAAGTCACAGGGTGGAAGAAGAGGCAGAGGTACTGGGTGCCCTAAGAAGAGTTTGGAAGGAGAGATCAGTGTCTATGGGTGCGAAGATGGGTATGTATGAGGGTATAGTAGTGCCAACAGTGTTGTATGGATGTGAGGCTTGGTGGCGAATGCGAAGGAAAGGAAAAGGATGGATGTACTGGAAACGAAATGCTTGAGGATGATCTGTGTGGTGAGGCGGATTGATCATGTGAGAAACACTGTTATTCGTGAGAGGTGTGGGAATCGAAGGAGTCTTGTGGAGAGAGCAGATGAGGGGGTGCTAAAATGGTTTGGGCATATGGAGAGGATGAGTGAGGAGAAGTTGGTAAAGAGGATTTACGTGTCGGAGGCGGAGGGGTAAAGGGGGAGGGGTAGACCGAGGAGGAGGTGGAAGGATGGGATAAAAGAAGCTTTGGGTCAGCGGGGTTTGGACGTCTGGGAGGGTGAAAGACGCGCGCTGGATAGAAAAAAGTGGAGCGATGTGGTATATGGCGGGCGACGGGCTGGCAATGTGCCGCCTCGTGGGTATCAAGCGGTCTGGGTAAACCGTAGAGTAGTCTGCGGGGTTGGGCTGTGGATAATGTTGCCCTGAGGCCGGTGCATTATTGTCATGACAGCAGGTGAAGTGAATGTGAGCGATTCAGCTTCCTGCCTCTTCCTCACGCGACCTCACTGCGGTGGGAGAGGCGTTTGGGTATATATATATATATATATATATATATATATATATATATATATATATATATATATATATATGTTGCTGTTTGATTGGATTGTTTAACTTTCTTCCCAGCTTCTAAGGTGGGATCTAAACCACGGGTCTCTACTCTTTACATAATTTGGAGGCAGAGAACGGTCTCCCATCAAACTATTACCCAAACCCAATGTCGTTTAACACGACTTGTTATTATATATACACAAAGGGTGTTTCAGGAGGAAAGGTCAATACTTCGGGAGGTGATAGTATCGGTCATTGTGAGAAAAAAAGTTCATATGAACATGTGTCAAATTCTGAATGGTTACGGAGATAGAGCTGTTTGAATCTGATGCGCACGCAGCTCTTCCTCCCCCTTCCCTCCCCTATAACCTTGAACCATGTAAGCTGTAATGTAAGCATATAACATAAGCCAATCGACAGCTGACTGTTGTGAGTGCCATTGTTTGGTGTTTGAAGCAGTGTTAAGAATGCCACACACCTTCACACATGCCGAATATGCAGATATGGTGTATGTCTACGGTTTTTGCGATGGAAGTGCAACAGCTGCTGTTGCAGAATACCGTCGACGGTTTCCGAACCGCAGAGTTCCGGATCGAAGAGTGTTTACCAGGGTTTTCAACACATTGCGTGAGATTGGTACACTTCCCAGCGCTCATGTTTCATCTGAACGTGAAGGTCAACGAGATGTGGATGAAGTGGAAAACATTCTTCAGTTGGTAGAGCATAATCCTACTACTAGCTCACGAAGAATTTTTACACGTCTCGGTGTACCACACACAAGAGTATGGCGAACATTACGTGAGGAAGGCTTGCATCCATATGTACAGCGTGTACAACACCTTCAACCAGGAGACGCTGCCATGCGACTGGAATTTTGTCATTGGGTAAATGCTAATCGCCGATTGCTTCGATTAATACTGTTCACCGATGAAGCTACTTTCACCTGTGACGGTATCAACAACACTCGTAACTCTCATCGGTGATCAGACGAAAATCCAAATGCCACTGTGGAAACAAATTTTCAACATCGCTTCTCTGCCAATGTGTGGTGCGGTATCATCGATGATCAGCTGATTGGCCCTGTTACTTTAGAGAATCGTCTTACAGGACAAAGTTACTTAGAATTTCTGCAAAATGAATTGCCAGGACTATTGGAGGATGTTCCTTTGGCTTCACGCGCTGGTATGTAGGTATGTACTTTCAGCATGACGGAGTTCCTCCACATTCTACCCGTCTGGTGATGCAATACCTAAATCAAACTTTCCCTGGTCGATGGATCGGCCGCGGTAGTCCCATTCAATGGTCACCAAGGTCTCCAGACCTCTCTCCGTTAGAGTATTGTTTGTGGGGATGGATGAAAAGTCGAGTTTACAAAAGAAAGGTGGATACACGAGACGAATTGTTCTCGCGCATTTTGGATGCTGCTGCCCGCATAAAGGAACGTCAAGATCAACTCAGACGAACAACACGCGATCTTCGCACACGAGTTGCAAAGTGCATTGAGGTTGACGGTGGGATTTTCGAAAACGTATTGTAAACTGTAACAAATTTGTCATTTCTGTATCTGATACCATTCAAAATGCCAATGTTTAAACATTAAATGTTAGAAACAGTAATTGGTTTCTCTTTCTTGATTACCATTAACAATACTTTTGTATTTGTAGATTCAAACAGCTCTATCTCCGTAACCATTCAGAATTAGACACATGTTCATATGAACTTTTTTTCTCACAATGACCGATACTATCACCTCCCGAAGTATTGACCTTTCCTCCTGAAACACCCTGTGTATATATATCGGGTGGGCCCAAAAAAAAATGTCCCGAGATTTAAAGTGCAATAACTTCCAAAATATACATTGTACAATAACAAATTTGAAATCCGTATGAATTCAGTCTCTTGACAAGCTGCTATAAAATTTTCAAAATTCTACATTCAATACTTTTTTGAAAATGAAGGAAACAATAAGGTACACTCAAATAAACAAATACCATGAAACAAAAAATTTATATAGTAGCAGTTGGCAACTATTTTTATTGAAAAAGTTGGGGAGAGTTAGGCTAACCTAAGCTAGTTCCTGCAGAAATCTCAAATGCTGTGCTATGCTTAGACTACTGTTAATCTTGAATAGTTTTCAACCCCTCTAGTTATGGTTTTAAGCGAAGGTGACAAGGCGATAATTGAAATATGTTTTATGGAGAAAAGATGGAGTGGGACAAGAATTGTGAAGGAATTTCTTGGAACAAATTGGAATAAGAGATCGGTGAATAGATTAATAAAGAAACTTAAAGAAACTGGGTCAACTGAAAGGAAATCTGGAAGTGGCAGACCTAAAAGTGTTTCCACAAAAGAAAATATTAACTATGTCCAAACCGTTAGTTTGTCTCAAGAAGATCGACCGGGCTTACACTTGTCTCAGCAAAAAATTGCAAGAAATTTGAAGACTAGTCGCAATTCTGTTCAAAGAATGCAGAGAGCTCTAGAACTTAAGGCATATAAAAGAATCCGTGTCTCAAGACGTGACAGCAATGTTAAACAAAAAAGGAAAACTCGCTGTAAAAAGTTGCTAGACAAATTTTCAGCGTGTGATGTTAAAAAAATTGTTTTCACAGATGAAAAGGATTTTACTATTGAAATTGCGCGAAAGCATCAAAACGATGTTGTTTACGGTGTGCGTAAAAGAGATATTCCTCCGTCGAGGCTTTACCACCAGACATGTCGGTTTTCAAAAACAATCATGGTTTTAGCTGGTGTATCATAAAATGGAAAGACTAATATTCATTTCATTGATGAAAATAACAAAAAAGTGAACTCAGAAACTTATGTTAATCTTTTGGAACAAGATCTTCTGCCAGATTGTCGGCGTCTGTATCCTGATAATGATTTCATATTCCAGCAAGATGGAGCTACCACTCATACGAGTGAGTACACCCAGGACTATCTCCACCAGAATGTGGCCAATTTCATTGGGAAAAATGACTGGCCACCTCAGTCACCGGACTGAAATCCAATGGACTATTGTGAATGGAACTCTCTCGCAGAAAAGCTTTATGAAGGTCAAATAGAAAAATTTACTGAGTGGCAATTAAGAGAACTTTAATTGAATTCAGAAAATGTATCATATCGTGGAAGAAAAGGTTAAGATCTGTTTGCGAGCAAGACGGCGGATATATTGACCATCTCTGTCAATAAACAAGATGTGAATAATAAATTTTTTATTTCATGATATGTGTTTATTTGAGTGTACCTTGTTGTTTCCTTCATTTTCGAAAAAGTATTGCATGTAGAATTCTGAAAATTTTATGGCAGCTTATCAATAGACTGAATTTATATGGATTTCAAATTTGTGATTGTACAGTGTATATTTTGGAAGTTATTGCACTTTAAATCTTGGGACTTTTTTTGGGTCCACCCGATATATATATATATATATATATATATATATATATAAAGGCTGATCAACGCCCACGTCAACATTATGAAGATTTAATATCGGACGTTTCGGAAGTCAAACTCCCATCATCAGTGGTATGTTTAATTTGTACGCAGAACTATAGTCATTTAACTTCGGCTTTTATATATATATATATAAAAGGACTCCATAATTCTCAAGTCTATTTGAGTTCGCAAAACGTCTGATATTAAATCTTCATAATGTCGACGTGGGCATTAATCATCCTTTTTATCCTTATACAGGGTGATTAAATTATTTTTTAATTCACATGGGTTTTTCTGTTATAGGCATATGAAGATTAAAGAGTACTGAATAAGCATTTGAAATGGTAACAAGGTTGAGTTTGGAGGAAAGAAGGAAGGTTGCGGCCTGGATGGAGGTGTATCAGGCTCCCAGTCGTACAAAACAAATTTCTTAGATACTTCAATTCTGACCCACCTTCTAAGTTGACTATTTATCGAGTATACGACAAGTTCGTCAGAACTGGTTCCGTTGCAGACGATTACAAAGGAAACAGTGGTCGTCCAAGAACAGGTAGGTCTCCAGAAAACATCGCTGCAACACAGGAAGCATTTGTTCGAAACCCTGGAAAGTCCACGAGACGGTTCAGTGCTAAATGTCACCTTTCACAGTCAACTGTTTGGCCAATCCTGAATAAAGACCTGGGACTGCGACCTTACCATGTACAGATTGTTCAGGCTTTAACACCCCGTGACAAGGAAGCACGTGTTGAGTGTTGCAACATTTTCCTGGTGATGAAGAATATGGAACCTGAAATTCATAAATTAATTGCATTCAGCGATGAAGCAATTTTTCATATTAGTGGCCACGTGAATCGACACAATTGTGTGTTTTGGGGTGTTGAAAACTCACGCATTATTTGTGAACACGAACGTGACAGCCCAAAAGTCAATGTGTGGTGTGTAGTAACTGCTACAGGAGTCATAGACCCATACTTCTTAAACCACAACACTGTAACTGGTCAGGGATTCTTAGATATGCTGCAGACATACACAGTTGACAACCTTCCTTTGTTCATCAGACGGTCAGGTTATTTTCAACTCGATGGGACTTCTCCGCACTTTGCCCTTACTGTTCGTGCCTATCTGGACAGCATTTTCCCCAGGAGATGGATTGGAAGAGGTGGACCTCTGAGATGGCCTGTCCGTTCGCCAGATTTAACACCCTGTGATTTCTGGCTGTGGGGTATGATTAAAGAACGTGTGTATGGTACAAAGCCACGGGGCGTGAATGATCTCCAAGAAAGGATTACAGATGTCATCCACTCAATACCACCAGAGATGTGGCTTAGAGCTCTGGAAGCAACGTTTGACCGCTTTCATACATGCATAGATATCCGTGGACAGCAAGTAGAGACTGTATGAAGCACTGTTTGCATCACAAAGATTTTTTACAAATAAATTGGAAATAAAAAATAAAACCCCATATTAGTGTTAATATTTTTTTTTAAATCACCCTATATATACGAGTATATATACCTTTCAACCTTTCAGATGTTCCGTGCGATGATTCCTCATTCACAGAAGTCAGGCTTGTTGCCCTTCTCTCTCTCTCTCTCTCTCTCTCTCTCTCTCTCTCTTTATATACACATATATATATATATGAGTGGAAATTCTAGCTAATATAAATCGCACTGATAAAATAATTTATATACTGTAAGCTTTTGTTGACTTTAAATAAAGTCCTTAAGAGGGATTAATAAAATGAGTATTGATTCATTGCAACCGTTCGAAAACCCGATAATTTGCAGTATTTCACTGACAGGAAATTTCATCCTTTTTACACCCTCATAATCTGACATACTGTAATCCTCTTAACTATACAACTCGAGAGTTAGTTTTCGAGGAACTGTTGAAAGCCTTCGTGCCGAGAAAGTATTTCTTTATATACTTTATCTAATACGCACAGGTAGTAGGCCTCTCACAGTTTTTTATATGTAAAATCTTTGGAAGGGTTAGTATGAGAATACGCGTTTACCTAAATTCCATGTATGTGGTATATGGTCCTAGCCAGGGGCGTACCCAGAAATTTGCCAGGTGGGGGGGGGGCGAACTTGGAACTAATCGTAGAAGTATAATTGAAATAGAGATAAATAATTTTTATGTACGTTCATGATGAGTTAGTGTTCAGTTAGAGATGATTAACTAGCTACTGCTAAGACACATTATGAATAAAAATATAAAAATTGCGCATCGGTGGTGTAGTGGTTAGCGTCGCTGACTACGAATCCATCGGCCCCGGGTTCGAGACCCGGTGACTGCAGCCGGCGCGCAGCAAAACCCAGCAGTTCATCCTTCCACACAATAAAGAAAGTGGTTGGTAGATAAATGGGTACCCTGGGTGGCCGAGACGCTGGGCTGCTGGTGGGGCGTGGTTCGAATTCCACGTTAAACTGTAGGTCTAAGGTGGAGTGAAAAGCTTGACCTTCGTCAGAATGAACAATTCGGGCGGAAGCTAACCAAAGGTTACAAAAAATATAAAAATTATGGTAAAAATCTGATTAGTAACATAATATTCAATGGAAACCGCAATTAGATGCTCAGATTTTTATTAACATAAGAATAAAAAAGTGCTAATTTCGAGATTAAGCATTTCCTTGGACTGTTACCGTTATAAAAGAAAATTATTCTCAGAGCCGGATTAAGAGTTTTTGGGATCCTAAGCCATTTTAGATTTTTAGTAGTAGGGGAAGCAAGAGCTAGCGCCGAAGGCGCCGAAATGTTTTCACTTTCATTCTTATCCTGTTGTAACCTAGCAATTTTACTGGGATTAACAGTACTTTGATCATCATGCTCTGTAGAACCACTGTCAGTTTGGACATTTTTTCTTTTGAAAAATTTATAAAGGTTCATTATCCTTAGTCCTGTGACACCTCTACAAATAGTACTCTACAAAGTTACAAATAGAAATAGGAATTATTACTAACCATAACATTAAAGTCCATTATAATGAAATACAAAATCCAAACAAAATTTTGTGTGTGCAATACAATGTGAAAAATTGTAAATTAAATGAAAACTTTGAAACTAAATTTTAAAATGTGTAAAAAACTGAACGCCAAATTTTTGAAAATAACATACTTAATGTTTCATTTCATTTATTACACTGGTATGCATATGAAATTTGTTTGTCTGCTGTGAGGGTTTTTTCAACTCATATTATATAATTCGACCATGTTGAATTCGAAAATGACATTGGTTTTCCTCAATCAGGTCAGGTTTTTTCTCTATTGGCCATTTATTATAAGTCCAATTTTATCCCCAAATTTATTGATTTTTTTAGCTTAAACACTGTAGATACGAGTAATATTATAAGTACACTCGTGAAAAATGAAAACATTGTGTGAATAAATACTTTTATTTATACAATGAATATGGAAAAAAGTTTATCGAGGAAGGAATGAAGTTTTTTTGGCTTTCCGTCTGTGTTTTTCTTCGGGCACGTCTCGCTTCAAACACCAGCAATAGCCCGCCAGCATATTGATATCCCAGTTTCCCTGGTACCTCTCTTCCATTATTTTGATATCTTGGTGAAATCGTTCACCCTGTTCCTCACTATAATCCCCGCAATTTTCAGGAAAATAGTCCAAGTGGGACCACAAAAAGTGCATTTTTATGGACATGCGCGACCCATGAGCTTTGAAAGCTTCCATCAAGTTTTCGACAACGGACTCGTATTCTGGACTTCTACGCTTGCCAAGAAAATCAGTGACAACTGATTTGAATGCCTGCCAGGCATTCTTCTCAGTTGGAGTCATTGCGTTTTCGAACTGAGTATCCTTGATCAAAGTTCGAATTTGAGGACCATCAAAAACCCCAGCATTTAGTTTAGCATCAGATATATGAGGAAATTTACTCTCGAGATATCGGAATGCTGAACCCTCCTTATTCATTGATTTGATGAAACTTTTCATCAAGCCCAGCTTAATATGAAGTGGTGGGAGCAAAATTTTTGTTGGTGGTACAAGGGGCACTGAAACGACATTATGCGACACAGGTTCAAAATTCTCTCTGGATGCCCATTCACGCTGTGCATAGTGTTTCTCATCCGCTCGGCTATCCCATTTGCAGAGGAAACATGGGTATTTCGTGTATCCCCCTTGCATTCCCAATACAAATGCCACAATCTGAAAAAAAATGAAAATATTTAAAGAATTTAGAGAATTTGTTCTATCAGATAAAAAAATCTATGCATTGGACTGTATCACTTCTGTGGGGAAGTTAAGTGTTCTTATACGCTCTCAAATAACCTTTGGAAAAACAACATAGTCAATAGCAATAGTTTACTTATGATATTAGTATTACCTTCAAATCTCCACAGATCCTCCAGTTATGTTGGTCGTATACGAGAGCATCCAGTAAAATTTTCATGTTATCGTAGCTCTCAGTAAGTTGTACGGAATGTGCTACAGGGACTGATGCAACCCTATTCCCAATGTTGAGAAGTACTGCTTTCAAACTTCGTTTAGACGAGTCTATAAATAGCCTCCATTCTGATGCGTTATATGGCAGGCCCAAGGATTCGATTAGCCCCTCAACATTGCAGCAGTACACTAAGGAAGAGGTATTTTCGTGCACTGCAAAAAACTTGCGGAATTCTTCCTCTCGTTTCCTATACCAGGAGAATGTTGTTCCCGGAGCCAGCAAGTTGTCCTCTCGAAGTCGTGAGCCCAAGATCTCGGCAGCTAATTTGGAAAGTCCTAAATCCCTGGTAAGATCATTAAGTTTGGCCTGGTTGAGAGGCCTCGGCTCATTTGAAGCGGTATTTTGAGGTATATACGACTGGGACTGGTCATTGGCATTGGTCATTGATTCATCATCAGAATCATCGAAGTTCAGGGTTTGAGGTGGGTCGGGTATTGGAATTCCAGGACCATGGGGTACAGGTCTCATAGCAGAAGGAATGTCAGGGTATACAACAATGTGTTTATTCTTCTTGTTAACTCCTGAAAATAGAAACACAGAAACATGGATATAAAACTTGCATATGAAATAGAAGAAGCATTCAGACAGTGGCGGCTCGTGAGGGAAGGCTGCGGTCTGTAAGATATGAAATAGGTCGATGGAGTCTGTATATGTAAACGTAACTTGTATAACAATATGTATGTGTAAATGTATTTTCTATAACAATATGTATATGTAAATGTATGATTACCATTACGGTGAATATTATGCTATATATGGTGAATATTACATTATGGTGAATATTATGTCAAGTTTCATACGAGGATTTCAAAATATTTAAGAAAAATAAATTTATAAGCCCACCTTGGAGGTTTGTCATGCAGAAATAGCAGTCTGTCACGTGATCCTTTCCTTCTCTCCAAATCATGGGAATTCCAAAAGGCAAAGATTTCGCTCTGCCTTTGCTCCATCTTCTCAAATTTTCAATGCACGTCTTGCAGCACATATGAGGGGCGAAATTTTGTCCTGGTCCCCTAGCTTAATTCCAAAGTATGCTCTATACATTGTCTTCACAAATTTAGTGATTTGGGACTGGTTATTTGGCATGGTAACCGTCCCACATATGTAGCAGAATCTATTGGGATCATTTTTACACGCTCTATTCATTATGAAATATTTTATCTATATGCCTGAAAAGTAAAAAAAGATATTATACAAGTGAAACAAGTGATGATAGATGTTACTGTTCCAATTCCGCTTTGACAAAATCACGAAAAATTCTATTTTACTTATGAGGCCATAGCCGGATAACCTGAGCTGATTGAGAAAAACGGATTGCAGATTCGAAATCAGCAGGAAAAACTCTATAAGAATCACTTACAAAACCCTTGACAGCAAAATTGATGCATACCAGTGTTAGTTACACGTTTGAGACCAAGCGGCCTTCACACATGATCACACACACACATTCATGCACACAAAGTTTTAATCAATACTTAAAATTATCAAAATTTAGAAAGTTCACAAACTAAATATTTAAATGAATGTAAACAAAAATCGATAAACTGCGGTTGCCAGGTGCCATGAAAGATGACGCAATACTCATGAAACACAAAATCGCTAGAAAGCTAGCTAACATTTTTCGATTGGCGCATGAAATTAAATATGTAAAATATTTAATTGAATATGTAAATAAATACGTAAAAATAATCAAAATAATAATTTATTAGCTCAAGGCGGGGCGATCGCCCCTGTCGCCCTCCCCTTCAGTACGCCTCTGGTCCTAGCTAAATTAATTTAAAGACGCTGTTGGTAAGGGAAAAACATCACAAATGTTGGTAACTGCGTTGTAGTGAAAAGGCAAAACATCAATCAGATTCGTGAGATTTTAACACGTGACACACCAAACAATTTGAACACACTTTTGAGATTTGAAATGTTTTCTTTCTTTCTGTTCTTTGTGTTCCCTAAAGGTGGAAATAATGACAGTTGCTCTCTCTCTGATTCACTGTCTGCACATAGAAGCGTGAAAGTAGTAGAAGTTTGCTTCATATAAGCAAGTTCGTTCCTTATCATGCCGAAACATTTTTTAGGATGATTGTAAATTTTTTTTTATTCAGGAAGGAGGAACCAAGGGCAAATGTCCACAAAAGTGCCCCCCCCCCATAGAAGAAGAAGAGAGTCAAAATCAAGGTCCGGCGTTTTCGAGATGCCTAGACACTCTGCGTTTGAGAGATGGGAAGTCATAGACAGGAGGAAGGATGGATTGAGGAAAATTTTTCCAGAGTTGACCAGTTGAGTAGATGAAAGAATGAAAATAACGATTAACTCTTGCGTTAGATAGTTGGACAGAAAAGGAATGAGAAAGTGTAGAAAGTCTGGTACTGCGTGCTCTCCTTAAAGGAGGAGGGATGCAGTTAGAGAGTTCAGAATGTCCGTTATAATAGTGATAGTAAAGAGAGATTGAGGCAACATTGCGGCGAAGAGAGAGAGACTGAAGACAATTAGTAAGAGGCAGGGAATTGATGACACGAAAAGCCTCTGATTCCACCCAGTCAAGTACAGCTGTATGGGTTGAGCCATCCCACACATGAGAAGCGTACTCTATACAGGGGCGAACAAAACCCCTGTACAGAGAGAGCAACTGAGTGGGGTGAAGAAATGGCGGAGGCGGTACAGCACACCTAACCTCTCAGAAGCTGTTTTATAAAAAGAGTATATGTGATCTTTCCAGGAAAGATCACGAGAAAAGGAAACGCCGAGAATGTTAAGAGATGAGGAAGGATTGAGTTGTGTGTTGTTGAAGGTAAGGGGATAGTTGTGTGGAAGATTGTGACGAGTAGATAGATGGAAGGACTGAGTTTTTGAGGCGCTGAAAGCCACAAGGTTTTCTCTTCCCCAATCAGATATAGCAGAAAAATCAGAGGTCAGGTGTCCCATAGCCGTCCTACGCGAATTATGAAGTGACTGCTGTGAGGGGCGCTTTGTGAAGCGGATGGAGAAGTGAAGAGTGGAATCTCGGCAGAGGAGTGAATAGGACAGGAAGTGCGAATTAAAAGATCATTAATAATAAAAGGAAAAGAGTAGGTGACAGGACAGAACCCTGAAGAACACCACTGTTAATAGCTTTAGGAGAAGAACAGTGGCCATCTACAACCGCAGCTATAGATCGGCCAGAAAGGAAATTAGACATGAAAGCACAGATAGAAGAATAGAAACCGAAGGAGGGCAGTTTCGAAATTAAAGATTTGTGCCAGACTCTATCAAAAGCTGTTGATATGTCTACCGCAATAGCAAGAGTTCCACCGAAATCCCGAAAGGAAGATGACCAAGAGTCAGAGAGATATGCAGGAAGATCGACAGTAGAGCGTCCCTTGCGGAACCCATACTGATCTGAAAGAAAACTGTGAGTAGAAAGGTGTTTAAGAATCTTCCTATTAAGGATAGATTCAAAAACTTTGGAAAGGAAAGAAATCAAAACAATTGGACGATAGTTGGATGGTTGAGAGTAGTCACCCTTCTTTAGGACATGCTGAATGAAAGCGAACTCCCAGCAGGAAGGAAAAGTACCAGGTGAGATACAAAGACGAAAGAGTCTGCCTTGGCAGGGTGTCAGCATAGAAGCACAGTTCTTAGGAGCAACAGGAGGAACACCATCAAGACTGTACGCCTTCATAGAGTTGAGCCCAGATAGGGTAGAAAAAACATCTTTAGAAGCAATTCTAATTTCAAACATAATAAAGTCAGAGGAGGGAGGAGATGGAGGAACAGCACCGGAATCGTCTAGGGTTGAATTGTAAACGAAAGTTTGAGCGAAAACTTCAGCTTTGTCAGGAGAAGAGACGGCAACTGAGCCGTCGGAATGGAAAATAGGAGAAAAAGAAGAGGAAGTAAAGTTGTTGAAGAGGTTCTTAGGTAGATGCCAAAAAGAACGAAAAGAATTAGAATTGGATAGATTTTCACATTTTTGTCGGATGAAGGAATTTTTGGCGAGTCGAAGAACAGATTTTGCACGATTCCGGGCAGAAATATAAGCTGAGTGAGAGTCAGGAGTTGGATAGCGACGGTACCTTCTGAAGGCCTCCTCTCTCTTGCGGATAGCATTAGAAGAAGTAAAGTTAAACTAAGATTTTTTTGCATTAGTAGTAGGAATAGAATATGAAATGTACGCCTTCATGTCCGAGAGAATCACCTCCGTGATGCGCTCAGCACACTCGGAAGGGCCCCGGCCATGGAAGCAGTAATCATTCCATGGGAAATCACAGAAGATTGCCTAAGGGCCTCCCAATCAGTGGTGCCGAAGTGCCAAAGGCACTTGGGAGGATCGAAAGGCCGAATTGGTGCGATAGGACAGGAAATAGGTATAAGATTGTGATCGGAGGAGCCCAACGGAGAAAAGGTTTCACAGAGTAAGAAGAAGGATGAGAAGTAAAAAATAAATTCAGAATGTTGAGCCTATCTCTAAGGCGATCGGGGATACAAATAGGGTGCTATACAATCTGCTCTAGGTCATTTAGTTTAGAAAAATTGTAAGCTAGTTCAGCAAGGATGTCAGTGAAATGGGAGGAAAGCCAAAGGTGGTGGTGAACATTGATATCTCCTAAAATGGAGATTTCAGCAAATGGAGAGCGGGATAGAATGTATTCCACTTTGGAAGTGAGGTAGTCAAAGAATTTTGGATAGTCAGTAGAATTAGGAGAAAGGTAAACAGCGTAGATGTATTTAGTTTGAGATTGGCATGCAAACCGTAGCCAGAGGGTATAGAATTCGGAAGATTCGAGTTCAGGAATACGAGAACAAGTTAGGTCATTGCGTACATACAGTATACGCAACATCCACCTTTGGAGTGAAATTGAGTATAGAGGAAGTAAGAGGGTACAGAAAAAAGGTTGCTCTTAGTCGTCTCAGATACCTGAGTTTCAGTGAGGAAAAGAAGATGAGGCTTAGAAGAAGAGAGGTGGTGTTCAACAGATTGAAAATTTGAGAAAAAGCCACGAAAGTTGCAGAAGTTTAAGAAAAATGAATCAGACAGAGGCCCAGAACATCTCGAATGGGCAGAGCAGATCCAGCCCCGTTGCCCGGATCTGCGTTCCCGGTATCGGCAGTGGGGGAGCCAGAAGTGGGAACATTTATGGTCCCCTCCACAGGGTACTCAGAGGCTCTTGAAGTTGATGCCATTTTTTTTTTAAATTTTGAAAAGATTATGTAGTGTGGAAGAAGCATGTATATGCAGTGAGGAATAGGAAGAGAAGTGTGTGTTTGAGAGCATGCTGGACTGCTCACAGGGTAGATAAGACACGGAAAAAGATCAGCTGAGGAGGACAGTGACAGGAGAAATGACATGCATCTAGTACCATATTAACACGATCCTATTTTGTAGTATTCACATATGATTCGTCTTTTCGGTTCCTTTATGCTTCCTGACTTGCCTTCATAGAGTTTGAGATTACCGACTTGGTAATTGCTTCATTTTCAGTGTTTCCCTTTCCATTATTGACGCTGAGATCTTTCATTTCTGGTATTTCTGCATCTAAGTCAGGGTTGTCGAACTGGGGGTGCACGGAGTATTTCAAGGGATGCTTGAGGGGTCCTGGGATATACACACGAAGATACATATACGAAGATACAAACGGATCAGCCCCGGGAATGAGGTGCTACCTCAACCTCATGAAAAGGTTGAGGGTATGCCTCCAGTGCTACGTCAGATGAGACCAATGTCTCAATTTACAACACCTCACAAACCACTTCCATTCTTCTTTGTTTCTCGTTAACTCTTGCTCCACAATTAAATCAACTCCACATATATTCACGTAGTTACCTTTTTTTTTGCTTTTTTCCGTTCTTTTCGACACCAATAAAACAAAACAAAACAAAAAAGAGGTTGTAGAAGGTTGGGGTAAAAGCGCTGAAAAGAGTTCGTCAGGGGGTACACGGCTCAAAAAGGATTAGACAACCCTAGTCTAAGTGATCTTCCGAACTTCCCTCTATTTACTTTTTCTCGGAGCAGGCCTCTAACAGTGGGGTTTACAAAATCCCATGTTTGAATTGTTATATATATATACACACACACACACACACACACACACACACACACACACACACACAGTCGAGGAAAAACATTAACGGGAAAATAGTCGAAATTTAATATATCTTTTAAATTACTTACCTTCATTTCCTACTTTATTATATAAAAAAAATAATTTGACGTAAATTAACGTAACGTGACCTACTTTTGCGTGGCAATGGCCTACTTCTGATGATTAATTAAGATTTCAATTCAAAGTGGGTAAAACAGTCAAGTTCCACATTTCCTTTCAATTTATGGCCACTATTTTCGAACAAAATAATTAACAAACTTGTCAAAATTTGACGTCTTCGAAAAAATTATTCCTCTTTTTCGACCATTTTTGTTCCTAATTTAGCGTTAGTCATTTATGCGTTTTTGTAATTTTGCAGTCCCATTAATCATTACAATCGTAAATCATTTCAACGTTTCTAAATTATTAATTTCATAAATGGGGAGTTCGGATATCCCAGTTCGAAAAATATAACTGCAAATATTTCGTTAGAAAAAACCCATACATTAAAATTTTTACATAAAAATAGAGCTTTGGTTTTGTTTTCATTTTTTTTCACTCCAATATTTTTAAGGCTAATTTTGGATTTTGGTACTCTTTTAAGATGGCTTGTATATATATATATATATATATATATATATATATATATATATATATATATATATATATATATATATGCAAAACTCAACACCTTGATTAAAACAAGGTCACAAACAAATGACACTGATTTAATTTACAATATTAGCTCACAACCTCGCATTAGTTGTCGTAATGTAGGTCTAAACCAGATGTGCATATGCGTCGTAGACCCAAATTCCTCTACCAAGGGACAGACAACACCTGCTCATATCTTACTTTCCCTTTTTAAAAATATATATGTATTTTTAAACTCTAACTTGGAACTTTCATAACCTGACTTTCACTAGTGACACCTTAGTAATTTTTATGGAATACGCTTAGATTTGTTTAAATTTGTATAAATTTCAGCGCCCTGCAAATAAATGCAAGCAAAATTACTTATTCTGCGCTACCCGGTATATCACTCCAAGCTAAGGGCTACGTCGTGACCAACATCTTAACACCTCTTCCCGTCGATCACCGAAGTTAAGAGACACTGGGTCTGTGGAATAGTTGGATGGGGGACCGTCCTCTGCGTCCAGATTATGTAGCGACCCGTGATCCCGTGATTCGGATCCCTAATGCGCTTCGGTGGTCTAGTGGTTAGCGTCGCTGACTACGAATTCATCGGACCCGGGATTGAGACCCGGTGACGGCAGGTGGTACGCAGCAAAACCCAGCTGCTTATCCTTCCACACAATAAAGAAATTGGTTGGTAGATAAAGGGGTACCTTGGGTATCCTAGTGGTTAAGACGCTGTGCCGCTGGTGGGGCGTGGTTCGGATTCCACGTAGGTCTAAGGTTGAGTGAAAAGCTTAACCTTCGTCAGAATGAACATTTCGGGTGGAAGCAAAACCAAACCAAACTACGTAAAGCTGTAGGTCCCTTCCCTCCTATTGAACAAAACCCCCAATTAAGCCAACCTTTGGACAGTTGAATGTACAATAAATATTTAAAATAATTACTGTAAATGTATATATGAGACTCTCTCAGGAAGAAGTGGGTAAGCGACAAAAGTAAAAAACACCAGAAAACGCAGTTAAATGTATTGCCATAATTTTTTAACTTTTGAAGATATTTCGTCGAAATGTTTTCAAAAGCTCAAAAGTTATGTTACTTTCAAATTGATACAACTTTAACTGCGTTTTCTAACGTTTTTACTTCCATCGCTTACCCACGTCTTCCTAGGAGGATCTCGTATATACCTTAATGTAATCTACAGTTCCCTTTTTTATACCAAAAACCTATTCTTCCTTTATTGCAGGAAACATTATGCAACGAACGCATTTCATTTATAGAACTTCCATAATATTGCACCAAAGTAATTTTTCTTTCACCAAAAATTGTCAAAAAGAAAAAAAAAAAAATTTTCGAATGCTCTTTTGTTGAGAAGCGAAAAAGAATTCTGGAAATGTAAGAATAAATTACCTTCTTTGTTACTGATTTACGCGCTGCAACTAAAGGTTGTTTATAAAAAATTTTACTGTAGATATACTGTATAAACGTCTTAAGTGTTGTCAGTGCAAAATTCGATATTCCAAGCTGATGAACTTTCCCATAGAAAGAAATCTTATTTCGGAATTTTCTACAAGAAATACTGATGTTTTTCTTAAAGAGAAGTAATTATATATATATTGCATTCATTATGTAAGAACCTATTTCTCATGTCCACGGGGTGGGCACAAAGCTTGAACTCGAGACCGATAACATTCAAATCACTTACACATTACGAAGATGCAAAGGGATCACCCCCCTGGAATAAAGTGCCACCTCAACCTCGTGAAACCACTGAGGTAGCCTCCAGTGCTACGTCAGATAAGACCAATGTCTCTATTTACAACGCCTCACAAACCATTTCCAGTCTTCTGTTTTTCGTTAACTCTTACTCCACACTTAAATCATCTCACCGTTTATTCACATATTAATTACTGTACATCCTTCTATCTTTTTCGCAATCTTTCTCTATTTCTCCTATCTATGCACTTACTATTACACTTTCACAATTCTATCATTATTCTTCTCTCACACGACCGTACTTTTCTCTCTTCTCATCTCCAATGACTTTTTCACTCTACAATTTCCCCTATCCCCATTTTTGATGCGGTTAAACCGTTTTACTCCAATCATGCTTCTTTGTCATTATTAATCTAGTATATTGTTTCCGAGTGTTGGCTCTCCTTACGAATTGGTAAAAAAAACTGTCCTCTATAAAATTTATGGATCACCTGAAGATCAGGGCCCCAAGCCTTCGTTAGTTAGCCTTATAAGGCTAACTAACGAAAATATCACGACCTAACCTAACCAAACCAATCGTTCGGTCAACTGTACGCTCTTGACGACTGGTTAAGTTAGGTCGTGATATTTTCGTTAGTTAGCTTTATAAAGCTAACTAAAGAAGGCTGGGGGCCTTGATCTTCAGGTGATCCAAATTTATTAATCGTGTCCCTTCCGCATTGTCGCGCAGATTTCTAAAATTAATGTTGGGATCATAATTGAAATCACCTATTAAGACCGCTTCCTTTTGCTTAATGAGGTCACTTAACCTATCGTGTTCTAAATTCTGCAAAGGTAGTCTATATATTACAGCTACGTTCATTTTTAAGTTACGTACAAAAATTTCGACTGCAATTGCGTCTATATCACTGTTAAGGTTTAGCGTTACATTATTAGATTTAAGTTTTCACGTACATATCGAAGCACCCATCCTCCGTTTCAGTTTGTTCTGTCTTCATGAAATAATCTATAACCCGTAATTTGATATTCGCCAATAAACTCTCTATCCTTACAATTTATCCACGAATCCGTAATACTAATGACATCAAAATTTTCAATATATCTCAGCGGCCTCGAGTTCACTAATTTTGTTGCGAATCCTACGCCCTTTTAAGCAAACAATTTTTAAACTATAATTCACGTTAAGATTAAGCAAATTCCGCTTGATTCGTTTCCGTACCACACATTAGATTTTGGCCTAATCTTTTCATATATTACATTCACTTCCGCATCTATTAGTTTACCTAATCGAGGAGGATTTCTCACTCCGTTTAAGCGTACAGCATCTTTAATAAAGAGGTCTTCACTGTCGAAGTGAGTCCAAAAGTTAGCAAAATGTACCCCTAGATTACTGCGCATTTCCTTCAATTTTTTCATTTACATAAATAGCTCTCGATAACAAAGACGTTATGCCAAACATTCACGGAAAAACGTCAGTAACAATAACGTTATATGATTTATCCTTTATGGACTCAAGCGGAGTACAATATTTTTCGAGCAACTCTTCCGACCTATTTCCTTTTACATAAACGTCGTTTGTTCCAGCAAACGAAACAAAGACGCTATTTGCGGCGGCTACATTCAGTTTAACAACTTCGTCTCTATTGTCGTTAATTTTTTCTTCAGGAAAATATACTTTTTCGTTTGGACGAGTTGCGCTTTTACGAATTCTTTGTTCTCATGCTCTTCACTAATGAATCCTTTACATCTGATTTTCCACCTTTGTTGTTCTCAACGTATTAAAAGGATTTGCCACTGCTAACCTAAATTCCACTTTTCGTTTCGGTTTCGTACCGTTGCGAACTCGAATAAAGTCATCACTCGTTTCACTCCTCGTATATTCGCAACGTTATTTCGCGCGTTTATGCGTTCATTTCTGGTTGGGTTCATTTTGTCTTCTTGAAGCTTTTTAATCTGATCTTTAACCTCGTTAACGTCATTGTTTAATTTTTTTAATGCCGTTTCCGGTGACAGTCGCGTTAACTTCTGAGTTTACGTTAATGCGATCAAAGATTTATAATTTTAATTCGCTTAATTTCCGATCAAAATAATCTTTCATTTGAAATTTGGAAACTGGTACGTAACCATCAATATCGAAAAAAAAGTAGCGATTCTAACTGGAGCCACAGACGGAACAATCAAATTGTGGGATTTTTGGAGGCGTATTAATTCGTTTATTCTAGAAGCAAAACTAAAGGAAAATTTAAAAGGTTTTACGAAAATTTATGGGAGATTAAATACGACAGTTTCGTTTAACTATCGCGGGATGACCCGAGTTCACTTTAGAACGACGCTAAGAGGATTAAGAGATTAAAACGGAGCGTGCACCGGGAGGATTACAATACTAGTTTCAGTGGCGAATTTATATAATTTAAATAAAATTGCATTACAGTGTCAGAGATGTCAACCTTGAAGTATGAAAATCCGTGAGATTTTGCCTGAATTTGCCTGTGCCTGATTTTGATAAGTGGAAACATATCTCACATAAGGGAATTTGAGACTTAAAATCCGTGAGAGTTGACATGTCTGAAATGTTCTTAATTACATAAAAACAGAAAAATTCTAAATGTTGAATGTGTCAGAAAGGACAAATATTTGATTTAATTCGCAATATCTTGCAAGGGCGAGGGTCGATGCTAATTATATTAATACTTTCTGATTTACTGATTAGAAATATAATTTTCGAGCGAGATATTACGAATTATGGAAAAAAATATATAGTATATAACAGAAAAAATAAACACACTCACGGAATTATCCAGGATGCGAGCACGACAAAAAACATAACGAGAAAGAGAGAGAGACTGCATCTTCTCTCTCTCTCTCTCTCTCTCTCTCTCTCTCTCTCTTTATATATATATATATATATATATATATATACAGTATATATATATATCTTTTCTATTACTTATAAGGGAATTGTAAAACAATTTTCCTATGGCACAATTGCGAGACGTTCCTGCATTACATTCGAACCCGATCGAGTTGCAGTCACATATACACTTATACAGTGTACTGTACACTTCAGCTTTTAAAAAACATCTCATGACCTCAATTTAATTCATGTTTCAACGTCTCTTAGTGAAGTATACAGTCAATGTCCCAACCCATCTTGCAGTGGAGCATCAAACATGAATTTTTATTCCTGCATGACATTGAGAATTGGGATTAGTATACAGTATATCTAGTTAATATATAAATATATTTCTATTACATATATTATATGTACAGAATAAACTCATTATATATATATATATATATATATATATATATATATATATATATATATATTATGCAGGAAGGAGGTGCCAAAGGCGAATGCCCGCAAAAACGCCCTTCCCGTAGAGGAAGAAGAGAGGCAAAATCAAGGACCAAGGTTTTCGACATGCCTGGGCACTCTACGTTTGAAAGATTGGAGGTCATAGACTGGAGGAAAGAGGGATTGAAGAAGATTGTTCCAGAGTCCACCGGTTGAGTAGATGAAAGATTGAAAATACCGACTAAACCTGACATTAGAAAGTTGGACAGAAAGGGAATGAGAATGCGTCGAAAGTCTGGTACGGCTGCTCTCCTTAAAGGAGGAGGCACGCACTTAGAGATTTCAGAAGAGTCGTATCCGTTATAATAGCGACAGTAAAGAGAGAGTAAGGCAACATTGCGGTGAAGAGAGAAGGATTGAAGATAGTCAGAAAGAGGTGGGGAACTGATGAGACGAAAAGCCTTTGATTCCATCCGGTCAAGTAGAGCTGTGTGGGGTAAGCCATCCCACATATGAGAAACGTACTCCATACAAGGGCGGACAAGACCCCTGTACAGAGACAGCAACTGAGTGCGGGTAAAGAAATTGCGGAGCCGATACAGCACACCTAATCTCTTAGAACCTGATTTGGAAAGAGAGTATATGTGGTCTTTCGAGGAAAGATCACGAGAAAAAGAAACGCCAAGAATATTAATAGAAAAGGAAGGATTGCATTGCGTATTGTTGAAGATAAGGGAAGAGTCGTGTGGAAGTTTATGACGAGTAGACAGATGAAGGAACTGAGTTCTTGAGGCATTGAAAGCCACAAGTTTTTCTCTGCCCCAATCAGAGATAGTAGAAAGATCAAAGGTCAGGTGTATCATAGCCGTCCCACGGGAAGCATTGTCTGTTGAGACACTTTGTGAAGCGGGTGGAGAAGTGCAGAGTGGAATCATCGGCAGAGGAGTGGATTTACATGGAAGTAATAAATGTGGAAATAAATATAAATGCAACAGATGTAATAATAAAGGTAATATTACAAATTTAATAATTAGGGTAAAGGTAATAACAATAAATGTTAAAAAATGTAAATGCAATAATAAATGCAGTAATTATGTCAAAATAATAGAATCTGTATATATAGAACAAGGAGACAGTTTTAATTTGTGCGAATGTACTTATAAGCGGGACCCTGTAATAAAATGCCCTTCCGGTGTCGGGAGAACGGTATCTAACCTACGTGCGAATTTCTCAATGGTCTCTGGATTGTTTCCTTCTCGCCTTTTTCATTCGTTTTTCGGTTTTAAGTTCTGTATAATAAACAACAATGTAATAACCAATGTAATAATAAATTTATAATTTCTGTAATAAATAATAATGCAATATTAAAGTAATAAATTTAATAATAAATGTAATAATTATGTAAAAAATAATAGAATATATATGTTTAGAACAGGAAGATAGTTTTGAATTTGTGCGAATGTACTTATAAGCCGGTCCCTTTAATGAAAATGCCCTTCCGGTGTCGGGAGAACGGGATCTAACCTAGGTGCGAATTTCTTAACGATCGGTTCCTGGACTGTTTTCCCTCTTGTTCTGGTTCATTCGTTTTTCTGTATCCACCCGAGGAGGATGCCAGTGGACATCGAAACTGTTGTGGAAATAAACTCTGTCTATTAGAGTGGGGTTTTATTTTCATAGAAGAGGGAAAGAAGAAGTAGGAGTAAAGTTGTTGGAGAGATTCTTGCTTCATTGACAAAGAGAACGAGAAGAATTAGAATTAGATAGGTTTTTCACATTTATGTCTGATGAAGGAATTTTTGGGGGTCACGAACAGATTTTTCACGGTTTCGGACAGAAATATAAACTGAGTGAGAATCAGGAGTTGGATGGCGAGGTACATTCCAAAAGTCTCCTCTCTGTTGCGGATATCATTAGAACAAGCAAAGTTAAACCAAAGATTTTTTGCATCAGTAGGAGGAATAGAATATACCATATGTCCCACAAAAAAGTCCACCCAACTTTAGATTGTACTAACTCCTCCAAAAATTGAGATATTTTGGATCTGTTTGTTTGATTTAATATAGCAAATTATTCTTTGTTAACGTTCAAAATTTATTCATGTTTAAACGATTTAGTGTTTAAGCATCTGCTTTTAACTGAAGGGTACAGCAAAATGGGTTGCGCCGAATGATCATTTCTCCCAGCCAGATAGCTCCTCTTGCTTTAACCAATGTGCTACTTTTTACGTCGAAGGATATTGCAAATATTTTTTTTAAATAATTCTAACTTTTGTATCTAAGATACGAGTCATACATATAAATGAAGAATCTGAATTACTAAATTTATAAATAACTTTGAAACCCTTATCAAGCAGTTTACACGAAGGCAGCGCGTTCTCATGGTCACAACTTATCTGCAAACTAAAAGCTTAAAACAAGTTCAGAATACCTTCGAACTGCAATTTCCCGATAGAGCTTCTCCAACTAAACATACAATTTTGAAGAATGTTCGGAAATACAAAGAAGAAGGAACGGTCCTCAATTTAAACAAAGGACGTTCAGGCCATCCGAAGACAGCAAGAACAGACGAGAACATTCAGCATTCAGTCCTGACTTGACCCCGTGTGATTACTTTTTATGGGGTCATTTGAAAAATAGAGTATTTGCATCACAACCTATCAATTTAGATGATTTAGGACTCGCATCACAGCTGAAATCAACTTGTTAAAAGACAATCCAGATCTTATCAAAAGAGTGATGGGGAAGATGAGAGCTCGACTCCAGATTTGTATCGATAGGAATGGCGGTCATGTTGAAAGAAAACGAAACTAAGCATAACTTTTGCAATAAGGAATAAAGAAAAATCTGCTTTGTATCTTATTAAAATTATGTTAAAGTATCTATTATTATGTATTTGTCTTTTCATTACATCGATAGCACACACATTATTTTTTCATTCACCAATTTTGCTCAATCCATTTTGTTGTACCCTTCAGTTAAAAGCAGATGCTTAAACACTAAATCGTTTAAACATGAATAAATTTTGAACGTTAGAAAGAATAATTTGCTATATTAAATCAAACAAACAGATCCAAAATATCTCAATTTTTGGAGGAGTTAGAACAATCTAAAGTTGGGTGTACTTTTTTGTGGGACATATGGTAGAATGTACACCTGCATGCCAGAGACTCACCTCCGTGATGCGCTCAGCGTACTCTGAGGCCATGGGAAAAGTAATCATTCAGTCAATATTTTATATATATACAGGTCGTCCGATAAGTGAGTGGCGATTTGGGAACAATTTATAAATAAAAGATAAAGGATAATAAAAATTTTATTAGAAGGAATTTTATTATTAGTAAACTTACAATTAATTCGATAATTAATTGTCATAGGGATCAACCTGATCGCCATTTACACGAACAGCAAGCTGTATGCGTCTCCATGTCCTGTCTGACATTTTTTGTAAAAGTTCTTTATCCTCATTGATGTCACTTAACACAACTTCTGTGATTTTTGTCAGATCAGATTCACTTTGATTTTCACGGCCATTAATCTGCATCTTGAGGATTCCCCAGAGGGTATTATCCGGGGTAGTCAAGTCCGGACTCCGCGGAGGCCAAGGTACAGGACCATACTTTCCGATCCATCTGCCAGGAAAATTTCTGTCTAGGAACTCACGCGCAGCGAAAGCGGTGTGTCCTGGAGCACCATCTTGCTGAAAAATAGGGTTGCGAATATTCGTATTTCTTAAAGCGGGTAGAAATCTGTTCTCCAACATGTCGATATAACTTCCTGAAGTAATTCGACCAGTGCACACAAATGGACCAATTAAACAATGCGCTGATATTGCACACTATATCATGATTCGAGGGGGATACTGTTTTACTTGATCATAATAATGAGGATTTTCTCTCGACCAAAAATATGAAAATTTGCTTTTGCCATCGCCATAAAGGGCACATTCATCACTGAAGAACGTACGATCTCTCTCGGCTTTACTTGGAAAAGCTTCAAGAATTTGTTGACAAGCATTAACTCTGACAATTTTATCTTGTGGCGATAAAAACTGAACGGAGGTTGGGCAGAAAGCTTTAAAATGCAAGTCTTTTTTCATCAAATCATGCAGTGTTGATTTCGGAACATTTAATGCAGATGCACGCCTACGAATACTTTTGGTTGGCGATTGTCGAATTGACACTTGAACATCATCTTCCAATCTTGCTCTTGCTTTGGGGCGACCACGGCGTTTTTTATCAATTATCATCCAAGTTGTGAATAATTTGTGTTCCCATTTTCTAATAATTTCGCCCTTTGGCGGCACATCATTAAATCTTTGTTCAAACCTTTCGCGTACTACCTTCATGCAATGCTTGGTTTTTCCAGATTCATGCTACCATGTTGCTGCTAATATCCGTACTTCATATGTGTAGGGACTTTGATCACAAATTTTATCAACATGTGCGTCTACCTCAGCCATTGCAACGCCAATAATTAGAAATAATAAAAATAAAACAATGAAAAACCAGAACAAACAGAAATAAACATGAATTACTGCAAAATTAAAAATTTGGATTTCATGTGAAGCTAGCTTAATTGAAAAAAGCATAGACATTTATTAGATATCAAAGATATTAGTACACTATGCTAACTGACATAGAATCGCCACTCACTGGACGACCTGTATATATATATATATATATATATATACGAGAGAGAGAGAGAGAGAGAGAGAGATTTATCCTAAATTGTAATTAATGGCAAGAGAAAACGAGATTGCTCTCGACAAAGCTGTGCCTGAAAAACGATTTTGGACACGAAACGAGGAAAGTTTTACAGAACTTTTCTGTCATGAAACTTTGCAGTGTCACTTATTTGGCACTCGAGTAAATCCTTACCTACTTTATTAACTTCTTAAATTTGTTTGTATACCCCAATGAGAATCTTCCTTACGGTATAATTAGGTAATTACAATAACGAATCCTATTACAGCAGAAGATCACTGAAGAAGTTGAAGGTTGCTCACACAGAGAGAGAGAGAGAGAGAGAGAGAGAGAGAGAGAGAGAGAGAACCGGAGAAGCAAAAGAGGAAGCAAAAATATAAAGAAATATGTTGATAAAAATAAATGAGACATGATAATTATTTTATTTTTCGAAGATAATTTTTTTTTTAATAAAATGACATGATTCGTACTTACCGTAAATATATAATGTAAAACGGGAAAAAATATGAAGTATAAATTAGTTACTACTGTAAAGAGAACATAACTGTAATACGAGAATAGAATTTTATAACTTTTCGATGGAGCAATTACTTGGTCAATGGATGATAATTAATTACAATTACAATTACTTGACATATTCTCAATTATAATAGATCACCTGAAGATCAGGGCCCCCAGCCTTCTTTAGTTAGCCTTATAAGGCTAACTAACGAAAATATCACGACCTAACCTAACCAATCGTCAAGGGCGTACAGTTGACCTAACGATTGGTTAGGTTAGGTCGTGATATTTTCTTTAATTAGCCTTATAAGGCTAACTAAAGAAGGCTGGTGGCCTTGATCTTCAGGTGATCCATTATAATTACTGTAGATGGTGAAATACTTAATTACAATTACTTAGTAAAGTAATTAATTACAATTACAATTATATTTACAAAGAATTGCATTTTATTCATAAATAAACACTATTTGATTTATGTCATGCTTTTCTACTTAGGTATTTCAATTCCATTTTTAGTTTTGGCCATTATCTTCAATGAAAACTAAATAATATTAGGTCAATCAGATGTACTCTTTTTTTTAACATTGCACGGAACTCTGTATTTTTCATCACGCAGTTCTTGCTCTGGACAATTGGACATTGGATATATGTATGTGATATGGTCTAATGAAACCAAAGATAAGACACTCAAAAAATACTAATATAAGACAAAAGAACTGGCATTTATTTTATCAAAATAATAAGGGGGAAAAAATGGCACTTTAGTTAAGAATATTTGAAATAAATGGAACATTTTATTTCCAAAGAAAGCTCCCCGAGACATGATGAGCAAGTAGTTTAAACTATAAGTATGACCCATTAACTTTAATATTCATGCAATTGAAAGTAATTGACTGTAATTGTATCATTTACCTTGGTTTCCTCATGTAATTAATTACAATTACAATTACTTGCCAATTACATGGAAAAATGTAATTAATCACAATCAATTACAATTACAAATTACAATTACCCCATGCCTGGTACTTCATTTATACCATCGTACTTTTAAAATATTACGAACGAATGGATGTGTGAATCGTATTGTACTCTAGTTAATGGTATATTCTGTATTACGCACGAGGGTTCTAACCCACCACTTTTTGAGTAGAAGGCGTGGCCACCCCCTGGTGGAAGTGATTTTTTCATCGTGAAAAATTGTGCGTGTTAATGCATGATAATCCATATAAATCCATATATATATATATATATATTTTTTTTTTTTCAAATTGCGATACCCTTACAAATTAAAGTTAACTCAAGTCTCTTATGGAAGAACGCTGACTGTGTGTGTATATATAGTATGCCCTAATTAGCTAGCGTCCGTAGCTCACTGCTTCCCTTCAAACAAAGTGAAAACTTTGAGGTCGAGGGTTCGACTCCCAAAGATGCTGATAATAATAATAATAATAATAATCTAGGAATTGTCGTAATAGGCCGCGTTTGTCTTGCCTGAGCGCTGGGCCATTTCCTGGTCCTCCTGACTGATTACAATGCTTTAATTTGCAAATAAAATCCAGTTTCCCTTCGTGTAAATCATTTATTTTTAGTTGAAAACCGTTTTATCATTCGCTGAAGTGTGATTGGTCGACGTCTCGATTTCGAGGACAAAATTTAGAAGTAATTATTTTACTAATGTGGTTAACCCTTTGAGTACTGACGGTACAAATTGCTAACGTTTCAAATACACACATTCATAATTTAACCCTACAAAAAATTCAGGGTTAAAGAGTTTTCTTCTTAATTTTGCAGTTAAATCAAAGTGAAGTCATTTTTTAAAAACTTCGAATGAATGAGTGTTAAAATTCATGTTTCAGAATGGTAATAGGAAAAACGTACGTAGTACATTCGAAGACTATGATATTAATGTACACTGTGAACCACGGTTTCCAAATCAAGGTGAACTGACATTTTAGACAAATTACAAAAATAACTGAAAATTCATAACTTATCGAAAATATGGAAATTTCAAACGAAACAAAATATTTGAACGAAACAAAATATTTGAAGGCTCAGTTTGAAGTTACTGTACGTGGTGTCAGAAGGGAACTTGATGTTGAATAGTGGGACAAAAATCCTCGGAAGTACCACGGAAGAACAAATAGCATTGGGGTACCTTGATCCAGAAAAGGTTCAAACAAAATCAAACTAACTCGTGCGATGTCTTAAGTAGTTCACATTGAAGCATTACAAGTTACTCATATTCTATTTTATTAGTTTATTATTAACTCATAATTACCCATGATGCTTTGAAATGCCTCGTACAGAGTCATTTTAAAAAAAAAAGTTCTCGAGATCATCACCGAGCTGGATGAGTAAAAATGTTTCAGTTCGAGTCAATTTGGTTTTGTGTGTTGGAAACCACTGTTGTAAACAAGAGTTGGTAAAGCCTAAAAGTGGAAGTAGGTAAATATGGTCTTTTTATAACTTTAACGTTCAAAGTAATAAACATTTCCTAACAGTGATCTTAAAGGTTCCCTTTTGGGTATAGATTTTTGGTATATACGGTCAAAAAGAGAGTCAGTAAGTTCCCGGATAATGTCTGTGTGGTCTCCCGTTTAGAAACTAATTCTGAGAGAACCCTTTCCCTAACCTATTCTGACATGTAATACAAATCCATGCGGTTTAAAACTTCCACGTTGTTGTGACGGCAAATTTGTGTGCCGAAATCTCTTACTAAAATAGGAACAGAAATTTTAGTTTTAAGATTTCGTTGTTTAAATCTTTAAAACAAAGTATTTTAGATTATTGTTATTGAAGAATATCAATAGGTTTCTTGCTACAGAGTCAAAAAATAAAAATGTTTCAAATTGTTCAAAATTCGTTCGAGTTTTATTATTTGTTTTTGTATTCTCACGGTGATGGTATAACCCAGGACAGCCTTGCGGTAGAGGTTTATGGTAGGGTCTTGAATGGCGCCTCTCGGTCCGTAAGAAGGGAAAACAAACTGACCTGTTTTATGTGAGAGGGTTTGTTTTCTCTTCGTTTCGTGGTTAAACTTTTGGGGAATAGACTTCGAATCCACTTGTTAAATTGGACCATGACGTTGGTCATAAATTTGAGAAACCAAGTGGCTTCGAAGAAAGGACTTTATTTTAAGTTGATTTTTAAGGAAAAGGAGGAGCTTTCTTTTTGGAAGGGAATGTCAATATCCAATCAAAGGGCAATGATTCTTGTAACACCCACTGAGGAAAACGAGAAGCTCCTTCTTTCCTTATGTATGGACGACCTTATGTAATGAAAATGTTTTTGATCGGTCATTCAGCATATTCTAAGGCGGAGTCCTTGAAATTTTAAGGTGTAACTTAAATTTCTAAGTTAGTTGTAGCTCCGTCCTCAAAAACTAAAGTGACTTGTAAACAAACAAATCTTTAAATTCTGTGACATGAATGAAAATTTCTAAGTTGAGTTAAAAACTCTCGCGTTGTTCTAAAATCTGAATTTCCTTTGTTTACGCGAACTTGTTTGTAAAAGTTTTATTGTTAGCGACAGAAAAAAAACTTGGTGAAATTTCTTTTAATTTAATTTTGTTCACAGTAAATGTTAAACTTGTAAGTTTGCGACATATTATGTTTCCTCAGGGAAGAGTAAATATCTTGTGGTGATCTTAGTTCCCGAGGAAACCCGGGAAGTTTGCGCATGACCATTCAAAGCCTTTGTGAGAAGTTATCTAATATATTTCACGGACTTTTTTCCTGGAAAAATCTGCGAACTCGCGCAGAACTGTTGAGAGTAAATTTCCTAAATTTTATAAGTAAACTACTTCTGTAAACTTCTTAGATTATGGAATTTGAATTTAGTGCTATTTCTAGAGTTACACGCAAATAAAAAATCCCTCTGTAAAAATGCTTTTTGAGACTTAAATACTTGCAAAGATTTTCTTTAAATTAAGAATTTGATTTTTTTTAAACAAAATTTATAATCGCACACCTGTATATTCCTTTTCTCTCTCTCTCTCTCTCTCTCTCTCTCTCTCTCTCTCTCTCTCTCTATATATATATATATATATATATATATATATATATATATCAGTGGCGGATGGTGACTGTGAATTGGGTGTGCGGAATATCATGTGGAGTAAAATTAATAACTGAAATTCATGTTAACTTAGTTATTAATAAATCTTAATAGTAATATGGTAAGCATACGCAATCCACCTTCTCAATAGTACACTAAACACTTGGAGAATTTAGGTGAACTGTAAAAAATCTAACACCAATTTCCTACGGGCTCCTTTACGCATCGAACTTATTTACATATAAACTCAAGTCTTCTTTTTGGAGAAAAATAGTGAGCAATAACGTCCTCATATAAGGAACTTCTTTGCTTCACATGTATAAGCAGTGTAATATGTTAAGCATATGAACATAAGTAAGCCACACTCTTAAGAATAAACAAAGCACTGGAAGAAATAGGTGAACCTTAACTTCAAAAATAAAAACAAAAACTAACACCAATTTCCTACAGCATCCTTTCAACCGACTTTATTTATACATAAACTCAAGTCTTCTTTTCTGAGAAGAAAAGTGAGCAATAACGTCATCATAGAAGGAACTTCTTTGCTTCAAATCTATTAGCAGCCCTTTTTCTATCGAAAGCAAACTAAGACCACATAGCCTTTCCTGCCCTTGTGTCCCCCGGTAGCATGTGTTTATTCGTTTTGGGGCTGAGAAAGTACGTTCTACTGAAGCAGTGGTGCTTGGAATTGTTAAGATCAATTCTGCTAGTTTATAGACTTCTTTGAATCCGCAGCTGAGTTGATTCACTGTCATTATGTTCATTAGTTCATAAACATGTTTGCCCGAGAACTCTGAACTTGAATAGAGTACCATGAGTTCATTCTTGAGACGCAGATACTCAAACAGTGTTCCATAAAAGTTTCTTACTTTGTTCAGTAGGTTATCTGGGAAGCTTACCTTGTATTCTTCATATTTTTTAGGCGCAAGAAGGTGAAAAAACGCTAATTTAGAGAGAGAAGAATATCTAGTGTGAATCTGATCAATGATGCTATTCATGATCTTGCAAAACAACTGGTGATAAGCATCTTTTCCGTCATTTTCTATCTCTCGTCTGCATCTTTTAGGCGTGATCATGGAGCTCATCTTTTTCAGACACAACCGAAAGCCATAGCGCTTCAAAATTGTGATCCTTATCATATTTCAGTTGTTGTGTAACGTCATTTATTTTCTTACTACAGTACAGCACATCAAATGTTTCACTCTGTAATATATTATACAAAACATCAGTATACCCAAACACTTTTGAAAAACTCTCAAGGAACAATATTGTTTGAAAATCTTCCAAGAATGACAAGAATCCCCGTGCTTTTACTACTGCATCCGTGTCCCAATCTGCAGAATTTTCGATTACATCCTTGCAGAAATCAGTAAGACTGCTTCTGTAACTTTTTACAGTATTTACTAAACGAGATGTGAAGTTCCATCTCGTTGGAGCAACAGAGGGCAATCTTCTGGAAACAAATTCATTTAAAGCATGTACTCTTTTAGAAGACTTGGAAAAATAAGCAGCTACTCCACTCAGAATGTGGAAAAAGTGTTTGCACTGTTTGATACTGGAAAGGCTTTGCTGTAAAACTAGATTCAGCACATGAGCATAGCAATGCGTAAAAATGGCAAGAGGATAAGCTTCAATGACTTTTTTCTGCAAGCCATTTACATGTCCACTCATTACACATGCTCCGTCATAAGTGTCCAACTAACTTGCTTTCGATCTGATATTCCTCAACTATGTTCACTACATGCTTAAACAGGCCACCAGAGGTTCTGTCGCTACTAACATCAGTAAATCCAATGAATCTTTCATATACTTTACCTTCATGAACAAAACGCAAAACTGTTGAGAGCTGTGATTTTGACGTAACATCTGAGGTTTCATCAAGCATTATAGAAAGAAATCTTGCTGAATCAATTTCCTTTTTTATATTGTCTTTCATTACAGAGGCTATAGCTTTGATTATGTCATTTTGCACAGTAGGAGAAGTTCCCTGAAACACAGTGGATGTATTTAAATGATTATCTAGAAGAGAATCATACTCCCGAAGCAATTCTAGAATTTCTATGTAATTTCCTCTGTTCACTGAAGTTGAAGCCTCATCATGACCTCGCAGAGGAAGTTCTTGCTTAGCAAGATAGCATATTGCATCAATAAGCCGTTTTAGAATTTCTCTGTTCTTTTTACTTGTTCATTGTGTCTGCTTACTTCATAGCCTTTTGCTTATCAATTAATGTGTCAATTCTTTGCTTGCCAAATATTTTATGGCTAAGAAAAGACTGAACATGGCCTTGCGATCTCTCATGCTTCTGCTGAGCAGCAGACAGATGATTGAGATCAGAATATCCCTGTTTACTCCAGATATTATTCTCTTTTGAGAACAATAAACATGGCCAACAGAAAAGTTTAGAACGCTCTTCACAACCAGTCAGCCACTCAACAGATTTATACTGAGAAACTGAAAAATGCCTTGTATATCCAGACTTTTTATCTTTGTGTTGACTAATCAAGTTTGAGAGTGCTTGACATGGCCTTCCTTCCTCTAACACTTTCAACTTGTCCTTATAACTAAGTGTTGAAAAAGGAGCGCTTAATATACTTTGTACAGTGTTTGGCATGGTTATGGAAGGGACAAAAAAAGTAATGTCAATACTGGATAGAAAGACTTTCGCCCATGAGCTCTGACTGGAAACTGACAATCACTGACTCGTTCGCTGAGAAGCCGTCTGACGCGGGCCATGACAACATAGGCCCCGCCCACTTTACCATATATGGAGGGTGTTCTGTCCACAGACCGCACACTTTCCGCCCTGATCCCTCGCTCTCTCCCTTTTCCATTTGATTTGGCATGGGGTAAATATAAATTTATATACTCATAGTAGGGGAGAAGCATATATATATATATATATATATATATATATATATATATGCATTTAACTGCAATGACCACGCAGTATATAAATGAATAGAAACGACATAATATTAAGGAACGTTTCTGCAGTTAAATGCACATATTCACGATTTGCGAGGGTGCCCTCTCAGGGCATTGGTTTCTGCCCTATGTAGGAGAATTTCGATTTGTGAATGATTGAGGTCCATGGTGTAATGGTAGCGCATCCAACCGGCAATTGGAAGGCCTTGGGTTCGATTCCCGGGCGGTTCGCCTCATTTTTCATTTATTCGTTATTTCTCTTCCGCGTGTGCAGAAACGTTCCTTAATATTATGTCGTTTCTATTCATTTATATACTGCGTGGTCATTGCAGTTAAATGCACATATTCACGATTTGCGAGGGTGCCCTCTCAGGGCATTGGTTTCTGCCCTATGTAGGAGAATTTCGATTTGTGAATGATTGAGGTCCGTGGTGTAATGGTAGCGCATCCAACCGGCAATTGGAAGGCCTTGGGTTCGATTCCCGGGCGGTTCGCCTCATTTTTCATTTATTCGTTATTTCTCTTCCGCGTGTGCAGAAACGTTCCTTAATATTATGTCGTTTCTATTCATTTATATACTGCGTGGTCATTGCAGTTAAATGCACATATTCACGATTTGCGAGGGTGCCCTCTCAGGGCATTGGTTTCTGCCCTATGTAGGAGAATTTCGATTTGTGAATGATTGAGGTCCGTGGTGTAATGGTAGCGCATCCAACCGGCAATTGGAAGGCCTTGGGTTCGATTCCCGGGCGGTTCGCCTCATTTTTCATTTATTCGTTATTTCTCTTCCGCGTGTGCAGAAACGTTCCTTAATATTATGTCGTTTCTATTCATATATATATATATATATATCAGGGGCGTATATTCACGGTGTGCTAGGTGTGCGCCGCACACCCAATAGATTTTCTGTAAATTAATATTTAATTAACCCTTTGTCTCTCTCCCTCTCTCAACTTTAGCCGAGACGAAAAAGATGCCCTAACCCTTAATTCCGCGCTCGACTGTTACACTAGTCGAGATGAGAAATGAGCTATTTCAATTCAGTTGTTCGGATTGTCTTCACAACCATTCGGTAAAATTTTGGTACTGAGCGATAGAAGCGTCCCTAGAGCTTGTTTGAGGTGCAAAATTTCAGTATTGCGGTGTGGCGATATATATATATAATATATATATCACCGCACCGATAGCACACCTAGCACACCTAGCACACCCTGAATATACGCCCCTGATATATATATTCTTCTCCCCCTACTATGGGATATTTCAGTATTGCGGTGCGGCGATATATATAATATATATATCGCCGCACCACAATAGTGAAATTTTGCACCTCAAACAAGCTCTAGGGACGCTTCTATCGCTTAGTACCAAAATTTTACCGAATGGTTGTGAAGACAATCCGAACAATTGAATTGAAGTAGCTCATTTCTCATCTCGACTAGTGTAACAGTCGAGCGCGGAATTAAGGGTTAGGGCATCTTTTTCGTCTCGACTAAAATTGAGAGAGGGAGACAAAGGGTTAATTAAATATTAATTTACAGAAAATCTATTGGGTGTGCGACGCACACCTAGTACACCCTGAATTTACGCCCCTGATATATATATATATATATATATATATGTGTGTGTGTGTGTGTGTGTGTGTGTGTGTGTTATTCTCCTCGTTTCGAGTTCATAAGGAACTCATTGTTTCATTTTGAACCGAATAACGCCCTATAGTATAAAATTCAAATTCAAGTTCCCATAGAACGTACTACTTCGTCTACATATTTTTGTACCTAAATACGTTTTTAGACGAAAAGAGAAGTTAACTTTCCCGAATATGCCTCATTTAAAATCTAAAATAAATTCCTCTAAAAATCATTTAATAATTATATTATATTTTTTCGTACTTCCGTTTAAATTAAGATTCACACGCTAAGTGACGCAAAGGCACCTCGCGTTGGGGATTTCCTTCCAAACTGAAGTCACACGAGCTGAGGCACACCAAGGCACCTCGTGCTTTGACGTCACCACCTCATGCGAATGACGCAGAGGACATCCGTTTTTTCTCATATATAAGGAAGCGCTTCACACCCTTAATTCAGATTCTTGCGCGCGGAGGTCAGACGCAGATATCCGGATAGGGCTGGATGCCCTATTCCAGTGGTTCTTAACCAGGGGGGCGCGCCCCCCTAGAAACAGGAATTTCTCTAATTGTATTTGTTATTCTCTTAACGAGAGCATGGGCTAATATTGAGAAGTTATTGAGAATGTTATTTTGATTGAAGGGGGGCGTGGAGGGAAGGACCAATTCCTAGAGGGGGCATGGTAGTAAAAAGGTTAAGAACCACTGCCCTATTCGTTATTACCTCCCTTCGAGGAGAGCCAACAGACAACTTAGATTAAGAAATTCAGACTAAGCCTCGCAGTAAGAAAGGCAGGAATTGCTCGTAAGAAATCTTGGATAAAATCTGACTAAGTATAATAAAAAACTCTGATTTAAAGTAGGCGGCGGTAGGGAAAGTCCATGCTTACTGATACTGAAATTTGATATAATTTAGAAATAAGTAACTCTGATTTAAAGTCGAACCAGAAATTATTTGACTTCCACTTGTTTATATTTCAAATATTAAGGTAATCTGATTCAAGTACATCAAACAAAAACTTTGCCAAGCATTTTCTTGTCCCCCCGGACCCGTCAACACACTTAGTCTCGACTGCCTGAGTAAACACTAAAGCACGACGTCTTCAGGTCTACTTCGCCGGGAGTCTTATATTTCTGTTACACGGGGAATGCAGAAGAAAAGAAGAAAAATGTAACATTATAATATATATATATATATATATATATATATATATATATATAGTGGTAGCCAGATAAAACCGGTTTTGTGTTGTAACTTGATATCCCCCACCCCACTCCAGATTGTGTACAGGTAACCAGATAAAATCGGTTTTGTGTTATAGCCTAATATAGCCTACACTCATTCCACACGTTGGTTTAGTATCGATTACAATGGAAAGGAGTAAAGACGTTCGCTTCAAGCAACGTGGCGTAACTGAATTTTTGACTGCAGAAAGTGTTGCTCCCATAGACATTCATCGACGAATGCAAGCTATGTACGGCAAACAGTGTGTTGATGTGAGTACCGTCCGACGTTGGGCGAGGCAATGTAAAGAAGGAGAAGTAGGGCAAGAAGATTTGCTGGACAAACCGCGAAGTGGAAGGCCTGTAACGGCAACCGACGAGTCTCATCGGAACTACGTTGACGAATTGATTCGTGAAATCGTCGCATTAAACAAAATGAAATTGCTGCAATGCTTGATATCTCCAAAGAGCGAGTGGGACACATTATTAGTATTCTTGGTTACCGAAAGGTCTACGCCAGATGGGTGCCTCGCATGCTCACTGCCGAGATGAAAACTGAGAGACTACGCATTTGCCAAGAAAATCTGCAGCGCTTCGAAAAGGAAGGAGATGAATTTCTGTACAGCATTGTGACAGGAGACGAGACGTAGGTCCACCATTATGACCCTGAAAATAAACGGCAATCCCCGGCAATCAACTCCGCACGTTTTATTGAAACTCTGAAGAAGTTGAAAAAACGGATCAGGAGGGTTCGCACCCACAAAAACGCAGTCATTGTTCACCATGACAACACACGGCCTCACACTAGTGTTCAAACGCTAGAAGCAATTGAGGATCTGCAATTCACGGTCTTGCCGCATCCATCAGTATAGTGAAATCGAATGTAAAAAGAAATAGCAAACGATAAAAAAAATTGAACAAAGAAAAAGCAAAGAGTTAAAAAGGCAAATAAGAAGTAAAAAGAATGGATTCACTACATATTTTGGTGGCAGGCGGTGGTCCCTATTAATATAAGGGCTTTCCCACGTCGCCTTAAATTTCGGTCAAAATTTTTGCTACCCGTTTTATATAGTCTTTATAGCATTAATAAATATTCTGTTTTGGTGCTTTAAATAGTAAAATGCATTGTGTACTCCATTTGCAAGCAAATTCCGATTCCCAACTATATTTCAAGATGGCGCCTCCCTTTCGAAATTCTCCGCGTCCCTTCCGAAATTTCGTAGTCACAAATTTCAGTCGGTTTTTTTTTTCTCTTCTCGTTTCTCTTCGTTTCAAACCGTTTCGACTCAAATTTTTATTTTCATTGAGTCGGACTCTATTCCCACCCCGCGACTCAGTTTGAGTCAGAAATTTAATTCGAGAGTCGTATTTTTTTTCTCATTGATTTGTCCTCAGTTCGTTTTCTTTGGATTGCGTTTCATTCAGTCGGAGAGAGCGAGACACATTTAAAATTTGAAATTGTCGTCCGATGACTCTTCTTTTTTGCTTTCCTCTTCAACTTTTATTACTCTTTATACAGCATGCCTATTTTGTGTTTAAAAGTTGTTTTGTGTTTATGTTTTCGGCACTGGAAATGATTGTGCTAATGATAATAATAATTAGTAAATAAAATTCACACTTATATGCAGTGTTGTGCACTAAAGCGTTAATCCGATAACAGTTAATTAACGAAGTTAACTTTTTTAACGGACTATTAACAGAAGTTAATTTCCATTTATCGTTATCGGACCAGTTAACTTCCGATAACTCGATATTTAGTCTGTTAAAGTCCGTTAACACGTTAACTGCGAGGAGTCATTCACGGAAGATCACCGCTCCGCGAATGAATTCAAATCGCCATAACTTCAGTCTGCTTCCAGATCTCGCAAGGGGAGGTTGTGCGCTTTTTATTGAAGGTAAGAAGGCCGGTGGCTCAAGTACCAGTGTCAAGCAGAAGGCCAAGAGACTTGTCGACACTTGGCTGGACACTGATGGGAAGGTAGACATGGCCGACTCTGACTTCATGGGGGAGCAGATCTTCATCAACCTCTTCCTGAAGTACAATACGCCAATTCCGTCCTCTGCCGCAGTGGAACGGCTCTTTTCTCTCGGCAAGGACATCCTGAGGCCCAAGAGGTCAAGCCTGGCAGTTGGGCCTAACTTTGAGAAGTTGGTCTTTCTGAAGGGCAACCAGCACATTGTGTCATAGTCTTTAATAAATGTGCCTAAAATTTAATTTTACCTTTCAGTTCCCGCCATAATAATTCTCTGGTAAATTAAAATTTAGTTAATGGTTAGTGGTTACAAGGGTTTCAAAACATGTAATCAGTACATTTTTTATTAAATATAAAAAAAAAGTTATTAAGCAAAAAAGTTGCAAAACTTGATAAAAATTCAGTTAAATACCTATTTATTGTTGGATTTTGCATAAATAAACATTTTCTATGGGTTTTAAAGCTTTTTTCCTTGATTTTTTAAATGTTAGTAAAGAAATAGTTATCGTTAACGGATTATCGTTAACTTCCGTTAACTTTGTAGTAAAATTATCGGATTATCGTTATCGGAGTTAACTTTTTGGTTAACGGTGCCCACCACTGCTTATATGACAGTAAATTATTTTAGTTTTCATAAAATTGTTACGTGCAATTTAATACGGTCGATTTCAAAGGTTGGTGCGTATATTGTAACGCATTTCTAGGTAATATATATATATATATATATATATATATATATATATATAGTAGAGCATTGTAAGAGATTAAATAAGTGAGTAACAAAATTTTCCAGTATCTAGTAGGCAGTTTTTGAGATTGTTCTTCGACGGATAATGGAGTTTATGTTTATTAAAATAAAGGATGTCAAGTTGACACATGATCATCATATGTGTATACTTTTAAGGATCGCTTTGTAATTTAAGTTCGCTTTATCGCTTTTCGCTTTCTAGTTTAAGGCAGATCATTGTACTTTTAGGTTTAAAGTCGAAAAATAATCGTAAAAGACAAATTGGGTTAATTCGGACTGTTAAAGTTTATATGCTGGGCCGTATATATTGTGTAAGACCTCAAAGTAAGCTAAATTTATTATAAAAAGATAAAAATTTGTTTAATTGAAATACAGGAATTGTTTTCGTAAATTCTTTTCATAAATTAATTTCTGTTTTTTTTTTTTTATACTTTTTTATACATTCATTCATTTTTATATTTTTATAGGTGGACTGATTGTTGTTGTCTATTTTTCTTTTTAATTTTAATGACAATACCAAGTGATATTTGCTGTTTAAATTTTTTTCTTCTGAATTTAGATTTTATTGTGATGAGGAGTGTTTTTTAACATTTTAATTTGGATAAAAATACTCAAAATTTTTTGCTCGTTAGCTCACAACAAAAAAGTGATTCTTTTCCTTATGCAATGATTTATTTTAATTTTTGTTTACGTAGTAGGTTGTGCTGTAGTTTTAGGTTCATAATATCTGGTCTTATTTAGAATAACGATGTAAAATTGTATTTAGTTTCACTTGGAAACGATAAATTACTGGAATTCTTGTGATTTAGAAACCATACTGGGTTTTGTGTTGAAGGAGAAAGTTGTCTTTCAGATGTAATTTGTGAATTACGAGTTTTCTTCCTGTGAAATTTAGCGTGTCAGGTTGGGATTAATATATTACGTTAATTTTCGGTATTAATATTTAAATTTTTTATATTTAATGATTCTGTTTTGGAAAGTTGTGTTATTTTTAAACTTCATTTGGGTTTACTCGTACAAGTGAAACTTTAACTTGAGTGTTGACCGGAAATGCGGGCCTTTTAGATTGACAGTAACGCTTTTGTGGTAATCTATGTGTGCTCCCCACAAAGTGTAAGATGGTTCATTCATTGTCGGGATTGATGACATGAAGTTTATGGGTTTCATTTTTGTTTTTTGTATTTAAATGTATCGATGTGATTTCTGAAGGTAGTTTGGATAATAATATTTTTAAAATTATAATAACGGTTACTATGTAGGAGCGCTTTTATATTTCTACTGTACAGTTTTGTTTCGTGTGTTTGATGATTTTTTTTTATTATCTTCGATGTACCTGCTATAAGTGACCTTATTGGTAGCTAGGGCGTTATTAAGTTTTTGTGAATTCTGTAAAATTTGTAATAGTTTTCCGTGAATTTAGCCAGAGCAAATTATAGTTGTTTCGAAGTGAAGTGTCAAGAAAATTTGGTAAAATAAATATGAATTGATAATCAGTAGCAGCACAAACGTTTCGAATAAATTTTGTTTTCAAAATTTCGAGAGGCTCGATTTGGAAGCAACTAAGTTGAATCCGAATTCCAGTTTAGTTGACCCGATTTAGGTGATCGATCACCGATGAGAGAGAGAGAGAGAGAGAGAGAGAGAGAGAGAGAGAGAAGAGATGAGCGAGAGAGAAGAGATGAGAGAGTTACAAGGAAGGAAAAGAAGTACCTCAAAAGGCCTTGCGGCCCATACCGAGGAGGTACCAATGGCAACGGGTGCCAGGGAAAATTTTGTAAAAGTTTATTTTTCTTTCAACTATCCTAGCAGTAGTAGAAAACTGGATAGAAAAGTAGAAGGCTCTCTCCCCACCCTCCGCTCCCTCCCTGCCAGAGGCAGGTACGGAAAAAGGTTGAAGAAAATACCTTGACCCTGGAAAAGTAGCCAAGGAAATTTTACAGGAAAGTGGAGAATATATAAATAGCTCTATATTTAGTTTGCTCACATGAGAGTATTCAGTACTTTGTCTAGCCTATTTTTAAACACATTTACACTTTGACTGGAAACAACCTCTGAGGGAAGTTGGTTCCAGATATTAACTATTTTATAGGAAAAGAAATTTCCGCAGACTGAGGTCCTAAATGTCTTTACACACTCAAATAGTGTGCAAGATTTCGTCTACCCTTTTCTTGAACTGATCCACAGAGGAACTGTTCAAACTTCCGAAGGTAACCTGTTCCATGTGTCACAGATCTTATACGTAAAGTAATTCCCACACACACTAGTCCTAAACCGTTTCAAATCCAACTTCCAACCATTGTTGCGAGTTGGGTTATCATTTAAACTAAACATACTTCTAAAATCGACATCGTTGAACCCGCGTAAGAGCTTGAAAACCTCGATCAGTTGACCGCGCAGCCTCCGAGTTTCCAGCGAAAACAAGTTCAGGGCGCGTAACCGTCGATTGTAGCCCATATGCCTAACGGAAGGGATTAACTTTGTGGCCCTCGCCTGCACTCGCTCCAGCCTCTCAATATCTTTCCTGAGGGTGGGCGACCAGAACTGCACAGCATACTCCAGGTGCGGCCGAACAAGGGAATTGTACAGTGAGAGCACAATCTCCTTGTTCCGAAACTGAAATTGCCTCCTGATATAACCCAATAGTTTCTGGGCTTTCTTTTCCACCTCTACACACTGTTTCGTAAACTTAAGATCGCTGCTAATTAGCACACCCAAGTCCTTTTCTAAATCAGTCACCTCGATATTACTACCCAACATTGAGTAGTCCGACTTGGGATTGGCGTAGCCAATGTGCATCACTTTGCATTTACCCAAGTTAAACGGCATTTGCCATTTTTCGGACCACTCTCCTATCCTACCTACGTCCGCACGCAGTTCCTCGATCGCTTCGGGCGTCCCAACATTGGCCCCAAGCTTGGTGTCATCAGCGAATTTGAGAGAGAAGAGATGAGCGAGAGAGAAGAGATGAGAGAGAGAGAAGAGATGAGAGAGAGAGAAGAGATGAGCGAGAGAGAAGAAATGAGAGAGAGAGAGAAGAGATGAGAGAGAGAGAAGAGAAGAGACGAGAAGAGAGAGAGTGAGGGGAACGAAACCGAATGCGCAGCGACTTAGAACAGGACAGTTTCGATCCCAGATGGTCTACTGGTATTTTTCGGGCAGTCCCTGGTCCCGCTGCTTGATGCTTCGCTCAATATGTGTTTTAGCACTCGGTAGGCAGATCACGAGAGTTTGAACGAGTGTCTAAGGCTTTACTGTCCATACAGACATACAGTAGGTTCGTTGTGAAACCGCCTACGACAAAGTGAGCGTTTGATTATTACCAGTAAGAGAGTCCCTCAGCTGGACGTAGGAAGAGCAGCGTTCACCGACAAAAGTCGAAATGAGAGAGGCGAGTTTCTTCGTCGACTTCTAGAATTGCAAATTCCGTCCAATTCCGGTGCGTGGTTCCACTTTCAGTATATCTCCACCCCTTGATCCTCTTAGAATTGGACTCTCTCTTGTTTTTTTTTTTCGCCAATTTGGAGAGAGAGCGGAACCTCAAGCATGCTGACCTGTTGCATGGTGATGCAACCCCTTGCATTCTAGCGAAGTGAGCAGGAGAGCTGCGATTGAAAATTGAAGAAGTCCGTTGTCAGCTTGCGGACTGTTATCTAAGCAACGTCCAGAAATTAAGGTACACGGATGATTATGTAATGAAATTATAAGTGAAAGGGTGCGATTATTGCCCATATTTGTTTTGTGTTTCGTGAAATAGTATGTGCGCTCTGGTCAGTATTTTATATAAACGTTTTCTTGTTCTTTCTATGTTGCCCTGTAGTAACTATAACTATGTAAATAATTGTTTCGAATGTAAAGTGATCTTGATGAGAAATCGCTGGAGTAGATTGTGAACTTGAAATGTGTTGTAACCAGTGTTCAGAAAATTATCCATTATTTTTCACGTAACAGATTCGTTACAGGTTGTAAATTGATAGTGTGAAATGTTATTTTATGCAAATGTGAAAATTATAGTTTTTTTTCGATTTTTATAAAATGATACAAAATATCTAATGTGTGGAATTTGTCATTGAAATGATTTCTTGTCTATTCTAACTTTCAATTTGTTAAAGGAAAAAAACTGCAAAATAAATTTGTTGAATAAATAATAAATTTGTTAAAAGATATTAATAAGTTTTCCTAGTGTAAAACTTATTTTCCAGCGGGTGATGCGAGTGTAGTAATGTCTAATTAAGAATTAAAATGTTTTGTTTATAAGAATTTAATATGATTGTTTAATAAAGATAATAATGTTTAATAAGAAATGTAATTACGTTAAATAATTGTTTGGATATAAAATGCTAGTTGACAACACCCCGAAATGGTCTAGAGGAAGAGAAAAGCAGAATGGCCAAAAAGGACAGTTGTCGGACGGCCGTTGGCCTAATAAGGCGGGGTTTTTTTGTATTAAGATGTTTTTGTAAATTTAGAATATTCTTTCGTGTCTCTCTCCGGCTACATGTTTACTCTAATTCCCCCCTCGCATTACCCCGTTTATCTAAAAGTGTTTTCGGTATAAATAAAAGTCATTTAAAGAATAAATTAAGTATAATTTATACCCCGTCTCTGCGCATTGTTCAAATTCCTTACCAGCTCACGCTACCCGTTTTTATAAAGTATAGTGAAATCGAGTGTAAAGATAAACGATAAAAAGAAATTGAAAAAAGAAAGAGCAAATAGTTGAAAAGGCAAATAAGAAGTAAAAAGAATGGATTTACTACAGATTTCAAAAACTCGTTTATCGTTGGCGTAAATGTATTGAGGTAGAGGGTGATTTTATAGAAAAATAAATGTATTGTTTTGAAGAATAAACGCTAAGGTACAAATCTGCTTTTGTTTCGATAAAATCCTTCAACTCGCTTAAAATTTATTTGAGTGGAGGCATTGCTTTTCAGCCCATCCTCGTATATATAGTGTATATATATATATATATGTTAAACACAGACCGTGCATGGAACAAGGAACTCTTCTGGGAAAATTAAATCCACTATAGTCCGAATAAGTAATGGTAAATGACAAATACCATAGTTTTTTCTTTTTCATGATTTTAGCCCGACGTGGGCAACGGGTCTCTCGCAAAGAGATCCCATAAATATAGCTTCCCTCACCAGCTATCTGCAAAGCAGACAGGATCCAGCTTTGGGACATGGATCTAGGGTTTAAAGCAAGCCTAGATCCCTACATTCAGAACCTCTATATAAGTAAAAGACTCGTTGCATTCACGTCGTGTTGAATAAATCAAAGAAAAAGGGGGTAACTATTGTATTTTTAGCCAAAAAAAAACAAAACTTAACCAAAACTATGGTATTTGTCATTTACCATTACTTATTCGGACTATAGTGGATTTAATTTTCCCAGAAGAGTTCCTTGTTCCATGCACGGTCTGTGTTTAACATATAATGTTCTCAGGGAACCATTCTGAGTTTGTGTATACTAAACGGACGTGTTTCGTGCCTTGAAAAGTGGACGCTCAATGTCCCGGTTGAGGTTTAAGTTTTGTTTTTTTGGCTAAAAATACAATAGTTACCCCCTTTTTCTTTGATTTATTCAACACGACGTGAATGCAACGAGTCTTTTACTTATATAGAGGTTCTGAATGTAGGGATCTAGGCTTGCTTTAAACCCTAGATCCATGTCCCAAAGCTGGATCCTGTCTGCTTTGCAGATAGCTGGTGAGGGAAGCTATATTTATGGGATCTCTTTGCGAGAGACCCGTTGCCCACGTCGGGCTAAAATCATGAAAAAGAAAAAACTATGGTATTTGTCATTTACCATTACTTATTCGGACTATAGTGATTTAATTTTCCCAGAAGAGTTCCTTGTTCCATGCACGGTCTGTGTTTAACATATAATGTTCTCAGGGAACCATTCTGAGTTTTTGTGTATATTATATATATATATATATATATATATATATATATATATATATATATGTCGCGACAGAGACGCCTTTAAATGCTTTCGCGATTTCCACTTGAAATAAACCCACTTTCCACTGACACAACTACGACCAAGATGACGTCACATCGCGAGACTCACTGAAGGCATTCCCTCTGCCCTGAACGTCACACCTCGACTTCGTTACAAGGGACTCCCGGACACGACTTCTCAAATGCATCTCACCTCTCTCCTCGAAGAAAATCAGTGGCACGTGAGATCTCATCATGGAAGAACGTTGTAACAGGCCTCATTGGCCTGGTGTCATTCACCTAACTTTATATAAAAAACTTTCATTTCCTCGCACGTTATTATAATACTGAAGTCATTATTCACGTGCACATTTATACATTTCAATTGAACTTGCATTCATACAACTGCAACTTTTAATTGAGTCACTTATATAACATTTATTTTATTTAATAAAGGAAGAAAACTCACTCTAGAATTTCCTAATTAATAACATTAATTCATCTGAACAGATCATGGTGACATCATAATCATAATAATTAACATTAACAACTTTAACATAATTAAAAACGAGGCTCTCTCTCTCTCTCTCTCTCTCTCTCTCTCTCTCTCTCTCTCTCTCTCTCTTTTATATACGAGTATGTATATATATAATATATATATATATATATGTGTGTGTGTGTGTATATATAACTGATATATAACTGATATGCGATAGAAACGCGTTCTTTGAAGAAGAACTACAAGGGGAAAGTATAAAGGACTTCGACTTTACGACAGATGATCTTACACAAGCTAGAGGGAAACTAAACCCACACTCAGCGGCAGGACCGGATAAATGAAATGCCACACTCATCAAAAACTGCAAAAATGCAATCGCTGAGCCCCTATATTGGATATGGAGACGATCACTAGACACGGGAGAAATACCGGGCATCCTGAAGAGCGCGAACATAGTCCCACTATATAAAGGAGATCGATCCGAAGCCAAAAACTATAGGCCAGTGTCGCTTACATCTCATCTCACTAAAATATTTGAAAGAATAGTTAGACAGAAAATCTATGACTTTTTGGAAAGAGAAAAAATTCAATGATAACCAACATGGGTTTCGGTCAGGCAGATCATGCCTATCACAACTAATGGAACACGACAACAACATTATTGATGCACTTGAAAGTAATGAAAACTATGATGTAACATACACAGACTTTGCCAAAGCGTTCGACAAGTGTGACCATGGAATCATGATACATAAACTGAAATATATGGGAATAACAGGAAAAGTAGGGAAATGAATATATAATTTCCTTAGTGAGCGGCAGCAAGTCGTTACAGTACAAGGAGTATCTTCATCAGAATCAGGGGTACTCAGCTCAGTACCACAAGGAACAGTATTAGCTCCACTACTCTTCATAATCATGCCTACTGACATAGATGAGGACGTTACCAAAGACAGCACAGTAACATCCTTTGCCGATGACACAAAGATCAGTAGAAAAATAAGAAACCCAGAAGATATAGGATCTCTACAAACCGACATGAACAGAATCTACAAGTGGACGGAAGGAAACAATATGAAGTTTAACACAGAAATTTCAGCTGTTACGGTACAGAAAAAGAAAAGACCTAAAATCCATGGAATATTATACCCTAAATAGACAGGAAATTCAGAGAAATTCTAGAGCAAAAGATTTAGGGGTTGTAATGACTGATGATGCAAAATTTGAAACACAAGATAAGGTAGCATTAAACAGAGCAAAGAGAATAACTGGGCAGATACTGAGAACCTTTAAATGAAAGGATAGGAATATAATGATTCCTCTACTGAAAACAGTGATCATACCCAAATTGGAATACTGCTCAGTCCTAACATCCCCATACAAAAAAGAAGACATTAGACAGCTAGAAGGGATTCAGAGAAGCTTCACAGGCAAGATCAATGGGTGCAAAGAACTAAATTACTGGGAAAGGTTACGGGAACTAAACCTATATTCACTGGAAAGGAGAAGAGAGAGATACACCATTATTTATACTTGGAAAATAATGGAGAAACTACCCCTAATCTTACTCTGAACCCTGCAACTCCCCAAACAACGGTGGAAAGTAGAAAAGGAAGACTTTGTCGTGTTCCAAATTAACGGTTAGACAGGGAACATCCTCAACTCTGAAGGAAAATAATTTTGTTGTGAGAGGACGAAGACTGTTTAATTAGCTGCCCAAGGAACTAAGGAACACGAATGGTGTTGCGGTGGATACCTTCAAAAGAAGATTAGATGCCTGGCTCAGAACATTCCCGATGAGCCGGGTGTACCTGGCTATGTGAGGTGGATAGTACAAGAAACCAACTCACTACTTCACCAGGCCAACTCGAGAGGAGGGGCGACAAGCTTGACCTTTGTGAAATGAGGAATGATCGCACGGAACCTTTGAAAGGTTGAAAGGTTGAAAGCTACATCTTTTTCCATTGAAGAGAAATGTGTGTGTGTGTGTGTGTGTGTGTGTGTGTGTGTGTGTTGGGGTGGGAACTTGGCATCCCCTTCCGAGTTTCAAAAGGAGGACTATTTCATTGCGTAACGAATAAATCTGAATATTTTGATGCTTGAATTCGAATTCAGTTTTTGAAAGTTGAACTGAGCCCATTTTTTTAATAAAAGTGGGGAAAAGCAATAACGTTTTCTATCTCAACGTTTCGAATAGGACAAACAGAGGACAGGAGCAAAAAGCCTACCTACGTGAATAGTCACCACGATCGTATTATAAACGTGTAAATAAATTTATACAGACGAATTTAAAACGTAAATTACAAGTCAATAATAGCTTGGAATATGAAATTCAATATTTTTATTTTCTAGTGAAAATCACAAAAGTCTGGGAAATTTTACAGAAGCGGGAAAGAAGAACTAATTTGTAGACTTTGGTTTTCATAAATAATTATTCTGTTTATCAGAATGAATCAAAGTCTACATTCTCTCTGTACAGGGGTATTGTCCGCCCCTGTATGGAGTATGTTTCTCATGTATCATGTATGGGGTGGCTTAACCTACACAGCCGTACTTGACCGGGTGGAATCAAAGGCTTTTCGCCTCACCAATTCCCCGTCTCGTTCTGACTGTCTTCAATCCCTCTCTCTTCGCCGCAGTGTTGCCTTGTGCTCTCTTTACTATCGCTATTATAACGAATTCTCTAACTGCATGCCTACTCCTTTAACGAGAGCACGCAGTACCAGACTTTCAACATATTCTCAGTCCTTGTCTGTCCAGCTCTCTAACGCAAGAGTTAATCAGTATTTTCAATTTTTCATTTACTCAACCTGTCAACTCTGGAACAATCTTTCTCTATCCATCTATCCCGCTGTCTATGACCTTCAATCTTTCAAACTCAGAGTGTCTAGGCATCTCGAAAACCTTGGACCTTGATTTTGGCTCTCTTCTTCTTCTATGGGGAGTGGGGGCGCTTTTGCGGGCATTCGCCCTTGCCCCCTGCTTCCTGCATAAAAAATTAACCTACGATTCTACAGAATCCAATACTTTTATGAAATAAAAATAAAAAAGGCAATCAATAAATTTTCATACGAAAATCGACGGCCATTCAGATTTTGAGTTTTGTGTCCGAAACCGTACGTGTAGTGAATAAATATTTGTGAAACTGCATTTTAAAATGTAAGGTGCTTCGTGAATTAAAAGTAAACGTTAAGCTCTTGCTGACTTATAAAAATTTAGATTAAAAATCGTTTGGATGAAATTATTTACATGTTATAATGCGAGTGTGGGTGGATTGACTAGATATTGGTAAGCTTTGACTGAACGCCATATAATGGATAGGTTATCCATAAATATAGTGATGACACGATGGAAAATTTTAGCTGAAAAAAAATATTTTGTTTTATGTGTAAACTCATTTTTTGGTGAACGTCAGAAACAAACATTAATTATTTTTTTAAGTTAAAAAATTATATTTAATTATTCTTTTACTGGAAAACAATTTTGGAAATTTGGTTTTATAATAAACATGCGTCTCATTGTTGTAGTGGTTAGCGTCGCTGAATACGAATCCATCGGCCCCGGGATCGAGACCCGGTGACGGCAGGCGGAGCGCAGCAAAACCCAGCTGTTCATCCTTCCGCACAATAAAGAAATTGGTTGGTAAATAAATGGGTACCCTGGGTATCCTAGTGGTTAAGACGCTGGGCTGCTGCTGGTGGGGTGGGGTTCGTATTTGACGTTAAACTGTAGGTCTAAAGTGGAGTGACAAACTTGACCTTCGTCAGCATGAACAATTCGGGCGGAAGCAAACGCAAGGTTATAGGTTCAATATTTTTAACTTATGAATAACACTTTCTCAAAGCAGCGTCGAACACATCTGCAGTTCATACAAAGTGTTTCACAACCGGTCTGCCATACTTTGGAGGGTGATTTTGGCGGGGGTGATATCGAGTAAAAAGTTAATACAACATAGTGCTATTTCCAACCGTTATGGAGCTACGGACGTTTTAAGATGTGCAAACAACAAATCCTTACTTGTGTGTAATTCGATAGATGGCAGCACTGGTGGTAGTTTTGGTTAACGAAGTTACCACTATTAATCCTCAGTTTTTTCTTTCAGTTGGTTCTGATCTGTGGTACGAGACACTGTGTTGCGCTAAGGTGAACAATCAAAATGAGTTAACAGTTCACACCCGCTGAATACGTCAGAATACGTATACGCTGAATACGCTGAATTCTAAATACGTCAGAATATCCATTTCATTTATGGATTTTGTGATGGTAACAGCAGAGCGGCAGTTGAGGAATATCGAAGACGTTTTCCGAACCTCCGATTACCGAACAGGCAAATGTTTAGTGACACACACCAGAGATTAAAAGAAACAAAGACAATTGTTCCACGTAACCAAGAACATGAAGCACGACGGCCCGTTGCTGTGGAGGAGCGCATACTGGATCTAGTACAACGTAGCCCAACTACCAGTGTTCGAAGGATTTATAGACGAATTGGTGAATCCGCATCTATCGCGTGTATGAAGAATCATACATGATGAGGGTTTGTATCTTTATCATTTGCAACGTGTGCAAGCTCTTCAACCGAATGATTACGATAAACCTGTTCAATTTTTCCAGTGGACAGTTATACATTGCCAAATTCTTAATCGCATACTGTTTAGTGATGAAGCACAATTCATTCGGGATGGAATTAACAATAGACGAAATTTCCACTTGTGGTCCGCCGATAATCCCCACGGTATCGTTGAAGGAAACTTTCGATTCTCGGTGAATGTTTGGTACGGTGTAATTGGAGATCAGCTGATTGGACCGTTCGATTTGGAACAACGATTAACTGCTGCTTAATCTAAACTTCCTGACGATTAATCTGAACTTTCTGACGAACGAATTGCCATTTTCGATGGAGGACGTACCCTTGGAGACAAGGCGCAGGATGTTCTTTCAGCACGATGGGGCGCAACCATATTTTGGTCGCCATGTTAATGATTACTTCAATCAGCGGTACGGTAATCGTTGGATTCGTCGTGCTGGTCCAATATCGTGGTCCCCGAGATCTCCGGACCTAACCCCATTAGATTTCTTTTTATGGGGCCTTATGAAAGAGATGGTCTATGAGACCAAAGTACAAACGAGAGAGGAACTCTTGCGTCGGATTGTGGATGCCGCTGCTTACATAAGAGAACACCTGGAAATGATTCAATGGGCAGTGGACTCTTGTTTGGAACGAGCAAGGTTGTGCATTGAAAACCGAGGCGGACATTTTGAACATTTATAAGGTGTATCTCATAAAATGTAGCAATAAATACATCAGATTAATACTCTCAGTAGTATAATGGCATTTGGGGAGACAGACGTGGATCAATTTGAAAATTTTCCCCTTCACCGTCCTTCATAATGGTCCCCACCTTCCTTTATAAGGTTTCTTTCATGGTCTTTCATGAGAAAAAATTTTAAAAAATCCTCATCGCCTTCCTTCATGGTCTTTCATGAGACAAAAACAAACAAAAACAAACAAAAATCCCCCTGGCTTCCTTCACGGTCTTTCGAAACAAACAAACAAACAAACATTCGAGTACGAAAAAAGGCACTTTTTATGCAGCATTCCGGCTCATTCCGGTGCGTTCCGTCGTGTTCGTGGCCCAACTAGTTTTAGCTGCAGGGGGAGCAACATTTTCACACATCAGACGGATATTCTGTGTGTGTGTGTGTGTGTGTGCATATATATATATATATACAGTATATATATATATATATACGTTACAGGTAAAAACTAAATAGCAGAGTCGCCTTATGACTACAGAGTTTGACACTCAATTTTGAACCTTATATCCTCGAACAATAGAAATGAAAACTTAAAATAAATAACTCGTGCATTAAAAAAGTTTAACAGTCAGAAATAGACTCATAGTATGTATGAACCTCAAAACATGCAGGAAGTTGTGTTGTATTCTCAAAGCGTATTATTATAATTTAATACCATATTGCCTCTTCGAGTGTAGTTCTATCGCCCTGCTTTGGTATTTTAACTAATGCGAACATCACAAAAACAAGATCAGATTAAACACATTTTAAATAAAAAACAATTTCTTTGTTTAATATCTGTAATATGAAAAATAAAATGAAGGTTTATTATTTTAATTTAAATAAATTAATTTCTCTTTCTTTAACCCTTTAATGACGGATGGTACCTTAAGGTCCACCAGAAATAATAATATAAATTGTACTACAATGCCTCGTTTCTATAAATGCTTCTACATGTTTATATATAGATGTCATTTATAAATGCAGAAAACTTCACTTCTTTTTTTTTTCTACGTGAAGGTCAAAATATGAAAATAAAAACCCACTCTAATAGACAGAGTTTATTTCCACAACAGTTTCGACGCCCACTGGCATCCTCCTCGGGTGGATACAGAAAAACGAATGAACCAAAACAAGAGGGAAAAACAGTCCAGGGACCGACCGTTAAGAAATTCGCACCTAGGTTAGATCCCATTCTCCCGACACCGGAACGGCATTTTCATTAAGTACATTCGCACAAATTTAAAACTATCTTCCTGTTCTAAACATACAAAGCAAACTTTAAATCTTTCGTCTTTGCTTTGGCGTTCAAATATTCGTCTACCGTGAAAAGTAAATTGGTTAGGAATAACGTTGCAAAAGAGGAACAAGCCTGTGTCTACAGCATTCCCTGTAAAAGTTGTGATTTAGTATACGTGGGAGAAACTGGAAGAAATATTGAAACTTGTATTAAAGAACACAAATATGCCTTCAGAAGTTGTAATACTAATAATGCCATTTTTTATCACGCCAGCCAAAATAATCATGCTATAGATTGGGAATCAAGTAAGGTACTTTATAAATGTAATAATTATGTCAAAAGAAAAATAATAGAATCTGTTTGTATAGAAAAAGTAGATAATTTTAATTTGTGCGAAGGTTCTTATAAGTTAGACCCTTTAATGAGATTCTTGGTCAAAAAATCCCTTACGGAGTCGTGGGAACGTGTTCGAACCTAAGTGTGAATTTCTTAAAGGTCTCTGGATTGTTTCCTTACTCGCTTTTAGTAAATGTAATAATGGAAGTAATAAATGTGGAAATAAATATAAATGCAACAGATGTAATAATAAAGGTAATATTATAAATTTAATAATTAGGGTAAAGGTAATAATAATAAATGTTAAAAAATGTAAATGCAATAATAAATGCAGTAATTATGTCAAAATATTAGAATCTGTGTGTATAGAACAAGAAGATAGTTTTAATTTGTGCGAATGTACTTATAAGCGGACCCTGTAATAAAATGCCCTTCCAGTGTCGGGAGAAAGGTATCTAACCTAGGTGCGAATTTCTCAATGATCTCTGGATTGTTTCCTAATCGCCTTTTTCATTCGTTTTTCGGTTTATAAGTTCTGTATAATAAACAACAATGTAATAACAATGTAATAATAAATTTATAATTTCTGTAATAAATAATTATGCAATATTAAATGTAATAAATTTAATAATAAATGTAATAATTATGTAAAAAAATAAAAAAATAATAGAATCTGTATGTTTAGAACAGGAAGATAGTTTTAAATTTGTGCGAATGTACTTAATGAAAATGCCCTTCCGGTGTCGGGAGAATGGGATCTAACCCAGGTGCGAATTTCTTAACGGTCGGTCCCTGGACTGTTTTTCACTCTTGTTTTGGTTCATTCGTTTTTCTGTATCCACCCGAGGAGGATGCCAGTGGGCGTCGAAACTGTTGTGGAAATAAACTCTGTCTATTAGAGTGGGTTTTTATTTTCATAGATGTCATTTAGTTGTTGAGAAAGAAACCCAAAATGTGTATCATTTCAGTGACTAGTTACTAAAATATTTAATTTTGAATAACAATAAAACCTATACGTTCTGGTAACAAGAGTGACCGCATATGCTGCGGACTAGTCCTTAAAGGGTTAAGGGAAACTGACTTATTTTCATCCGATCTGAAGCTCAAACACAAACTTTTTATACATTCATAACACATGCTTAATTGTTTATTTACTTTTAAATATGTAGTTTTCTGTTCTTTACTTCGATATATAAATATCTTCTGGTATGTGAACTACTAATTTTATTGTACATCAAATATTGTTATAAAATTGTGTTTAAAGAAATTTCTCTTTAAACGTTAAAGGCCACGTAATTTAAAAATGTTAATGATCTGCTATTTGTATGTAATATTTGTATGTATGTGCTGATATTTAGACTATACATTTCGTGAATCAACACACGTAAATAAGATATACAGGTCGTCCGATAAGTGAGTGGCGATTCTATGTCAGTTAGCATAGTGTACTAATATCTTTGATATCTAATAAATGTCTATGTTTTTTTCAATTAAGCTAGCTTCACATGAAATCCAAATTTTTAATTTTGCAGTAATTCATGTTTATTCCTGTTTGTTCTGGTTTTTCATTGTTTTATTTTTATTATTTCTAATTATTGGCGTTGCAATGGCTGAGGTAGACGCACGTGTTGATAAAATTTGTGATCAAAGTCCCTGCACATATGAAGCACGGATATTAGCAGCAACATGGTGGCATGAATCTGGAAAAAACAAGCATTGCATGAAGGTAGTACGCGAAAGGTTTGAACAAAGATTTAATGATGTGCCACGAAAGGGCGAAATTATTAGAAAATGGGAACACAAATTATTCACAACTTGGATGATAATTGATAAAAAGCCCCGTGGTCGCTCCAAAGCAAGAGCAAGATTGGAAGATGATGTTCAAGTGTCAATTCGACAATCGCCAACCAAAAGTATTCGTAGGCGTGCATCTGCATTAAATGTTCCGAAATCAACACTGCATGATTTGATGAAAAAAGACTTGCATTTTAAAGCTTTCTGCCCAACCCCGTTCAGTTTTTATCGCACAAGATAAAATTGTCAGAGTTAATGCTTGTCAACAAATTCTGAAGCTTTTCCAAGTAAAGCCGAGAGAGATCGTACGTTCTTCAGTGATGAATGTGCCCTTTATGGCGATGGCAAAAGCAAATTTTCGTTTTTTGGTCGAAAAAATCTTCATTATTATGATCAAGTAAAACAGTATCCCCCTCGAATCATGATATGGTGTGCAATATCAGCGCATTGTTTAATTGGTCCATTTGTGTGCACTGGTCGAATTACTTCAGGAAGTTATATCGACATGTTGGGGAACAGATTTCTACCCGTTTTATGAAATACGAATATTCGCAACCCTATTTTTCAGCAAGATGGTGCTCCAGGACACACCGCTTTCGCTGCGCGTGAGTTCCTAGACAGAACTTTTCCTGGCAGATGGATCGGAAAGTATGGTCCTGTACCTTGGCCTCCGCGGAGTCCGGACTTGACTACCCCGGATAATACCCTCTGGGGAATCCTCAAGATGCAGATTAATGGCCGTGAAAATCAAAGTGAATCTGATCTGACAAAAATCACAGAAGTTGTGTTAAGTGACATCAATGAGGATAAAGAACTTTTACAAAAAATGTCAGACAGGACATGGAGACGCATACAGCTTGCTGTTCGTGTAAATGGCGATCAGGTTGATCCCTATGACAATTAATTATCGAATTAATTGTAAGTTTACTAATAATAAAATTCCTTCTAATAAAATTTTTATTATCCTTTATCTTTTATTTATAAATTGTTCCCGAATCGCCACTCACTTATCGGACGACCTGTATATACAGTATATATATATATATATATATATATATATATATATATATATATATATATATATATATATAAAATAAGTATGGGGTATTGTATCCAACAATAATTATAGACCTATTGTTATCGCCTCTTGCTTCTAGAAACTACTAGAGAAACTTGTTACACTGCTTAAATGATTACTTATGAACATATCCTAATGAGTTTGGTTTTAAAAGGTGGCACTCAACTGATCTGTGTATTATGTACTTAAGGAAATTATATTTAAATACACTGACATAAATTCAACTATTTATAGCTGTTTCCTAGATATAAATAAGGCATATGATAGAATGAACCACAATATTTTATTTACGAAACTAGAAGACAGGGAAGTTCCCATGTACATATTAAATTTATAATAACATAAAATACGATGAGGAAGTACAAAGATTTAAGTATTGGGATCAAACCATCACCAGCTCCTTGACTGATGACTCAAATATAAGAAAATTTCGAAGCCTTTGTGTTAAAGCGAATATGACTACAAGGAACCTACGGTTCTGTACAAGTGAAGCTAAAGAAACTCTCTTTCTGCAGTAATATATACGGACAGCAACTCTGGGTGGCTTATAAAAAAGGTTCTGGCAGAACCCTAAATTTTCATTCCAAAAGATCTTTTAGACTCCTACATAAATTACTCCGAGATGCTCAGCTCGGCAAATGTTTGCTACCCACAATGGGTGCTTTCCTGTTAACGGGAATACCAACCGCCCGCCACCAAACTGTTTGTTATGTATTTTTGCTCTCGTCATTTTCGTTTAAACTAACGAAAATATCACAACTTAACCTAACCAATCATCAAGGGCGTACAGTTGACCTAACTGGGCATTCAATTGACCTTACCTAACCCAGTTAGGTTAATTGAATGCCGGTTAGGTCAACTGTACGCCTTTCATAATTAATTGGTTAGGTTAAGTTGTGATATTTTCGTTAGTTTAAACGAAAATGACGAGAGCAAAAATACATCATAAACAGTTTGGTAGTTCCGATAATATGTAAGTATCGAATTTATTAATCATTTAAATGAAATTAGTTAATATGTAAGCGATAATCAGTTAGTAGGGGGCCAAAATGTCTTTATTTCATCTAAAATCGCAGAAAAAAACGTCGCTGTTTCGGTACGTTGTCGCCACATGAATTCCACAAGATACGAGTCCAGATGATGGCGGGCGGTTGGGTATTCCCGTTAACAGGAAAGCACCCCACAATGTCCCGAGCTTCCCGGAAGTAAAAGACGTGCTCAACACAGTCTAATGAAACGAATTAAAAAATTAACCAGCCGATTAGCCAAGCTATTTACCAGTCCTGCCGTACGTCTTCTAAGCTATGGAATTCATGGTGTGTAAACGTCTGTTTGTAGCTTCACTTAATTTTGACATTAATGTATTATTTATCATTAATTGTATATATTTCTATCCTTAGTATGTGATTTGTCATTGTGTTATTAATATTTGTCATATGGATAATAGTCTGTCAATAAACTTATTCATTTCATTTTTATTTTCATATAAAACAGTGAAATAAATAAGCAAGTATGCCTTAAATTTCGATCTGATACCACACAGTTAAAGAAAATGGTTAGTGAGTTTTACGGAGGTTACTCTGGTATTTGTGTGACACGTCTTCTAACCAGAGTCTCTCCCCTTAATTGACACTCATGATTTTTCCGAATTATCAACCCCCCAACTGTAAAATACTTGGTCAAGAATTAACAATTTTAAGACAACTACATTTTGCAATTTTGCATCATCGGTAAAGATTAATTTATATAACTTTGTATTAGCTATACAATAATCAACTCTTGCCTCGAAACAGGTATTCCAATAATATTATACTGTAAACAGCCGAGGGGAGAACAAAGAAACGTACAAGTTATCTTCCTATTCCACCACTGTAACTGTATTTCTGTTGTATCGAATTTATTAATCATTTAAATGAAATTAGTTAATATGTAAGCGATAATCAGTTAGTAGGGGGCCAAAATGTCTTTATTTCATCTAAAATCGCAGAAAAAAACGTCGCTGTTTCGGTACGTTGTCGCCACATGAATTCCACAAGATATTTTCGTTAGTTTAAACGAAAATGACGAGAGCAAAACTACATCATAAACAGTTTGGTAGTTCCGATAATATGTAAGTATCGAATTTATTAATCATTTAAATGAAATTAGTTAATATGTAAGCGATAATCAGTTAGTAGGGGGCCAAAATGTCTTTATTTCATCTAAAATCGCAGAAAAAAACGTCGCTGTTTCGGTACGTTGTCGCCACATGAATTCCACAAGATACGAGTCCAGATGATGGCGGGCGGTTGGGTATTCCCGTTAACAGGAAAGCACCCCACAATGTCCCGAGCTTCCCGGAAGTAAAAGACGTGCTCAACACAGTCTAATGAAACGAATTAAAAAATTAACCAGCCGATTAGCCAAGCTATTTACCAGTCCTGCCGTACGTCTTCTAAGCTATGGAATTCATGGTGTGTAAACGTCTGTTTGTAGCTTCACTTAATTTTGACATTAATGTATTATTTATCATTAATTGTATATATTTCTATCCTTAGTATGTGATTTGTCATTGTGTTATTAATATTTGTCATATGGATAATAGTCTGTCAATAAACTTATTCATTTCATTTTTATTTTCATATAAAACAGTGAAATAAATAAGCAAGTATGCCTTAAATTTCGATCTGATACCACACAGTTAAAGAAAATGGTTAGTGAGTTTTACGGAGGTTACTCTGGTATTTGTGTGACACGTCTTCTAACCAGAGTCTCTCCCCTTAATTGACACTCATGATTTTTCCGAATTATCAACCCCCCAACTGTAAAATACTTGGTCAAGAATTAACAATTTTAAGACAACTACATTTTGCAATTTTGCATCATCGGTAAAGATTAATTTATATAACTTTGTATTAGCTATACAATAATCAACTCTTGCCTCGAAACAGGTATTCCAATAATATTATACTGTAAACAGCCGAGGGGAGAACAAAGAAACGTACAAGTTATCTTCCTATTCCACCACTGTAACTGTATTTCTGTTGTCAGTTTCTGTACAAACGGCAATAAAGAGACTTTTTAACAATCACAATATAGGTACATATTCAACCATGCGCGTTTTACACATGTACAGTATTTAATACCAAAAGCTTAATAACTAACCACGCATACTTGCGCGAGTCGTGTCTAAAGGCATATTATATATATATATATATATATATATATATGTTAAGCATAACAATAGTAAACACTTCATCACTAAATATAATACGCCAACAACTTCCACAAACAGATTCAACTGAGACATAATAGAAAATTAGGTACTTGTAGGTTATCTCCCCCCCCCCACCCCCACCAATTTTGACAGAATATTTTCGTTAAAACTAACGAAAATATCACGACTTAACCTAACCAATTATCAAGTAAATAGTAAATACTATTCCAGAAACAAACAATGTTATAATTAATAATAGATCAACTGTACACCCTTGATAATAATTGGTTAGGTTAAGTCGTGATATCTTCGTTAGTTTTAACGGAAATATTCTGTCAAAAGTGGTGGGGGGAAGATAACCTACAAGTACCGAAAATTAAATCAAGTGGGCCTGAAATCCAACTTTCAAACTCAAACCTCGATCAAACAATTTTTAATTTTCTAAGAGAACTTTGAGCAACAACGAAAGATGACTTTTCTCTTTGGGCCTAGATTTTAAGTTACCAAATTTTAAGATAAATTATTTTAAACACTTTTTATCATTTTAAAAACTTTTTCATAGTTTAAAACGATTGCCAATAGCTGGCGAGACAAAACTTCCATTTCTAAAGTCTTCAATTACCCATATCGCCAAAAAACACTTTTATAACTTTCAACCTCATAAAGTTTTTTCCTCCCTAATTAATAGTAAAGATATCGCTTGCCTAAAAGAATTATTCAGGGATGATTCCATCATAATTTCACGTCCTGGCAAAGGCAAAGGTACCATTCTTCTTAACAAATCAGATTATAATAATAAGATTAATAACGTCCTCAACGACTCCACCAAATTCAAAAATATTAATGACAATCCTCTAACACTTTCTCTAAAACTTGAAGATAAAATCAACCGTTTCCTCAAAACTTAATGATCAAAATAAAATTTCGGAGGATGTTTACAACCAAATACGCTCTTCCGGCTCCTCCCCAGACACTTTACGGCCTCCCTAAAATACACAAACCAAACTTACCCATTAGACCTATCCTTTCTACCTACATCACCCATAATTACCACCTAGCAAAATTCCTAATTCCCACCCTAACCCCCCTAACGCAGAATGAATATTCCGTTCCCAATTCCCACGAATTCGCCAAAGAAATACTGACGGTGAACAATTCAAACACCCTCCATATGCGCAGCTTTGACATAGTACCCCTCTACACCAACGTACCAATAAAAGAAGCCATCGACATCTGCACCAACAATTTACTTTTCAACAATCAGGGCACAGACCTCAACCTAACGAAACAAGAATTTACCAAACTGATAACCCTTGCCACTTCAGACACCTACTTCTTTTCAATAAACAACTTTACCAACAAACCGATTCACTAGCCATAGGATCCCCCTAAGAGACACACTAGCTAACATCTTCCTCTGTTATCACGAAAATAACTGGCTACTCCATTGCCCCACCCATTACAAACCACACCTATATAAAAGATATGTCGATGACACTTTTCTCCTCTTTCACAGTGCTAACCACGCCCCTCTTTTTCTTAACTATCTCAATTCCCAGCATCAAACCAAGTTCACTAAAGAAGACGAATCTAACAACACCCTACCCTTTTTAGATATAACAATAACAAAACAAAATAATAAATTCAGCACTTCCACATATCGAAAACCTACATATACAGGCCTAGGTACAAACTACTTAAGCCACATCCCCTTACTATATAAAATTAGCAGTATTAAAATCTTAATCCACCGTGCTTATCAACTTTGTTCCTCCTACTTATCCTTTCACAACGAAATAGAATTAATTCACAGTTTCAGCATTAATAACTCTTTCCAAAAACATTTACTACAATCTCTAACTAGAAATTTTCTGAACAACATTTATCAACCCCGCTTAAAGTTCCCACTGTTAAAAAAGATATACAGGGTGGGCCGTAAGTTTCCATACATAGGAAAAATAAACATTTTTTTGGACAACCATTTTTATTTATATAATATGCTCTACATGGTTGCCATTGTTTTGAAAACACATTTCAATACGTGTTCCCCACTGTTGATGAACACGCATTAGCACAGTTGACGTTATGCTTGTAATGGCGTTGGTGATACGTTCCTTTAGATGATTTATGTCTCGTATCTTTTCCTGATACACCATGGCCTTCAAGTGCCCCCAAAGATAGAAATCAAGGGGGGTGAGATCTGGGGATCTGGTAGGCCACTCCACAGGACCACGCCGACCAATCCAAGCATCCGGAAACTGCTGATCCAAATACCGACGCACGTGAAGACCATAATTTAAATTTTCCTATGTATGGAAACTTACGGCCCACCCTGTACATACATTACTTTTCTTTCCCCTACTACGACTATATTAGTTACAAAATACAATCAGAACTTCGCCACCTACTCACCCATCTTTACCCTCAAATTAACCTTCAATTTGTATTCACCAATAATAATAGCATTAAATCGTATCTCAACCGTAAAGAAAAAAAACCCAGCTCCTTGTCTCATCCACTATTTACTGTTTCAACTGTACTCACTGCAAAGCGTTATATTGGCAGCACCATTCGTCAATATCAAACAAGAGTGGACGAACATCGCGGCATTTCTACCAGAATATCACAACCTTTAAATAAACCATCCATCGAAATCATCAATAAGAGATCATTGACACCTCCACAATCATTCACTGCTCCCCACCAATTTCAAAATACCAATTCAGCATACCAACCAACCGACCTCCGCATCCTCGAATACCGTGATAGCCTTAGTACAAAACCTACCATCAACTACTACAGTTCTTACCTCTCTACATTTTATGTAATTTTTTTAACTTTAAATAATTATTATCATAGGACTGTACTTCTTAGCACTGATGATGGAAATCGAATTTCAGAAACGTCTGACTAATAAACAATTAAACAGGTACCATCTTCTCGACCTCCGCATCCTCGAATACCGTGATAGCCTTAGTACAAAACCTACCATCAACTACTACAGTTCTTACCTCTCTACATTTTATGTAATTTTTTTAACTTTAAATAATTATTATCATAGGACTGTACTTCTTAGCACTGATGATGGAAATCGAATTTCAGAAACGTCTGACTAATAAACAATTAAACAGGTACCATCTTCTCGTCCCCTTATTCCTTACTATGTATGTACAGTATATATACACACACACAGGGTGTTTATAAAGTCCCTATCTATTTCAGTGAAAACGTAGCAAAAAGGGTAAAATTCAATAACAATATAATAGACGGCATACATTTAATGAATACTTAAGCATATGATTCTACATGAGCACCATCAGTATCTCTACAGAGTTCGAATCTGTCAACAGCAATGCGGAACACATTTTGGAGCATCTCAGGGGTTATTTTTGTAACTGCTGTTACGATACAAGCACGTAAATATTACAGATCTGTAACCCTCGTTTGATAGACGTTTGATTTGATAAAGCTCCATGCAAAGAAATCCAAGGGCGTTACGTCAGGAGATCGAGCCGCCCAGGGCCTGTTGCCTTCACGTCCGATCCACCGATTTGGAAATCGTTCATTTAGGTACTCCCGAACAATATTTGCGTAATGACAAGGTGCCCCATCTTGTTGAAAGACGACGGTGTTTAAAATGCCATCTGAATGAAGCTGGGAAATTTACGTGCGTGCTTATCGTAACAGCAGTTACAAAAATAAACCCTGTCATGCTCTAAAATGTGTTCCGCAATGCTGCTGACAGTTTCGAACTCTGTAAACATACTGATGGTGCTCATGTAGAATCATATGCTTAACTATTCATTAAATGTATGCCTTCTATTATATTGTTATTGAATTTTACCCTGTTTGCTACGTTTTCACTGAAATAGATAGGGACTTTATAAACACCCGGTGTGTATATATATATATGAAGAATCTTACTATTAATGCTAACATTCTGTACCCAGGCATGACAAATCTGACTGTCGAGCCAGCTGTGGATATGTTATGTTTACATCATGGTAAGCATCCTTAAGAAATGAAATGATCTTAATAGCTAACGCAGCAGCCAATAGCTCCAATTGAGGTATGGTTCGGGTAGGTTTTAGAGGTGCAGCCTTCCCTCTTGCATAAATTAGATGACTTTCCGTACGACTTACAAGGTACGCACAGCACTTCTAAGCTTGTGTGCTTGCATCAACAAATATATGAAGTCTCTGGGGTTTATCCCTAAACCCACAGCACCTTAGTATTTTAATGTTCTGCACTTTTGTTAAATCAGTAGCTAACTTCTTCCAAGATTTTTGATCTTCAGTTGTTATTGGCTCATCCCACCCAACATTTGTCTTCCAAAGTTCTTGGAGGAGACTCTTTGATCTTATTTCACTTTTACAGTGTACAATACGTATCATGTGTTTCTCATTTAATATGGAACAACTACATTATTGTATAGAAAAATACTATCAATATAATTATTACGTTGTTTGGATCTTTTCGGTTTTAGGTCCGGCATTGGATTTTTTTCATATTTTTGGTATAGACGTAGATTTTTACGCTGATTCCATTTCCGCAATCCGTTTCTTGGAGAAATAAACACGAAAAAAGTTATGTGCAAGTTTATTACGTTTACAGGTTTCCAGAACACAGAGCGGAACACGAACCAAAGTTTGCTACTTGCCAAACTGCGCAATATCGTTCAGCATTTGTCATGCTTCTTCTTACACAGTTTTTGGCGTGGAATCACATCGTTTTCCTGAAAGACCGTAACAGCATCTTTCTCGCTGTTCAAATTCGTAAACAACCACTTCATAGTACACAATATGAAATCTAAAAAATATGAAAAAACATATGAATATACAAACAAAAGTAGTTTAGGTTAGGGTAGGTTAGGTTAGGGTAGGGTAGGTTAGGTTAGGTTAAGTATAGGTGGATATTTGAATACAAGTTTTGGGCCATAACGTTTTTCGTGTTTATTTCTCCAAGAAACGGATTGCAGAAATGGAATCAGCGTAAAAATCTACGTCTATACCAAAAACATAGAAAAAATCCAATGCCGGACTTAAAACCGTAAAGACCCCGTTATTTTAAATATTACGTTGTTTCCGTTATTACCTTGTTTCCGTTATTACCTTGTTTCCATATGGAATATGCAAATGGCATTAATATAATTTTCGTAAGAGTAAAATAAGAACGCGAAATAAGTAAACAAAACGTTACAGTTTGCAAACAATATAAAATCCTTTTGACGTGACAGGACTTAATTATGCGTAGACGTTAATTTTACAAACAACGTTAATCATAAACATTGTTGATAAGTTCATGCTATTTTCATTATTCTTTAATGAACAATTACGCGTTTACGAGCTGCCATTTTAACAGACATGAATTTTGCATAAAATCTCCAAAATTCATGTGAAGGAGTATTTAAAAATTTAAATGGATTCAAATGTGGAGTGTAAATAGTTACTAGGAGAGAGTTTTCCTCATTATGATTTGATGAAAAAAGTTTTGTCGTCAAGGTCTTTTTTAGAAGCGATTTGATTTCGTTTCGTTTCGACGGATTCAGTTTTTTTACGCGAAAGAATGTCTGCTGAAATTGAAGCGCTAAAAAACTTTTTTTTTTTTTTTTGGCAATGCAGGAAATATGTTTTAGTTTTATTAGCAAACTTTTCGGAAAATTATTTTCCATCTTCAGTGCTGAAGTGTTAAAAATGAACAAATGTCAAATAGTTATAATATAAGACAAAATAATAATAATAATAATAATAATAATAATAATAGTAATAATAATTTATTGTTCTTTGCTACTGTACATATTAAGGTATACAAAGGGTATACAGGGAATAATATATAATAACACACATCTAAACAAACACAAACACACACACACACACACACACACACACACACACATATATATATATATATATATATATATATATATATATATATATATATATATATATATATATATATACAGGGTGTCCCAAAAAACTATATACTCTTTATAGCATCATATATTTTATAATTTAAAAAAAACCAAACAATATATTGTTATAGCAATTGCCAATGAAAGGTAAATTAGTAATCTAAGTGATCAAAATGTTATAGCGAGTTGTTTGCATATAAAATTTAATTAACTACGCCAAGTGCTCAAAATGTTCTCCGGCGGCATGAATGCACTTTTGAATACGTCGACTAACTGATTCGCAGACATGGACTAATGTGGATGCTGTGATGGTCCCGCACTTTTCCCTAATTGCATCCTTAAGGTGTTCGAGTGTTGTAGGTCTTGTACCATAAACTGCATCCTTCAGGTAGCCCCACAAGTAAAAATCAAGTGGAGTCAAGTCCGGTAAACGTGGAGGACACTCAACGCTTCCTCTTCGTCCTATCCAACGGTTAGGCAACGTTTCATCGAGGTACCTTCTGACATCACAATGATAATGAGTGGGGGCTCCATCTTGTTGAAAGTAAAAGTCGTCGTTTCCAAACAACTTCCGAACTGCAGGTATAATTTCTGTCCGCAGCATGTCGAGATATGCGGCACCGGTAACTGTCCCATTAAAGAAAAATGGTCCAACCAAACCCCTGGATGATAAACCATACCATGCTGTTAATCCTGGTAAATTAACATGTTTATCCACATAAACGTGTGGATTATCAAGTGACCAGTACCTGCAGTTGTGTCGATTTACTGTGCCATTCAGCTTGAAGGTAGCTTCATCAGACCACACGATTTTGTTGGCAAACTGTACGTCTTCGGCTTCCATTGACTGAAACCATTCACAAAATTCGAGTCTGCGATCAGGGTCATCTTCAGTCATGGCGTGTAACAGACTTGGAATGTAGCTTTTCCATTTTGCCGACTTTAAAATCCGGCACTTGATTTGCGTCGTCCAGATCTTGGCTTGTGCATATCTTGAGCAGATCCCTCTGCCTCAAACTTGTCACGGATGCTTGTAATGGCGAGACGTGTCGGTGGCTTTGTACCAAATTCCCGGATCCATTGCCGCTGGACTTCGGACACATTCTCAAATTTCCAATACCATTTCAGAACACTTTTTCGTTGCTGCAGTGTCAAACGATTACGCAACATGGGTTCTTTTGCTGAACTGAATAAAGTTGAATGCTGTAGAGTTTATATCGTGGAATGAGTGCGTAGGCTAAGTCCGAAGCAAGCTAGTGAGTGACTAGACTACGTTCGGACCATAGGCTTCGCCATTACAATGCCTTTGATAAAACAAGGCCAGGCTTAGTCGACGCATTCAAAAGTGCATTCATGCCGCCGGAGAACATTTTGAGCACTTGGCGTAGTTAATTAAATTTTATATGCAAACAACTCGCTATAACATTTTGATCACTTAGATTACTAATTTACCTTTCATTGGCAATTGCTATAACAATATATTGTTTGGTTTTTTTTTAAATTATAAAATATATGATGCTATAAAGAGTATATAGTTTTTTTGGGACACCCTGTATACACATATGAAATAGGATCCCTCCTAAGGCGACGTAGTTTTACATTTAGGATAAAAACGAAGACGTAGAGCAAAAAAGTCATTATATTTGGCTGCAGCCGACGTTTCGGGCAACTCTACCCAGTTTCAAGGACTAATAAATAAAAGCTGAAATTAATACATGACAAAAAAATACATAAATGTCGAGAGCTAAAACTAATCTAGAGTACAAAATTAAAACTGTTCAAGAATAAAAATTAAAATTACAAAGCAAAAACAGGCATAAGCCAAAATCAAATCGAAAGTAAAAATTATATAAATGACAAAAATATACGAGTAATAAAAATAAAACTTAAAACTAAAGACATTCAAACGTAAAATTGTTAAAAAAAACTTTACTAATAAAATGTTAAACGGAATAAAAAATTAAACGAAAAATCACAAGAGTAAACCAACATACCATGCTCACTTGATATATATATATATATATATATATATATATATATATATATATAGAGTGTATATAACGAAGTGATCTGTCTTTCCTTGTGAACAGACGTGTTATATCGAGTGTCCAGTATTAACAATTGAATAAGTGATTTTATTCGAAGTGTCTTTAAAAAAATAAGTGTTTGGTGCTTTCTTAACTAACTTACCTCCTGTTATTAATTATTCATAAACGAATATATTTTATTTATTGATTTTATTTATTACCGTAATATTTGATTAAACCAAGGCGAGTGCACATGGCTTGCCTTGTTTGTTTTCCTTCGAGAGGGTAAAATTCCAAAACGTGGTCTAATAAGATTGATTTTGCTTTGTTGAGGATCATCAGGTAGGGTGTGGTCATCGTCCGTGGGACAAAAATGGAAGAGCGGAAAAAAAGTCGGCCAAATTGTGGACAGGTAAGTTTTTCTTTTTTTTTCTTTTTTTTATCCATCTTTATTAATACTTCTTTTCCAGAACCTTCGTCGGTAACTTAATTAAGTATATATTCATTTAGTATAAATTTGGGTTACAGGAACCTGTTTCTGCGTTTGAAGAACATTTTTGCGGGCTTGCGCAGGTGACGTCACAATAAGCACGCGGTAGACCTACGTTTTATTTATTAATTGCTCCTTACTTATTCTAGGAGACGTACCTCTTTATTAGATTACTATTATTAACTCGATATTAATTTCCAAACGCTCGTTTTTTAATTGGTTAATAGCATGGCACCCCCGTCAAGTACTTTCAGTCGCTGTAAAGGAAATTTTGCCGCTTACGCGTTTATTTTGGCTAATAATAATGATCAGTTAGTTTGTAGGTGGTGCTCAAACATGGAATTGCTGAGGAACGAGCTAGAGCGTGAGAGGGAGGCCAGAGTGAGGTTTGAAGAAAGGGTGGTGCTCCTGACGGCAAAGTTAGAATCCCTTTGGCCTTCTGAGAGGAGTTATTCTTCAGTCACGGCCCCTCCTATCTTAGTTTCTACTAATGATACAAATAATACTAATAGCCCTCTTTCTTCCTCTAGTTCCCGACCCTTCGTGCAAGTGCGTAATGGAGCCCCTTTGAGACAACCTGGGACTTATCTACCGGTATTAACGAACAATAAGTTTTCTGTTTTAGGCTTCGAAGACGGAGATGAACCTGAAATACGACTCGTTGGTGATTCCACTGTTCGAGGGCAGCTCAAGGAATTCTGCGGGAGGAACCCCCGTCGTAGGCGCTGTTACTGCCACCCTGGTCCAAGAGTGGAGGATATAACTAATGGTGCTGATTTTTTTACAGATGGAACCTCTGAGGACACAACGTATGTTATTCACGTCGGTACTAATAACGTTCTAAATTCGAGATCGGAAGAGCTGCTGGGTAGGTACAGGGACTTACTAGAGCGACAAAAGAAGAAACTAAAAAGATTGTTTTAACAGGTATACTTCCTCGAATTATCCAACGTAACGAGTTCTACAGCAAGGCAACTATATATTATCAATAACCTAAAGTCACTTTGTCAACAGGAAGGAGTGCATTTTGCGAATTTTTGGAGCAGTTTCTAAGGCAGGAGGGACTTGTTCCTGGGAGATGGACTTCACCTTAATGACATTAGAGCTGCGCCTTTAGGAAGACTATTTCATAATACTGTTTCTTCTTTTCAGGCTGCCGTAACTCGAACGGTCCCGGCGTAATTTCCTTAAAATTCCCTTGCGCGCGCGAAGGTATCGCGGTTACAAACAATTTGAAGGTTCAATTCTTAAATGCTCGTAGCCTACGAAATAAAATAAACGAATTTTTTTCTTTAATTGCTTGTAAATACTATTATTTAAATGCGATAAATGAATCGTGAGTTAGCACTGAGGTTATAGACTCTTTTTAAAAACAGAATAGGTAGGCAAGGATGCGGTGTTATGTTGTACAGGGTGTCCATAAATTATTCACCCCATTATAAGCCTTAATAAATTCGTTATTATAGGAGCTATCTTAAAACGGTTTGCGACAATTAATAACACAACTCAAGAAATTTTTGCTTTAATTCAGTAAACCTCCACGTGAGCCCCATTGGTAGCACGCAGAACATCAAGGCGATAAATGATTTCGTTCCAAACATTAAGAAGCTTGTCTTGCGTGATGGAAGCTAATGTCTCTTCAATCCGGTGTCTTAATTCTGTGATGTTATTAACCTTCTTTGCACACACTCTGTCCTTTGTGTAGCCCCATAAAAAGAAATCCAGAGACGTGATATCCGGGGAACGAGGAGACCATGGAATAGGGCCATCTCGCCCGATCCAACGAGAAGGGAACTTTACATTGAGGAGCCTTCGCACTTCTAATCCCCAGTGTGGCGGTGCCCCATCTTGCTGAAAGAACACACGGGGCTGCATATCCTCAAGCTGAGGTGCAGCATACCTTTCAAGCATATCTAGGTAATTTGTAGCCTTCACAGTGTTCTCATGGAAGAAAAATTGCTTTCTCCTTCACTGTCGCCACTGTGCCCCTAGTGGATGTTCTGCGAGATAAATAAAAAATTTCTTGAGTTGTGTTATTAATTGTCGCAAACCGTTTTAAGATAGCTCCTATAATAACGAATTTATTAAGGCTTATAATGGGGTGAATAATTTATGGACACCCTATATATCAAAGATAATATTGCGAACGTTATAGAAGTAAAGCATAGAATTCCAGAACCGATAGGTTCAACTACAGCAGAACTTAAATTAAACGATTTCACACTTGTACGGACGAAGCATTATATCGTGAACGTAAGAGAATAATAGGTAGTGAGCAGGTCTTAGTTATGGGTGATTTTAATTTCGCCAACGTGGATTATGATACAATGCAGGGAGACGCGGAAGGTAATCGTTTAGTTAATTTTCTCGAGGATAGGTATCTTATTCAAAAGGTTGGGGAACCTACAACGTTGGACAGTACTTTGGATTTAGTAATAACTACGGACGATAGGTTAATCACTAAACTTCAAGTAATAGAACCGTTAAGCAATAGCGATCACAATATGGTAGAGTTTGTCCTCTCAATAAGTGACTCGAAACCAACTAACTCGACTAAAATTCTTAACTTCCAGCACGCAGACTTTTGTAAATTTCGAAATGCATTGTCACAAGTCAATTGGGAAAACGTACTGGGGATCTCCAACGCAAAAATAATGTGGGAATCGTTTGAAACAATATTTAGGACTATAAATGAGGAATGTGTATCGTACAAAATTAAGCGTGCGAAAGTAAATAACAAGCCCTTGAGGTTTACTTCTAGAGTAGGGGATATTATAAGGAGTAGAGATAGGGTTTATAGGCTACATAAGTGCGATAAAGACAATTTGTGGTTACGAAACAACTACATATCTCAAAGGTGTGAAGCGAAAAGTGTAATAAAAAGTCCAAACGAGATTTTGAAATCTCCATAGCTCGTGACGGCAAAGAAAACCCCAAGCGATTCTTCAATACGTCAACAATAGGAATCCAGTAAAAAGTGTCTTGGGGCCATTGAAAAATCCTGACGGAGAACTAGTCCTGAAAACAAGCAAATGGCTACCCTGCTAAACAAATTTTTTACGTCAGTTTTTACAATAGAAGATGTAACGAATATCCCTTCGGTCATAGACATAATACCTTTTGACAATGGTAATACTTTAGATAATATTGTGGTTAGTGAAAGGGAGGTAAGGTGCTATATTGATAAAATGAAAATGCGTAAATCAGCGGGGCCGGGATTCCATATATCCCATACAACTAAAAGAATTAAAAGAAAGCATTGTTGTGCCGCTAACAAAGATTTTTAATGCGTTTATTTCTGAGGGGTGCGTACCAGATAATTTCAAGTTAGCAAATGAAACAGCTATTTTTAAGAAAGGCGATAAAGGTGCGGCTGGAAATTATAGGCCAATCAGTTTAACGTCTCTTGTAGGTAAGTTACCGGAATCAATAATTAGGGATCGTATAGTCGAACACTTGGAATTGCATAACTTTATTAGAAATACGCAGCACGGTTTTAGGCGAAACAAATCTTGCTTAACTAATCTTTTAGAATTTTTTTTCACTTAATTGTGGTTGAAGTTTACAATAGTCATCGGGCGGTAGAAGTAGTATACTTAGATTTTCAAAAAGCGTTTGACACCGTACAGCACAAAAGACTCATTGAAGAAACTAAGGCTCATGGAATCAGGGGTGTAGTAATAAATTGGATAGAAGAGTGGTTGCGAGGTAGGAAACAGAGGGTGGTCATTGATGGAGCGGAGTCGTGTATTGGGTCTGTATTGGGCCCCTTGATTTTTCTTATATATATTAACGATTTAGATGTCGGCCTAGTCAGTACAGTTTCAAATTTTGCGGATGACACGAAGCTGGGTGGTAGGGCGATTAATGACGAAGATAGAGGTAAAATCCAGGAAGATCTGAATAAAATCGTTGATTGGTCAGTCACATGGCAAATGAGATTTAACGTCGATAAGTGCAAAATTTTACATATAGGTTCGCGTAACGGTAATTTTGCGTATAGTATATCAGGGAAGGAGTTGAGAAGCGTAGAACAGGAAAAAGATTTAGGAGTTATAGTCACTGGTGATTTAAAAGTGGCGAAACAAAGTACAGCAGCGGTCAATAAGACGAACAAGGTAACAAGGTGCTAGGTTTTATAGCTAGGAATTTTGAGTACAAATCGCGCGATATTATTGTTCCTCTTTATAAATCATTAGTCAGGCCCAATTTGGAGTACGCGATCCAATTTTGGAATCCACATATGCGCAAAGATATAGATAAAATCGAAAGAATCCAAAGAAGCAACTAAGATGATTCCGTCGCTTAGGTCGAAGTCGTACGAGGATAGGCTTGAGGAGTTAAATTTGACTACACTCAAGACTAGGAGGCTAAGGGGTGATCTAATCCAGGTTTTTAAAATTATGAATGGGTTCAATAACATAAAGAGAGATAGCTTTTTCGAAATATCACAATCTAAGAGAACTAGAAATAACGGGTAAAATAGTAAATAGCTGGAATAGTTTGCCGGTAGAATTAATTAGTAGCACGTCTATAAATATGTTTAAAAATCGAATAGACGCATATGTTCAACAGATCTACAGAAGCTAAGGCTAACAAAGACTCTAAGATCCACTCTAAAGTTAGCCCGAGAGAAAGAAGGGAGTTAAAAGAAGAGAATAAGGAGTTAAGTAGCAAAACCTATCATTCGTGGGTTAACATTCATTCAGAAAAAGAAACAAAAACTCACTATCATCATCCGCCGGCCACTGCCGACAAGTCGGAAAAATAGTCGAAGAGAATAGGAAAGGGATGAAAGATGAAAAGAAGTAAAATAAGAACGCTTACAAACCATGCAAACACAGTCTTAACTCAAACACTATCATACCATGCAAACTACAGACATGCAAGTAAAGAGAGGATAAGAAAAGAAAAAAAAGTAGGAAGAGTATAACAAAAAGTGGGTTAGTTTACGTTACGAGCTACATCAAAGTTCGTGTTAGTCTAATTTTTTTTATTATTATTATATAATTTTATTGCTGGCATATCACACGCTGGCATGTCACAAGTTGGCATTAATCGTCAACAGACTCATCCTCGACCACCACCCCCAGAGCGCCTGTTGCTAATTGTTTTATTATTTTAAACAATGTTAATATTTTTAAAATGCCTATCTAAACGGTTTTTAAACATATTAACGCTGGTAGAGTTCACGACGGACGCGGGAAGATTATTCCATTTATCAATTACTTTAAACGTAAAAAAGTTTTTTAGTAATGAAACGTCTGCCACGCAACTTAAATCCGTTATTACGAGTATTGCTATTATCGAAAGTGAACTGTTTGTCAAAATTTACGTTATCGATTTTATTAACGATTTTGAAAACTTCAATAAGCTCCCCCTTAATCTCCGAGTTTCGAGTGAATGCAAGTCTAACTCTTTAATCCTATCTTCGTAAGACTTGTTGCGCAATGACGAAATTAGTTTCGTGGCGCGATGCTGAACCCTTTCCAACCTATCAATATCTTCACGCAAATACGGGCACCAAAACTGAACGGCATATTCTAAATGAGGCCTGACTAGGGACTTGTAAAGGGGCAATATAATATTCTTCGATTTAAATTCGAAATTAGCCTAACATCCTATTAGCTTTTGCGCAAGACTCCAGGCACTGGTTCCTAACTTTTAAATCCTTAGATACGTGTACTCCTAAATCTACTTCCTTGTCAACGCTCGCTAACTCTCTATCATCCATCGTGTACGTGTAATTATTGTTACGAGAACCTATATGCCAAACTTTACATTTGTCTACGTTAAATTGCATCTGGCACTTATCCGTCCACTCCATAGTCCTATTTACATCGTCTTGGAGCCTATTTCTATCGTCCACGTTAAGAACTTTACCGCCTATTTCAGTATCTTCCGCGAATTTTGACACGTTACTAGTCAAGCTTACATCTATGTCGTTAATGTAGATTACGAATGGCAATGGGTCTAACACTGAACCCTGAGAGACACCGCTACCTACATCCAACCACCCCGATTCACTTCCATTAACAACGACCCTCTGTTTCCTAGCACGAAGCTATTCCTCTAACCAGTTAGCTACCTGACCGCGTATACCGTGCGCTTTAACCTTCGCAATTAATCTTCTATGCGGAACTGTATCGAACGCTTTTTTAAAGTCTAAATGAATAACGTCAGCCGCTCTATGCCTATCGTATTCGCGCATTATTTCGTTATAAAACTCATAAATTACTTAAACAAGATCTATGGTGTCGAAACCCATGCTGACTACTATTAATCAAATCGCGAATTTCTAAGTGATCAACGATACGATCCATAACTACGGATTCCAAAAGTTTACCGACAATTGACGTTAAGCTAATAGGCCTATAATTGCTAGCTACTGTGTGGTCGCCTTTTTTAAAAATGGGCGTAACGTTAGCTAATTTGAAGTCTTCAGGAATAATCCCCGCTTCCAGTGACTTATTAAAAATATTTGTTAATGGGCCTACGATAACGTCTTTCAAATCTTTCAAATGTCTTGGATAAAGCGCGTCAGGACCTGGAGCCTTGCTAACTTTTAGCTTATCGATATAATGCGCAATCTAACCCTCGTAAACAGTTATTTCATTCAAAATAGTCTCGCTACTAAATGGAACGATATCGTCCATGTCGGGGACATTATTTACGTCTTCTACGGTAAAAACTGTCGCAAAAAGTTGTTAAAAACACCCGCCATTGCCTAAGCGTCGGAAGCCAAAGCACCGTTAGCGTCCACTAGAGGGCCTATGTTATCTTTTATCGGCTTACGATTATTGACGTATTCAAAAAACTTTTTGGATTATGTTTACTATCCGTAGCTATAAGTATCTCTAAATTACTCTTAGTATTCCTAACAAATCTTTTAACCTGCCGTCTTAGCTCGATATATCTATTAAAGTTAGCTACCATGCCATTGTGCTTATTAAGTCTATACGCTCTGTTACGCTCGTTTATGAACTCACCTATTTCCCTATTCCACCACTTGGGCCTAGCGCGCTCCGGCCTACGAGGAATAAACTTCCTTTCGATATTCAAAAAACTTTCTTTAAACGCCTCCTAAAGAAAATTTGCGTCATTGCCCATTAATAAATTATCCTAGTCCACTACTCTTATGCTGTCTGCAAAACTATCAAAATTAGCCCTACGAAAATCAGGGACTTCTATTACACTGGGTAACACTGTTTCTGTTTATATAGAATTTTTTATGTTTTTATATGCATTTGTGGGCGCTGAGTCCAAATCTGGCCTTGGTTTGTGTGTATCATCAATGGTTTCAGAGATAATCCATTTTTCATGTTTTACCAGTATAATGTTATTATGGGCGCAGCAATATCAGAATAATCAGGAATTGTTGAGAACAATCCGGATTTTCTTTGACAGTTTCTTGCTCTAGAAATTGCCCGAAACTTCCACTGTGCTATATAAAGAAGAGCGCAGAGTCTGAGAAGTCAGTAAGCGTGAGTACACAAAGAAAGCAGGTTGTTTGTCTGATGGTTACCAGCACTGAGGTACTGTGTTTCTGTGCTTCTCTGTGCTGACGATTTGAGTGTTATCGATCCTTTTTTATTGCGAACATTATTTCAGTGTTGTGAATACATCTTTTTTCTGGAACCTGTAATCTGTTGCAGATTTAATAACTCTTCTTTCTATATCTGCAGGTTATGATTAATGTAGTACAGTTTGGTAAAGAGAATGGCAACTAGAGCTTGTAAACACTCGCCGGATATATTCTGCTACGTTTGTGGGTATTACATAGGTAGGCTGACCATATTTCCTTGAGACAAAAACGGGACATTGGGATGGCAAAAAAGGGACGGGGGTTATGTAATATTCTGTATTCATGAAAAAGTAAGTACATAAACATATTGAGCTTACAATTATTCTTCAGTGACAGAACCCATACAGAACCCATAAAAAAAACGGTACTGTCCCGTTCAAAACGGTACGTAATGGTCAGCCTATACATAGGCCCCAAGCAAGTATCGCACAAGATTGTGAAAGGCACCAAGTTCTGGATCGCGTATCGGCTCTATTTTGGTATGCCTATGGGTGACCAAGATAAGCCCTGGGCACCCCATGTGATCTGTGGAAGCTGCCGCTCCACACTTGAAGGGTGGCTGCGGGGAGTACGCAAGGCAATGCCCTTTGCGGTACCCAGAATATGGAGAGAACCAAAGAGCCACCACGACAATTGCTACTACTGCATGGTAGATGTTTCTAAGTACAGGAAAGTTAAAGGAAGGCAGACTCTTCAGTATCCAAGCATAGCGTCGTCCATAGCTCCTGTACCACATGGCGAAGGTCTTCCAATACCACGTCTACCAGAACAGGTATCTATCCATTACTTTATCTTCTGTATTTACAGACTGTGGGTCACTATGTGTCGATTTTTCTTAGTGCTGATGCTCTTCTACATATATAGCTATGCCTATATTTTGTTTCTTTGCTTTGCAAGTTGAAAATGAGGATGCAGCTAGCTCATCTGCGATGTCGGCTGGTGAGGACAGTCATGATGAAGAATATACAGTAACTTTCAATACAAACCCTCACTTTCCAAATCAGAGGAAATTGGACGACTTAATTAGAGATTTGGGTCTGACGAAATCAGGGTCTGAGCTTCTGACCTCCACACTCAAAGAGTGGAATTTGCTTGAAGAAGACTGCAAGAGCACTGTATACCGAAAGCGGCATGAAGAGTTTGCAAGGTTCTACGATGTCAATGGCTCTCTCTGTTATTGCAGCGAGGTTAATGGTCTATTCACAGCTATTGGGTTGACACATATATCCTCAGAGTGGCGCCTGATTATTGACAGTTCAACTCGGAGTTTAAAAGCTGTTCTACTCCACAATGGGAACAAATATCCATCTATACCAGTTGCACATTCTGTTCAAATGAAAGAGAACTATGAAAATGTTAAACAACTGCTCACTCAAATCAGGTATGAACAATATAACTGAGACGTGTGTGGTGATTTCAAAATGATTGGTTTCCTGTTAGGTTTACAAAGAGGGTTTACTAAATATTCATGTTTTCTTTGCCTGTGGGATAGCAGGGCTTCAACTGAGCACTATAAAACAGTTCAGTGGCCTCCACGTGAAGGACTGCAACCAGGAAAGTACAATGTACTCAGGGAACCTCTTGTGAAGCCTGACATAGTTCTGCTACCACCTCTTCATATTAAGTTGGGTCTAATTAAGCAGTTTGTAACTGCGTTAGATTTTGGAGGGGAAGTTTTCCAACAGATTCGGGTCATGTTCCCTAAACTCTCTGAGGCCAAAGTCAAGGCTGGCATCTTTGTGGGACCACAAGTCAAGGCGCTGTTGAATTCAAAAAACCTTGAAGCCAAGATGACTCCGATCGAAAAAGAGGCTTGGTGTGCTTTCCGTGATGTGGTTCGTGGGTTTTTAGGCAACCATAAAGCACCAAACTATAAGGAGTTAGTGTCAAACTTGATTAAGTGCTATGGCAAAATGGGGTGCCGTATGTCTTTAAAATTACACTACCTGCATTCACATCTAGACTTTTTTCGTGATAACCTGGGCGATGTGAGTGAAGAACATGGCGAAAGATTCCATCAAGATATTCAAACGATGGAGAAAAGGTACCAGGGCCATTGGGATGCTTCCATGATGGGAGACTACGTATGGTCGCTGATCAGAAAGGATAAGAATGTTCATACGCGGAAGTCGCGTTCTTCAGTGCATTTTTAAGGAACGCACACTGCATAACGAGGCTTGTTATTTTCTTATCGGTTCTCCTCATGATATATATTATATCTTTTGCACCATTTTGGGTTTGTCAAACAATTTTGTCTCAATAAACATTAATTTCCAAGTGTTTTTATTTTCAGAAAATATTTATGTTAGCCTTCTTTATATACTTTGCCATATGAAAAGTGTGATAACCTATATTTTTGAAACGATTGATGATAGAGCAAAACCAATATCATTTTTGGAATCAGCGCCCAGAAATTATTAAGGAACGACAGAAAAATCACAATAAACAGAAAATGTTTCAAATTTTGTTACCCAGTGTTATATATAGCTTAAACCTAATAATTTGATGATCACGACATCCCAAACTCTCACCTACTTCTAAACCTTCAACTATATTTTCGTTGTTCGTCATTACCACGTCTCAAATATTGTCACCGTGCGTTGGTTCGGTAACTGTCTGTCGTAAAAAATTATCTTCCATGAACTCAATCAGTCTCAAACCCTCACCATTACCAGTAAAACTCTCGTAATTAACGTTGGGCCAGTTAAAGTCTCCGACAATTATACTATCCCGATTATTAATAAAGTTACCAAGAAGTGTGTAAAATCTAGTATCGGTATCGAGGGGTTGAACGGGAGGTCTGTAAACAACAACAAAATTAAAGCTAATACTACGCGCCCTAACTTCAATGCATATCGCATTAATTGCTGCCGGAATTACGAATGTACAACAAAACGCCGCCACCAATCCTATATAACCTATCACTAGTAAAAAGTTTAAAACCCGCTATATCAAGTTCCCCCAATAAGTCCCGAGTCAGGATATTTAACCACGTTTCAGTTATATCAACTATATCGTAGTTCCCGGAATAAATTATAGCCTTAAATTCGTTCAATTCATTTCTAATACTACGCGCGTTACAATAAAAGACGTTTAAATTATTTTTTACCGCGAATCGGCGTTTTGAACTATCTTTCACGTCGGGCCGGCGTTTCCCGGACTCACAACTTTTAAGGAAGGCTTCGACCTATACAGCTTTCGAACGTTCTCATCGATTAACCTATCTAGTCTAGCATTCCCTATTTCATTGAAATGCACCCCCATCTTTTATACATAAAAAGGCTAGGATCACTAAATTATGACCACCAGATAGATTAGGTATAGCAGTAAAAGTAAGGGTTTGAGGTCCGGAACCCACGTAAAATTGTAGGTCCCCTCAGCCGCCCTGGAGAACATGCGCAATACACAACTACAACCACAGTTAGGTAGACCAGCCATGAATTGATCCTAGGGTCTTTGTTGGTCTGAAACATTATAACCTTATAATATATAATATATATATATAATATATATATATATATATATATATATATATAATATATATTAGGGTGTTTCAAAAAAATGAAATTTTAAAAATTTATTCTCTCATCATTTAAAATTATTCCATTTCATACAAAACTAAAAATTATAAACTTTCATTACAATACAACAAAAATAAAAGGTGCCTCAAGAGAGCCAAAGTTTTTTCCAAGATAGTATTATTCATGAATGTTAAAATTACTGTTTTTGTTTTAAGATATTTCAGATAGCGGTATTTCTCAAATGTAATGACTATCACAGTACAGTTGACTTCTTGACGTTTGGAAACAATTTCCGGTGTTGCTTCACACATTGGATGAGACATTGGTACTGCTTCTCATCTTTTGTCAATTTCCACGAGGAGAGCTCACCGAGAGCTACAGCTCTCTCCGCTGTATCGTTCACGACTTGTAAAGAACCAACAATTTTTTTGCTACTTTGTAATTTTCATCCTCTTCCCATAAAGCTGGATCGTTCTTCAGAAAGGTTAGATCAAGGTTCAGTTTGCTGAAGAACTTCTTTGTTGCTGTTGTAACGTAATGATGTAAGGGTTTCCATGTTCCATCACTAGATGCCTTAAGACGCCTACCTTTTTCACGATTTTCCAATGCAATTACCATTTCCTTTTTTTCGCGAATGTCCACCTCATCGTCAAAGAAGCTGAAAGCAACCAACTCTTCTCCTAAGTACCACAAGTGTCTTTTGAAAACATTGAGAACTGCTTCCGCAAGCTCACGATCATGGAATTCATTGAGCCTTGCCATATATGCTAGATCTAGACGAGGAGAGGAGATTCCCAATGGAGCAGTGAACCAGGCTACCAGATACACACGGACAACAAAAATCACAAACCTCGTGATTCCTCTTATTTCTCTGGCAGTTATATTCATTTGATGTCGGCAAAGAAATAATTTGATGGCATAAATGAGCTTTGACATCCATCTTGCTCTGTGTATGGCTCCAGGCCTTTTGAATTTAATACTTCTTGGCGGAGTTTCACCTAGAACTATAATCCACAGCTCCAGCAGTTCCCGGTAATCTTCTCTTGGTTGCTCATCTTTAAGTATTGTTGTAGCAAAAGAAATCAACTGAGTGACATTTGCATCTTCCAGCTCCCCTTGAAGGGGTGTGAAAGATGAGAGATCAAGGGATTTCCAGCTTTCCTTAAATCTCTTAAACAACAGGATTTCTGGTCCTGTAGATAATCCCATCAAGAAAGTGTAGGCCTTTTCGACTTGAAGTTCGAATATATGGTGACGACATGCAAGATTCAACAACTCCCTTCCAAGTTTATTTTCGATAAGGATGCATGCACCACCACGTCCACCCGTATTTGACGGTGTTGTATCAAAGCTCATGGCATTCACCGAGTCTTGAAGATTGAAATTTCGTAATGTAGAAACCACCGCATCAGCTTGAGCAACACCAGTTCCAGATGAAATTTTTGGAATGGCAAGTATTTCTTCGACACCATCACCAGATACAATAATTGGCAGTCTATCTACCTTTTCTTTACCAGTCAAATCAAGCATAATTTTTCCATCCCAGTGAACAACAAGCACCTTATTGACCAAGGATTCTTTAATTTTCTTTTCATGCTGTATTGCAGCTTCTAGGCGGTGCTTCTTTCTGGCTCTGTATACCGTTGAATGGCTGACGGAAATCTCAGGACGCTGAATCACTTGACTCCTTATTAGTGACGTTAGGAGATGAAAAGCCTCCCTATCACTCATGAAAATTCTGTCTAGAGTGGCGCAGAGGTCTGGAGTCATGATGGACTTTTGTTTTTTTGCAATTGAAGTTCCCCCAGTTGTACCTCCAACAGTTGGCAAATAATCAGAATCATGAGAAGAGGAGGAACTCTCTGTATCTGATTTAGTAGAATCACTGGTTTTAGTCGAATCCACAGTTTTTGATGTGCTTGCTATTTCTTTCTTGCATCTTTGTTTTCTCTTTTCTTCATTTGCTACTCTTTCAAAACGTCGCCTTTCCTTCTCCATTGTTACCTTGTCTATTCCAGCCATAGTTCCCCGTCGTCCAGGCTCTCTTTGAGCTTGCAAGAACTGAAGGTCCTCGGGGTTCTGGATCAGTTTTGCTGCATCAGCGTGAGCTATATCAAATAGATTTGGGAAAGTGCTGATAAAATCTTCTCTTTTCTTGTTTTCTGTAGTAGAACTTCTAGTTTTATTCTTTTGTAGCTGCTTCCATGTGGCATACAAACCTTCAATTTTTGTAATAACATGTTGTTTGGGTCTAGTTGAGATTCTGGCTTTGTTCCAGAATAGCAATATTTCATGAAAAGTTTTGTTGGCTGCTTCTTTAATTGTGTCATTCTCTTCCCGATGGAAGTAATAAAATCGCTTCAGGACATCTCCAATACATGGTAACTTAGATCCCCTGATACTGTGAGCGAGACTGCTCCCTATAAGAAAAATTTCTTGTCTTTTTTGCCTAGCTGCCATGAATCTGAAACAAAAGAATTATATGAAAGTTATCAACATACTGTTACTGTTTCATAACAGTTTCTATTTAGTTTATTTTTATTAACTTAACCCTTTAACGCCGAACGTTTTTGAAGGGTTAAGTCTAAATGCGTGTATTTGAAACGCTAAGTATTCGACTCAGTCGGCGTTAGAGGGTTAAGAAATGTACAGTGTTGGTGGGTCAACTAGTGACAAGTTAAAGAGCAAAACACAATTCCAACAAACTAATTTCCAACAATACTATAAAATAATTTTATGTGCTCAATTAAATAAAAAAAAAAAAATTTTCGAGAACATTCCTTAAGCTTTACGTACCTAATATTACATTTATAAATAATGAATTTGAATATAAAATAACTAAATAACGGCATATAATGCTGAAAATAAATAGTTATTAATTTCTCAAGTTTGTCAGATTTTAAAATAATCGTCTTGTTATGAATGTAGTTGTTATTTATAGATTTTACCCAAGCAAGCCAAACTTTACAAGGCATGAGGCACCTTAAGATGTTCATTAAACTTCACAAAATTCCACAACATCAGTTTACACAACTAATCGAATATTTTGAGAGGGCGAGACTTTCAAAAAAAAAAAAAAAAATTCAACCCTTATAAGGGTGAAACACCCTAATATATATATATATTATGATGTATATATGCAGTATACTTAAATAAATATATGTATATATTAACCCCTCCGTCTATGGCCTTGGGCGGTTCGAAGTTCACGGGGGTTCTGGTTAGGTGGCAGCAACGGATTTGTTACTCTGAAGTAGCTGGTACCGAATAGGGAATAGTAGTAGTTTCTCTTATACTAGTCTCCGATTTCTTCTTGAAGTGGATCGGAGGATTCTGTGGAGCTTACTAAATTCTCTGAAAGGTTTCCCGATTCTTCTTGTAACGTATCGGGAAATTATTTTTCTCTATTCAAGACTAAGTTCTCTGAAGAGAGCAAGGCTCGAAGGAGAAGACAAAGATATTCTCTTACTGTAGTTTACTGCTAAAATGTTACAAGTAATGTTCAGCCTCTAAGTTAGATCAAACAAATCAGAATGAGAATGAACACTGGAGAAATTCTCCATGTTTATATACCTAAAATTTAATGACATCATTATTATTTAATGGTGACCTGTTTTGTTTTTTATTCTCAACAGGCTGAATTATTTTACAAAATATTTAAAGATAAGGTAAATATTTTACTTGGAGCAATGTCGGCACAGATAAGCAAGATATTTGAAGATGAAGCCATATTTTCATTTTAAACTGCATATTGACAGATCTGATGTTATCATGATCTGCCGAGTTAACTAAAAATGGAAATTGAAATATGCATTTTATTATGAATTATAATTAAACATGCATATGAGCCAAAATTAAATGCTTAAAATTTAAAATTAAATGTTAAGCAAGACATGACTTCATCTTTTACAACGAAGAGAGAATGTATAAAGAAAATGAACAGTGCAGAATTTAACAGGATTACATTATTAAGCTAAATCTAAAAAAATGATTAAGTAATTTAAAAAGAAATAATTCATTAATTACACTGGCCAACAAGTATTTTTCATCAGATGTAATTATGGCTGGGCTAGATAGCTGTTGGGACGTTGATTCCAAATCTGTTTTCGGTTTTCCTCTAGCACGTCTAGTTTTCGAGATGAGACCGATCATAATATATATACTAGGAGCACTCAGTATATTTTGCCCCACCCTTTTTTCTTAGCTAAATAATAGGCCATGGGGCTGAAATGTCTTTTGAGCCGTAAGTTTCAACGTTCTGCGTTTCACATAACCGGATTTTTCCAGTTTGAACCTCCCCTCCTTGTATAAAACCACGTTTAAACGCCCTTGTATAAAACCGATGGTTAACGCAGTTTCGAAAATGGCGTCTGACAGTGATGTGCGTCGTAAACAGAGAACTGTCATCGAGTTCTTAACCGCAGAGAAGGAAGGAAACAGTTGGAATATTCATTCTACAAAACGCTTACGGAGATGCTGTTGTTGATCGGAGAGAGGGAGAGGCAGCCTCGATGATGATCCACGCAGCGGTCGCCCGGCACCGGCTGTGACATCTCACACTGTGCAACGTGCTAACAGCATCATTCGATTAAATCGGCGCGTCACATGCAAAGAGCTATCACTGGAGCTAGGAATTAGTGAAGGAAATGTGAATACGATAATTCAACAACTCGGATACGCAAAAGTGTGTTCACGGTTTTTTCCTCGCGAACTGACTGAAGATCACAAAGCCCAAAGAAAAGAAATTACTTCTGAGTCGCTGGTTCGATACGAGACAGAAGGGGATGACTTCCTTCCACGAATTGTGACTGGGGATGAGACTTGGGTACATCACTTTCAACCTGAAACAAAACGCCAATCCATGGAGTGGCATCACGCAGACTCCCACGCAAGAAAAAGTTCAAAATGGCTCCCTCTGCAGGAAAGGTTATGGCCACCATCTTCTGGGACATGAAAGGGGTGATTCTGGTGGACATTATGAAAAAAGGACAAACAATCAACTTAGACACATATACTGCTACCCTACAGAGACTCCAGAGACGTATAAAGAGAGTTCGACCGGAGAGAAAACTGGAAGACGTCCTTCTTTTGCACGATAACGCAAGACCACACAACAGTTTGCAAACAAGAGAGGCCATCACAAAAATGTGCTTGACTGTGTTACCCCACCCTCCATACAGCCTGGATCTGGAATCTTCAGACTTCCATTTGTTTGGCCCAATGAAGGATGCTATTCGTGGAAGAAAGTTTCAGAGTGACGATGAGGTTGTTGAGGAGGTTTAGTAGTGACTCCAGCGGAATCCAGCAGACTTTTACCAGCAAGGAATAAAGGCCCTTGTTTCGAAGTGGAGGAAAGCCGTAGAAAAGGATGGAGACATGTGGAAAAATAAAAACTTGTAAAAATGGTATGTAACTACTTTTGTACAAAATTTTTGGAACTTACAAGGAAACTTGGAAAGAAAAAAAAAAGGTGGGGCAAAATATATTGAGTGGCCTTCGTATAATATAATACTATATATAATATATATATAATATGCATATGACTATATATAATATATAATACTATATATACAACATATAATATGCGTACTTTATATAATATAATAATATGTATAATATGCATATAACTATATATAATATATAATACTATATATTCAATATATAATATGCGTCCTTTATACAGGGTGTCTCAAAAGTCACTATCTATTTCGGTGACATTAGATGTTTTTTTTAAAAATGCTATGCTGGCATAAAGACATGTACTTCTGGTGCAAATTTGTGTATTTAAAAAAAGTTAATTGGTTTATTATCTTGACATGCTTGAACAATTCCTCGAACCTCAACTTCTTACAGATGACATTCTTGACACAGTAGTTTTTCAGCAGGATGGAGCACCGTGCCATTATGCAATAATTGTACGTGATTATCTTGACAGACGCTTCCCCTGTCGCTGGATTGGTCGTGGAGGAACACAACCATGGGCAGCACGTTCACCCGATTTAACACCATTAGATTTTTTCGCCTGGGGTTTCATTAAGTCTAAGGTGTACACTGGTAGAAGAATTAGTGATGTAGCCGAACTTCGAAATCGTATTACCGATGCAGTTCAGAAAATAACACCTCAAATGCTGGAAAGTGTGTTCCGGGAAACAACTTATCGCTTTGAGCTCTGTAGAGACACTGATGGTCGCCATGTGGAGACAGATAAATAAATAGCACTAATTCTTTGTGGCACTTACTTTGAAATAAATATATTTTTCATGTCTTAAACCAGTTTTTCGTAATTCCCATTATTTTTCAAAATAGATAGTGACTTTTGAGACACCCTGTATAGTATATGTAGCCGAGTATTTTGTCGTTGCAGCTTAGGTGTAGGTTTTTGCTTTACCGTTTCTGTATCCTCATGTACAGGGTTGGTACCCAAAAACCCACCCAAAAACCCAAGACAAAAAACCCAAGACCAAAAACCCACCAAAAACCCACCAAAAACCCAACCTAAAATCCCACATCAATTTACTTCTCATAAACTTATTTTTAACTTGGCATTTTTTATAATATGGTTATGCAGTCTTATACAGGATGTACATAAAGTCAGGATCTATTTTTGTGAAGCACTTGGAAATTATATGGAATTCAATCATAAAATGATAAAGTGGTAACATTTATTAAATAATTAAGAGTAGGATTCGACGTGACGCCCATCAGTATCCCTGCACAGCTCAAATCGTTCCGCAGCATTTCTAAACACATTCTGGAGCATTTGCGGGGTTATGTTATCTGCAGCAGTTCGTATACGTGTACGTAAGTTTTCAAGACTCGTAATCTTCGTCTGATAGACGTGCGATTTGATAAAGCCCCATGCAAAGAAATCTAAAGGGGTTAAATCTGATGATCTCGCTGGCCAAGGTCTGTTGCTTCCGCGTCCGTTCCAGCGATTTGGAAAACGTCCATTTAGATAATCCTGAACAATTTTGGCATAGTGACAAGGAGCACCATCATGTTGATAGACGACGGTACTAACAATCCTATTTATTTGACATGTTTCATTATGAACCTTATATCTAATACTGCATCTAATTTATCTATCTTCTAATTGGCTACCTATATCTAAAAATAAATCATATTTCTTTTCAGCTTTATAATTTAAATAATTTAAGTGGTACCTAATATTGATTATTGATCAGTATGTTCAGCATCTATTGACCTTAGGTGGCGGTAGATTCGAACCAACATTTCTGCCTTTTCTTTCCCTAACCTATTTCACAGTTTACTCCATACCAAGCCAAACGTTGAAAAAAATCTTTCCAATGATCCGGAACTGGCCGGACAACTATGAATAGATCTCATAAATTTAGCAAAACCTAATGGTAACCTGGTTTCTTTTTTTCCTTTCATTTCAACAATTTTCCACCAATTACTAGCTGATGTAGAGCTCACTATACTATCTTTGAATAAATAAGGAGGAAAAATTAGTGCGTCTTTTAAGCGGAATGCATAATATCCTGCCATGTATTCTGAATTTATTTCAATCAGCCATTCTTCAGCCTCTTCCTCTTGAACTCTATTCAGTTTTTGTCCTGAAAAATAATAGAACTGTGTGGAAACAAAAATAAAGCTAATAATATAGATTATATAATTTATGTCATATAATTTATGTTAAGTTACCTATGTTTTATATATTGATAGTAGTTAAGCATTTAGGTCCTATTTACCTTCATACTTTGGGTCAGTTATATTTGCCAAAAGATGACATGGCTCCATAGCTTTTTTAAATCTCTTAATATCTTCTTCGTATGGAGCTGATTTTTCATCTTGGATTAAATTGAGCCAAATTTCAACAGCATCAGATAATGTTGTATTATCAGCCTGGGATCATGTCAAGAATAGCGAACCCAATTTTACCATGTCAAGAATAGCGAACCCAAAAATTCCCTTGTCAAGAATAGCGAACCCAAAAGTTCCCATGTCAAGAATAGCAAACCCAATATAAATATCATGTAAAGGAAAAAGTTAAACATATGTAATCTTCACTTTATTGATGAAAGAATAAATAAAACAATTTACTGAAATGAAAATTGAAAAAGGAAATTGAGTGGCAATTGCGTTACAGAAATTAATTAACCTGTTTACTTTATTTCTTTCCATCCACATGAACTGTTGTAAATAACCTGGAAGAAATTCGCGTTTGCATCCTCGCATGTTGTTAATTTTAGCCTTATGCCCTTCGTGCGGGTCGCGGGTAGCAAAAATTAACCAAACTATCACGACTTAACCTAACCAATCGTCAAGGGCGTACAATTAACCTAAAAAAATAAATAAAAAACAATAAATTTTTTTTATTTATTTATTTTTATATATTAAGAGAAGAGGATTCTTTATACTGTACGGCATTGACGATTGGTTAGGTTAAGTCGTGCTAGTTTGGTTAAATAAAAAAGACTAATATAAAAGCATTTAATACGTCCTTAACTAATTACTTAAAATTGGGAAACATAAACCTACCGTCTGAAGTTATGAAAACGTCCTTGAGGACTTCCCATGTCAAGAATAGCGAACCCAATTTTACCATGTCAAGAATAGCGAACCCAAAAATTCCCTTGTCAAGAATAGCGAACCCTGCAGGTGTTGGGTTCGCTATTCTTGACATGATCCTCAGCCTGCAACTGTAACAAAAAAAAAAAACTATAAAGTTATATATGGCTGAATGAAAACATCTGTAAGCATTTAGAATTATGCATTGTTAGAATTTATTTTTTGGTGTTACAAGTTACAACACATAAAATGAAGTGTATTTTAATTATTTATTAGTAGTGCTTTAGTACAGTAGTACAGGATTCTATAAATAAAATGTGCACTATAAGTCTATAAAATATCTTGAAATTAATATTGGTATGTAAAGTTAAGTAATTTTAACTGCATAATATAAACACACCTTATCTAGAGCATTTCCAACAAGTAAGAGTTGTGACTGTAAATTGAGTGCCTCTCTCTGTATAGATAAGTTATCTATTAATTTTCCGATGTTGTGATCAATGTCTTCAATATGCTCTCCTCTTATTTCTATATATATAGAGAGTAATTTGACAAATAGGTTTTTATGCATTCTAACTGAGAATTCCATCTGGTTTCATTTGGTAGTTGCGGCATCATACCTCCTTTCTCCATTAACCAACCCTAAAATATAAATTTTTATTACAAATATTGCTGGATTTGACAGCATAAATAAATAGCCTATGCAACTTATTAATGAGTCGTGAATTAGGATTCACACTGGTGACAGTGCTAATGCTAACATTGACAGTGCTAATGCATAAAAGTAAAGCTGACAGTAGCTAATTTATTGGATTTGTTTTTAGCTTACATGAGGTTGGTGATGGTTTCGGAAATATTTGTTAATTTCTACAACATGCTTGAGAACTGATTTTGGAGAGACATCTTTTTCTACCAAGTTTAGATGGTGTACTGAACAGCCATAAGTAATAAGACTGTAGTTGTCCTCCTTAAGAATTTCTCTCATTCTTATCATTTTGTTTTCGTTATCAGTGCATATAGCAAATACCTGAAAATAAAATGTCATAACTCATAAGGAACTGAGCATTTGAGTATACCAAGGCGGAGAATTACATTCAGTTTATAACTAAAATAAAATGTACCTACAAAATAGTTATACTTACATGAATGCCATATATTTCTTTAGTTTTTGTTATTGCTTCTCTAGCTAATTGTGCACAATATTCTGCTGTCTTTTTTGTACTTCCAGCATCTACTGCTGAAATCAGATATGGCTTTTTTCCATTATGAATACTGTGCACAATAATAGGAGCATTACCTACTGAACTCCAGCCATCTTGTATAAGGGTAATGGTACAATCATCAAGATTAAGGTCATTCTTCATTTCATGGATTACTTCATCATTAACTTTTATTAACAGATCAGATGCCAACCTTTTCCTGTTTGGTGGTTCATATCCTGATCTTAGACTTTTGATTAATTTTATAAATTCTTTATTTTCTAAAACGTTGAAGGGTATGTTAGCTGTAAAAAAGAACCTTGCAACTCGTAAATCTAATTCTTCCTTTTGGTCCACAGTCGTTCTTACCACAAATGGTGTAATTGATCTTTGCCTTTTATGCTTTATTGGTGTTGAATGACAGAATGTGGATGATGAAGAACCTGCACTGGTGTCACTCATTTCAGGCACATTTCAAAACATTCCACTTTTCTTTTACTGCATTTCTCTAGATGATGTTTCACTCTCTCAATTTTTCGAGTGATACTTTCTTTTCAATAATTGCATAGTACTCTAGTAGGCTGATCACTTAATAAAGTCACCTCGTCCCATTCGCTAGCTTCAGATCTTCCACCTCGAAATTCTTTGAGTTTGGCATCTTAAAAATTTAAATTTGATTTAGGTCTAAATAAAGCGGAAATCTGCTGTTAAGAAATAAAGGAAAGATCTAAAATTAAATGGAGAAAATTCTAATGTCATTATTATCTCTCATATCTGAACTTTCTGTGAAATAAAGATGTCCTTTTAATATATATTGTAGATTAGATAAATAAATAAATAAAATAATAGATATATTAGGCACTACGTAATTATCGAACCTTTCTAAAAAAAATTTCAACCCATCAAAAAACCAAAACCCAAAAACCCAGCTGGGTTGTTTTTTTTTGTGAAAAACCCGGGTTTTTGTCAACCGCTCATGTATGGCACTTTGTCGTTTCAACTTAACCTTTCCGCAGGTTGTCTTGTGGTATTTTAGGTGAGAGCAGTTGCTAGCCACAAATTTGCAAACGTTGCACATGTACACCATTTTATTCTTTAGCGTAACAGTCACATGTCAAGCTGTGTGTTGTGTTTTGTTTTGTTTTGTGTCGCCCACTTACACATTTTAGTTTTTAAGTGATTTACATCAAACCACTCATCGATCATCATGCCTCGAAAGTATAAAAATCACCCCGATAATTTCTGTTACGTGTGCGGCTCGTTCGCGACTAAATCACAACGGCGTACAATCACGATAGATCTTCGGAAAACTTACCGGTTATACTTCGGTTGTCCACTAGGAGACCAAAATAAGGCGTGGGCGCTACATGTTATCTGTACCGCTTGTTCGAATGGATTACGTGACTGGTTGAACCAAAGGAAAAAGTCGATGCCGTTCGCTATACCCATGATATGGAGGGAGCCGAGAGACCATCATGGCGATTGTTACTTTTGCAATGTTAACATAACTGGATTCTCCGTGAAGAACAAGCATAACATCGTTTATCCGAACGTAGACTCTACGATCAGACCGATCGCGCACGATGACACGATACCAATTCCGGTACCTCCACAGCATGGACTCGATTCTTTAGAAGACGAAAGGGAATCCGATGAAGGTGCGATTGGCAGAGATGCGGGACCTTAGGCCGATCTTGACTACACACCTGACGAAGAGCAATCGAAGCCGGAGAGGCTTACCCAAAACGGGTTGAATGACCTCATTAGAGACCTAGCCCTATCCAAAGAGAAATCAGAACTTCTCTCCTTGAGACTAAAGCAGAAACACTTACTTGAGAAGAACGTCCGAATGTGTCACTATCGCAAACGAAACCATGATTTGGCGACATTTTACTTGTCACACGTACACACACCATCTGAGTGGCGCCTCTTCAGTGATTCCTCACAGCGAAGCTTGAAAGCGATTCTTCTGCATAACGGGAACTTAAAGCCGTCCATCCGATCGCCCACTCCGTTCATCTAAAGGAGACGTGATGAATATACTACTCGAAGCAATCCAATACAGCACTCATCAGTGAAATATCTGTGGTGACCTCATAGTCATTGTTATGTTAATGGGCATGCAAGGAGGGTTCACGAAATACTGTTGGTTTCTATGCCTATGGAACAGCCGTGCTACCGCGGATCATTACATCAGACGTGACTGGCATCAAAGAAGCACATACGAGCCAGGAACAGGCAGTGTCCAGTGTGTTCCTTTAGTTCATCCAAAGAAGATTTTCCTGCCACCTCTCCACATTAAGCTCGATTTAATGAAAAATTTTGTGAAAGCGATAGGTAAGGCGAATTCGAGAGGATTTCGATACCTTGTTGAGAAATTTGCAAACATCATGGCCGCGAAATTGGAGGAGGGAATCTTTGTGAGGCCCCAAATCAGGGAGGTTCTGCAGGATGAAGGCTTTGAAGAAAGCCTCAATGCCTTAGAACTAAAAGTATGGCAGGCTTTCAAATGGATTTGTGGAAACTTCTTGGGTAACCACAAGTCTCCCGCATACAAAGATGGAGTTCAGAAACTGCTCGATGCATATCAAGAAATGGGCTGTCGCATGTCCTTCAAAATATATTTTTACATTCGTATCTAGATTTCTTTCCCGAAAACCTTGGAGCTGGTGAGTGAGAAACAGGGGGGAACGCTTCCATCAAGATATCCAGTCAATGGAAAATCGCTACCAAGGTTTCTGGAACGAAAGTATGCTGGCAGACTATTGCTGCCCTTGACGATTGGTTAGGTTAGGTCGTGATATTTTCGTTAGTTAGCCTTATAAAGCTAACTAAAGAAGGCTGGGGGTCCTGATCTTCAGGTGATCCGAAAATTGTACTCGCAACGTTTTTAGGTTGGTGTACATTTCTTTTTATGAATAAAGTTGTACTTTTACGATAAATTGTGCTGAAATTAACGCAGTCATATTTCGATAACTAGATGTGCTAGAGGAAAACCGAAAACAGACTTGGAATCAGTGTACAAAACTGGTCTAGGAACGTGTGTACTGTGTATACATCTTTGATGAGAGAAAAAAGTTCGATTTTGTCGACCAGTGTTATTCAGCAAAATTAAAATAGAAAGAAAAGAAAATTTTTTATCCGAACTTGCGTCAGCGTTATGCGAGTTTGGACTCTATATGCAAAAATGAATATAATAATATAAGAAATATATGAATATATGAATAGAAGAATTATTCATTGTTCATTTTATACATATATTATATATAAACATGTAAATATAAATAATATGCATAATATGATGATTTTATACAAAATAAATTGACTAACAATAAATCTCGTATTATGATGCAAACTGAGGAATGCTATTTCGATCCCAAGGGGTTTTAAATTACAAATCCCTCAAAAACTGTGGGTGATAGAAAAAAATCTTTTCAGTTTCGTAATCAGCGTAAAAAAGAATATAAGAATCACCCACATTTATCAAAAGGAGGAAAACTTTGTTGAACAATGTAATCTATTCCTTCCTGTTACATAAAACCCGAGTAAAAATCAGTGATGAGGGCCAGAAACTGGCACAGCGCTTAGGCCAGACAAACGCGACCCATTGACTGACTCTAGTACTATCGATATTCGAAACCCCGACCCCAATTCCAACCCTCAGTATTTTCACTTCGGACTTGGAACCATATCTGTAACATTTTCTGTAAAAATATGGATGGTCTAAAGCATTATTTGCCCAAATAACTTGAGAAAGTGCAACAAACGTCTGTAAATACTGCGTTTGTTTGTGTCCCCACATTTAGAACTATATAATCTCCAACTCTCAGAAGAGTTTGAGGGAAAATCTCTCTTTACCGCTCAAACTACAATCATATTTCTTCCGCGAATTTACAGATGGCTCAGAAATTATCACAAGAGTCGGGTGAAGAGAGGGAAAGTGAGAAATGAGACATTTAGTAAACGTCATAAACGTTTTATTGATGTTCTACAAGCGTTTATGACGTTTACTAAACGGATTATTTCTTGTTGGGAAAGTAGAGTTCCTGATTAAAATCGAGGAATGCCAATGACGGACGTCGTGCAGATTCCTTTCTATGGCGCAGACGCAAAACTTAATTTAATGTTTATTTCAATAATTTTTTTATTATAACTAACAATAATTAATAAAATAATTACATTAAATTAATTAAATATCAGGTAAAACTTTACAAGATACCCGCATTGCCATGAAACATGCTGCAGTAACAAAATATATATCAATCGATAGAGCAGAAAAAATGGTGCAAGCAGCTATCTATCATTTTGAAAATATTAGAAAATAACAAAGTTATGATACTTTGAAGCAATGTCATTTTTAGCGACATTTAGCGACAGTTTGAGATATATCTAGCGACATCTGCCAATATTTTTAGCAATTATTGGTATATCTAGCGACATTTGGCAACCCCTTATTTGCCACACCGTTCAATTACGCCATTAGGTCAGATCTGGTCAGTTTGTGTTGAGGCGTAAAGATGGATTGTTTTGACATGTCAGTTACTGTGTTTTTTGATAAAGTTTCGCTCTAAGGATAAGGGGCTATTTAAATTTGGTGTTGAACATAAGTTACTACTGAGCGAATGCTACAGTAAAGAAATATATATCAGTCGATAGAGCAGAAAAAATGGTGCAAGCAGCTCTGTATCATTTTGAAAATATTAAAAATAACAAAGTTATGACACTATGAAGATGTTACTAGGCATATCATAGCTTACACCATTTGGATCTTTTCCGTTTCATGTACTGTTTCCGATTTTGTTGAAAATAAAATATTTAATGTAGGTTAACTGAATGCCTGGTTAGGCCAACTGTACGCCCTTGATGACTGGTTAGGTTAAGTCGTGATATTTTCGTTAGTTTTCGAAAATATCACAACTTAACCTAACCAATCGTCAAGGGCGTGCAGTTGACCTAATCGGGCATTCAGTTGACCTAACCGGACATTCAGTTAACCTACATTAAATATCTTATTTTCAACAAAATCGGAAACAGTACATGAAACGGAAAAGATCCAAATGGTGTAAGCTATGATAGGCCGAGTAACATCTTCATAGTGTCATAACTTTGTTATTTTTTAATATTTTCAAAATGATACAGAGCTGCTTGCACCATTTTTTCTGCTCTATCGATTGATATAGTTTCGTTACTGTAGCATGTTTCATGGCAATGCGGGTGTCTTGTAAAGTTTTACCAAATATTAATAAACTAGAATAAAATTAACTTCAGTTGAAGTATAAAGCGATGAAATGTGCCGACCCCACTTCCCGCCGAAAGATGCAGCTAGCGATACAGGAGAAGAAGGATTGGGCTGGGGGAGTGGGGACCCATCCTTCCTTCCTTCCTTCTCCCCAAGAAGTGCAAGTGTGAGTGTGTGGAATGTAATGGGTATAAATGATGATCTGAAGAGACCAGAAGTGATGCAGGTGCTTCGCTTTAGTCTCTACACAGACTTCAGTTCCTGTTAGGTAATTACATATCTCACACAGAGGTTGTAACTTACAGGTTTCGAGCTCACATCCCAATTAATTATTTTTCTCAGAGGTCGATTTGTGAGCAGTGGCGCACTACAGTATATCGCTCACAGCTCACCTCTTAAGAGGTCAATACCGACTTAAGTGATCTCATTAATTTTTGGTTAGGTTAGGTTAGGTTAGGGTTAGGTTAGGTTAAATTAGGTTAGATTAGGGTTAGGTTAGGTTAGATTAAGTTAGGTTATTTGAGAAAATGCTGATAAACCTAATTTAACCTAACCTAACCCTAACCCTAATTTAACCTAACCTAACCTAATTTAGCCTAACCGATCCTAACCTAAATTAGCCGAATTCTTCCGTTCGTACATCGCACAGGAGTGAAAATCGAATATACCCGATTTACCGGAGCGTTGAAGGGATTGCGTCGATCAAAAAGACCGGCGGGAAATCGCGAAAAAATTTGGTAATAAACGACCTATGAAAGAGCAGTATAGCTAATTAATTATCTTACCGCTCATATGACAATTACCCAAGACCCCTCCACTGTAGGGATGGGTAGGGGATCTCGTTAAATACCAGTCTGAGCACTCGGAACGACTGGGAAATCATTTCTAACTTAAAACCGCATCGACCCATCGAAGAGCCTAGTTGTTATTACCTCTCCCTATTTTCAGGATCTCGCTAAAGTCAGTAGACAGTGTTAACTTTATTTATTTTCTTCTGGCTAACGCCAGACGATTTTATTCAGTCTCGGAAGAGCCCTCCGTGCAGTAAAGTGTTAAGAAAACGTCTCTTAACCTTTTAGTGCGCAGTGTTAACTTTACTGATTTTATTCAGTCTCGGAAAAGACCTCCGTGCGGTAAAGGGTTAATGAATATATGTATACAAAGAGCACCAAAGAGCAACAAACCGACTCGTCTCTACAAAATTATCTGTTTAAGGAGGAAAGTTGAAAGATGAAAGAAAATTTAGACAAATAAAATTTTAAAACAAAGCAAAGAAGGAAGATTGAAAGGAAAGAACGAAATTCAAAGATAAGTGAAAATTTTAAAGCAAAGAGGAGAGAATCTGAATTAAATTTCTACAGTACTTTTATACGCTAACAAATGTTTCTAACTTGGGGTTTAAAGGCAAAATAAATATCTAGTCTCTTTTTTAAACGACTCCACGAATTACTTTAAACTACGCTGGATAAAGTGTGTACGTGCGTTGCCGCTTTAAAGGGGCTAAACACAGTTCTCGAATCACTCTGCAAGTGCGTAATGGATGACTGGATGACTATTAGTTGATAATGGTGGAAGTGCTGTTTTTCATTCTAAATGTTCTACAGCGTTTCCCAATGACGGTTCAGTAACGTGTTAAAAATATATATACACATTCACCCTTTAGTGCCTTTGGTCCACATAAGTGGACAATTTTACGCCCGCTACATTGTTACGTATTAATGTCTGATATTATATAGACAAGTACCTCTTGTCCACATATAAGGACAAATTGGGCACATTCAAAAGGTTAAAAATGTTTTCGTTTCATAGACCCACTATGCAGAGAAAATTAGTGGTAAAGTGCCGGAATGTTAATTTGAAGATCCTGGGTTCGAGTCTCGGCTTAGACTTCAGATTTCAACGAGTAAGAAGAGTAGTATGGTGTCAAAAAGAGAGTGCAGAAATGTTACGTAATATTGCAAGAGTGCCACCTCCCCTTTGTTGCTCTATGGGAAGAAAGGGCCATTAAAAAGTAAGGACCAGAGATCCTTGCTCGGCTGGGAGCCGAGCTTGTATGACTTGTTGTCAGCCTCCCGCTCTTTTATAGACGTCTAATCCGCCAGTTGGCTGAGTTGCCAGATAGCGCCATGTATTTAATTCACCAGCCAATAGAAGGCTGAGTTGCCAGTTTGTGCTATATATTTAATTAACCATATATTAATCATCCTGTGAAAAATGCTCGGTATGAATTGGTCCCCAATTAACCCACCCCTAATATCTCCAGTCTAACTATAGAGTAGATTAAGTCTAGCCTTGTAGGGGTCAGCCTAGAGATTCCGGAAATGGTCCAGAGCGGGCAGATAAATTGAGGTCCACAGTAGGATTCCTCACCAAATTAGGTTAGGGCAATCTACCTTCACCTTTGTTAAGCTATGAGTTGATGCTAGGTCTTAGGCCACAATGTAGGCCTAATTTGTCTGACCCAGCTTAATTTACGGCGTTTTCTTCTAACTGGGTTAAAAACACAATTAGTCACTTACTGCTAGTTATTAGAGAGTCGCTTTTCCCCTTTTGTTTAATTGTTGAGAGCGTACTTGCTGGTGGGGATCTTTTTCCGTTGTTTGTTCTTCTCCCTTCTCTCGTTCCGTCTTGTCGCCCCGTTCCTCGTTTTCGTTCTCTCTTGTCCTCCTTTTCGCGGGGCTTTTTCCACCAGCGTCCTCTTGTTTTTTTTTTCGGTAGGTTGATCGGTAATGTATATCTATTACCGAGCACGCTCTTGTCACACAGTATATAAATACTAGTGTGGAGAATAACTCTGGTGAGCAACCAATTGGTTTCATCCACCCAGTTATTGACATAAAAGGAATTTAATAATTGTTACATTAACTACCTACCTACTCAGTGAACCATTTTCGTTACCTCCCAACTACCCACACATCAGTTTTCCATACTTACATTACATTACATTTGGAAAACATGAAGCCACTCGAGCCAATCCATGTCATGAGCTACATTTTTTAATAATAATAAAATCTTGCAAGATATCACAGTCAAGTCAGCTAGTTAATATACAGCTATTTATTATCACCATAGTAGCCTATATAACTGAAGCAATAGTAATGAGTAACTTATATTACAAGCATTTTGGGTTCCTTTCCTGACAACAAACTAAATATATATTAAACATGTAGAAACATTTGTAGAAAAATTGTCTTTTAGTACGATATATTATTATTATTTCTAATGAAACATTAAGCTCCCACTGTGACTGAAAGGGTTAAACTTATTTTTATTAAGTCTGTTCCAAACTCCTGCTCTTTCTTACCTAATATGTCACTTGTGTTTGAAAACTGTACAGACAGTGCCTGAAACAATATTTTCTATTAAAAATGAGCCATAAGAATATTCACTGGAGCTGATTTGTATGCTCAGATGAGAAGAATGGTTCAATTACTAATTACGAAAAACTTTCTGGCTTCAACAATTTTGTCTGGTCCACAGCCTACTGTTTGAGGAATGTTCACTGCTGTTTAACTACAATTAACAAATAGCTAAATAAGAGCAGATACAGTTATTTTGAGGCTGCAGTCAAGTACTGGATAGGGCATACAGAAAAAAATCTGGGGTAACCTACCAAAACTGAGATCAATCAGCTATCTACTCTGACGCTGTATTAACTGTAGGCAAATACGCTACTTTGCTGGTAAATTAATGTCAATTGTTACTGCATTATGTTTATGAAATGAGGAATCATCGCGCAAAACATTTGAAAGATTGATTGGGTTCGTTTTTAAGTTTTAAAATTTTATTAAAACAAATAAAATATCCAAAGAAACATTAGTAATTTTAGAAATTTTGTTTCATGGCAAACTTTTTCCCTGAAACTGTACTGTGCACGTTTAAACTAACATTTATTTCAGAAGTTTTGCACTATCTGAAAAGGATTGTGAAATAACCCATTCTGTCACTAAGACCTCTAACTTGCTTGCAAATGGTAGTTCCACACACTTTGTGATTTAAAAAGTCTGATGCTAGACTCTGAGACGTCTTTGGTGGAATTTTGGTAGGCCCGTTAGTAGGCTGTGGCTAATTCGATTGGTGACAGTGACTCAGAGTACCTGGCACCTATGACCCCATAGTACTTGAATAGTATATATGTCTATTGTTAACGATATTATTATTATTACGTATATTTGAGCATGTAAATGCATCAGTTAGGAATTCATTTTCTCCTTTGTGTTTCTTGTTTTCCTACATCTTTTTAAGATTTATATATTCTAAAACCAAATACGTTTGGACTAGGAATCAGATTCTATCTGGAAAGGGATCATATGTTTATATGTGCATATTTCACGTAAAATTGTAGGTCCCTTCCGCCACCCCGGTGGACACGCACAATACACAATTACGAACACAGTTAAGTAGACCAGCCATGAGTGGATCCTAGGGTCTTTGTTGGTCTGAAACATTATAACATTATAACATATAATATTAATAATTGAATGACAGAAGTACTAAGAACTGTATTAAACTTTATATTTAGGATAAAGACGATGACGTAGCGCAGAAAAGTTATTATATTTGGCTGCATCCGATGTTTCGGGGGACTCTATCGCACTTTCAATGCCTGCTAAATAAAAGCTAAAAATGTATAAATGACAAAAATATATAAACGTGGAGAGCTAAAACTAAATCTAAAGTACAAAATTAAAACTGCTCAAGAATAAAAAATAAAATTACAAAGCAGAAACACATAATCCAAAATCAAATCGAAAGTAAAAAAAATATAAATGACATTTAATAGTGACGTATATAACGTTAATAACATATTTAAAATTACAATAAGCAGATTGTAGAGTACACAATTATGCAAGTTGTGCCAAAATCCCATTTTCTTTTATAAATAGCCTTAGAACAATTAAAATTTTTAATAATATATATGCACAAAGAGAGAAATTGCTTTGAGAATCTTTTTCTCGGAACTGGAAATTGTCAAAACGTAGCCTAGCTTGACTTAAAGGGCTGGCCTACTACGCTCTAAATTACCTTTTATAAATACATTCTTGCAAAAAAAAGAAAATTTAATCAAAAGTACCGTGAAGGTTTTTAGAATTAAATCATGAACTGTTTCGCTTGTAAAGCGTACTTTGAAGAAGAATCGTTGAGTAGATTGTGAGGCAAATGTTAAGAAAATTGTCCGTTATTTTTGGCACGCTATAGAATTGTTACAGGATGTAAATTCGGTTATTAGCGTGAAATGTTTTGTATGAGAATATGTTAATGGAACGAATTCTTTTGCTAAGCCAATTGTTTAGTGAATTTTTTAATGTTAATATTGTTTTAGTTGATTAATTCTCTTAAAGGTAAAAAGTTAAACGAAACAAGACCAAAAAGAACTTTTGAACGCCACTATATATATATATCAGACATCTTAAATTTAGAAACTACGTGAAACGCGTAATAGATAGAACAACATTTCCAAAAACAGTGATTTCGCATATCTAAATTGTATAATTCAGCTCATTGAACATCAAATTAAACAAGAATGACACTTGTAATTTAAACAAAAGCATAAGTTAGCAGAAAATTGGTCACATCATATAACATTAATAACATAATATTTAAAATTAAAATAGACGGATTGTAGAAGGCACAGTTATGCGGGTAGTGGCAAAAATTTCCATTTTCTTTTATAAACATCCATAGAAAACGTCGTTTTATTGGGGTAGGCTAGTTAAAACTTAAAAAGTGAGCTACATTAACTTTGAAAACTCTATTTAAAATAATTAATTGGACCGTATTCATTTTATTTGTACTTAAATGTGTGTAATCAGTAGTTATCAGGATATATTTGGATACAGGTTGTTAATAATAATAACTTAATGAGGGATAATGTTTCCATTTGTTTTACATACTGCCTCGTCAGTCATATATGGTCTCGAAACTGATTGTGGAGTAGGTTAAGGGCAACATTATACATGGAAGTGTGTATAGAGCAGATTACAGCGTTTTAGAGTCGCAAAAATAGTAACTTACGATCTATTTACATACTTTGCATTCTTATTTTTTTTAAATTTGTTTCACGCCTTTTGAGTTTTGATCATTTGGGGGGGAGACGCATCTTTTAATATACGAATTATTCCTATATATATATATTATTAATATCTTGCGTCGATCTCATAAGATCGTGTAATGGCTCGGACTTTATGCGATTCCTATGCAAAATAGTATTGCGTGGGGTGAGTATACTCGTTCTTGCTTATACCTTAAAGGTTTGCCCTGCAGAATATCGTGATGCATGTATGTTTATTTTTCATTTATCTAAATGAAAAAATCTTTAACTGACTTTCTGTATTTAGTAATTTTTAACACGCAAATTACCCCAAGAAATAGTTTATTATTATTATGAGCTTGTATATTACGCAAGAAGGTGTGATATATATATTATATATATATTTTTATTTATTTGATATTAATTTGCAAAATTAACAAAAACATTTTGACAACTGGTACTGTCATTTTTATTCAGTAATCCCGTGTTCTTTTAGAAATATTTAAGGTAAAGGATTTAAAAGTTGGATCGTGCCTAGACGCGTACAATATACGGACTCACAATTAGCGAAAATTGTGTTATTAATAATAATAAAAATAGGAATTATGTAATAAAGTGATTTATTTTAGTTGTGTAAAGAGAGTGTTTAAATTCTAATTATTTATTTAATAAACAGAATTTCTATAAGAAGTCTGACAAAACAATAGAGAAAGTAATAATTATTAAGCATTGTTTTAATAAAAAATTTCTAATTTTGTTTGTTGAACCGCTGACGAAAGTTAAAAATTTCTGGAGGTAAAATTCTAGTAAATACGGTTAAATTTACGTGAAAATTCGCAGAATATTATTTCTAGTTAACTGTGAAAATAAAATTATTTTATATATATATATATATATATATATATATATATATATATGTGTGTGTGTGTGTGCACGAGTTGTTCATTCGTTTATTATATATATATTTTTTCTACAAATATGATTATACGTTTAGATTTTACGTGGTAAGTTTTCTTTTTTGAATTGAGATTTACCCACTCACAAAGTGATCATTTATTATATATTTTTTTCTTCTTAAATGAACTTGAAAATTCACAGAATATTATTTCTAGTTAACTGTGAAAATAAAATTATTATATATATATATATATATATATATATATGTGTGTGTGTGTGTGTGTGTGCACGAGTGTGTGTGTCATTCGATTTATATATATATATAGTATATATATATATATATATATATATATATATATAGCGCATCCTTTCCCACTGTTACTCGTGATTTAGCGTGAATTGCGATATTAATAATAATAATAAAAATAGGAATTATGTAATAATTGAATTATTTTAGTTGTGTAAAGAGTGTGTTTAAAATTCTAATTATTTATTTAATAAACAGAATTTATTTTAAAGTAAATTGTTGGAATTAAGGAGAGGAATCGTCTGTTGTGGTAACGAATTAAAATAAATGGTGGTACCTGACAACTATCGTCATATAAATATATGGTGGTATTTAGCAACCAAATGGATGAATAATATATGAAATAATTTAATAAATATTGCTATCTGGCAACTCAGTCTTCTATTGGATGATTAATATATTGTTTAATTAAATATATAGCACAAACTGGCAACTTAGCCTTCTATTGGCTGGTGAATTAAATACATGGCGCTATCTGGCAATTCAGCCAACTGGCTGATTAGAGGTCTATAAAAGAGCGGGAGGCTGACGACGGAGTCATACAAGCTCGTCTCCCAGCCGAGCAAGGATCTCTGGTCCTTACTTTTTAATGGCCCTTTCTTCCCATAGAGCAACAAAGGGGAGGTGGCACTCTTGCAATATTACGTAACATTTCTGCACTCTCTTTTTGCAGAGGCCTCTTAGGTTAGGTATATTCCTTTCGGTGGTTCAGCTTGGGGGAGAACTTCACCTCCGAGTTGCATACCCCTATTTCTCTTTTGCTATCTCTTCGTTTCTGCCCCTTTGGGGGGAATAGCTTGGTGGAGAATTCCGCCTTCAAGCTGCATGCCCCTTGTAACCCCATTTTGGGGTTGGCAACAAAGGCTGGCACACTCTCTCATTTTCTGGCCCTTTGGGGGGAATAGCTTTGGGGAGAACTTCCGCCTCCAAGTTGCATGCCTCTTGCAACCCCATTTTGGGTTGGCAACAAAGGCCTGTACGCTTTCTCTCTTTTTGGCCCTTTGTGGGGAGTAGCTTGGGGGAGAACTCCGCCTCCAAGTTGCATGCCCCTCCTTCTTTCTTTTTCTTTTTTTTCCCAACAAAGGGGGGTGGGGTTGGCACTCTTGCAATATTACGTAACATTTCTGCACTCTCTCGTTTTGACACCATACTACTAAGAAGCTCCCCTTGGCCTTCCTTGGTAGACTAGTCGTTCGGATCCCACGTAAAGCTGTAAGTCCGCTTCGTCCTATGAACTTTTATTATGTTATGAAGAAGGTTAACAAACGCCAAACAATATTATCATCATCATCATCATCTCGTCTCATGAGAAGAACATAAAGATTTAGTGTCTCGTCTTCTCGTCTTCTCTTCTTATCATCTGTCCTAATGAAAGGTTCCTGTATTCGGTTGATGGTATCCGAACTATTCTTCAAGGATTCTCATCTCGTTGAATGCTACAAGACAGATTTCACTTATTTATGTTCATTAACAGACATGGGGTCATTATCACTGTAATGGTAATTAATTATAATTACTTACAAATCTCTTGTAATGATAATGTATATAATGAAAGAAATTTCGAGGCAATAATGATAATGGTACTGAAAGGTTTGTAATGGATCATTACACATCATTACATTTTCATTACAGTGTAATTTCAATATATATATATATATATACAGTATATATATAAAGCAAACAACCACAGGGAAAAAGGAAAAAAAAACACGAATTCCGAGCGCTTTCATGATATATTCACATTTTCAAGGACAAGAGAGAAATATTTCTCCCTTGTCCTTGAAAATGTGAATATATCACGAAAGCGCTCGGAATTCGTGTTTCTTTTTTCCTTTTTCCCTGTGGTTATTTGCCTATTAATAAGATCACGTGTGATTTTACTGTATATATATATATATATATATATATGCAGCTTCCGCTTCCTCCCAGTCCCAGCCAGCACCAAAGCGGTGCAAGTTGTTCAATTTTATGGTTGTTCCAGCTCCCTTTACAGCTTCTCAGAACCCTATTGTCAGCCAGGTGGACAGCTACCTTGATCAGCCCTGCATTGATGAGGACTGCAATCCCCTGACATGGTGGAGGGAAAATGCACATCTGTATCCTGACGTATCTGTTCTTGCTGCCAAGCATCTTTGCATCCCTGCCTCCAGTACACCGGTGGAGCGTTTATTCAGTATATTCAGTACTGTAATTATCATTACAATGATAATGAAGGGCTTGTAATGATAATGAAACAAAAATTCTGTAATGATAATGATAATGAAAAATTTCTGATAATGATAATGATAAACCTCGTAATGACCACATGTCTGTTCAGTAAACCTACTTCCTCTCTTGTGGGAGTATTAAACTTAAGGATCTGGAACCCCCTCAAGACCGAATGCGAGAGGAAATTGGTTATACATTCAATTTACTCTTAAGGTTCTTTCTGCATTTTCCCTCTTCCTTCCCTCCCTTTCTGGGTTACACAACCAACTAACTATAAAATCAGCAATAGAGTCATTCATTGAGATTGTAGAAACTGTACTATTTCGGAAAACAGTTCACCTAGAAATATAAAATTTCTAAAACAAAGCATAAAAAATTACTGATTGCCAATACTTTATTTTTTTCTTCTTTACAGTAGTAAAATTTCAAAAACAAGCTCCACTCGTAACGGATTAGTAATTTTTTGGTATTTGAGAAATTTTAGGTTTCTAGGCGAATTATTAACTGATTTGTACGTGTGTTTGGTGAACGTGGACAGAAATTTGAGAGAAGCGGAAAGTGAAAACTAGAACGAACAACATAGGCGGAAAAACCAATCCATTTTACCTCCAAAGAAACATTTCTTCAAACCAAACGAACAAACAAATTTATATAAAACTCTGCTTTTGTTTCGCCAAAAATTGCATCTATTAACAGTACCAGTATGACACGCGCATACACACACACACACCACACACACACACACACAGAGGTTGTCCATAAAGCCCATCATCATACAAATAAAAAAAATTGTATTTGCTATGTTAAACTTTATACATTCTGTGTACCATATATATATATATATATATATAATATATATATATATAGTAAAATCACAGGAAAACACGTGATCTTATTAATAAGCAAACAACCACAGGGAAAAAGAAAAAAAAACGAAATCTGAGCGCTTTCGTGATATATTCGCATCTTCAACGACAAAAAAGAAATAGCGCTCGGATTTCGTGTTTCTTTTTCCTTTTTCCCTGTGGTTGTTTGCTTATATATATATATATATATATATATATATATATATACAGTATGTTACAGTAAGATTGTTAAACTAGTGATTTCATGAAATCCTTGAAATTTTCAGTAATTTCGCGTAATTACTGTTTCACTCAGGGACTTCAAGAAGTTACTACCTTACCTAACCTAACCTAAATTTCGTGAAATTTCTAAGTATTTCAGTAACTTTCTGAAGTCAACATTTCATGGATTTCACAATCTTACTGTAATATATTATTATATATATATTGGAAACTACGTTTGTATACATTAAAAAATTAAGGAGTTGCTTATATTGTAACAGCTTAATCCTTGAAAATACTCAGTGGATAATGTTTACAGACAATTCACGTTTCATTTCAGAAATACCATTTCACCATTAAATCCATTTTCCATTTTGTAAGAGAAAAAATGGAATAAAAATATTTATTCTCAAAACTTTCTACAATCTGTAAATGGAGTTGCAGTTTGAAGACTCAAACCCCGGAGTAAACTGCCAATAGTCGTCCATCATGAGTATGCCAAGAAACCATTCTTTTCTTCGTACGAGTAATTCGCCGCAGCTTTATACAGATCCTTATGAACGTCCTGTATGAAATTTCCTTTAGCAATTTTTCTTTATCGTTTTTCTTTGCATTTACGATAGAACATTTGTTTCATTTCCTTCCCCCTCGGTTGGGGATCGAATATATGATTAATCCTGATGAATAGCAGCGAGTCCATTTTCGAGGTGATAAATGTCCATATTATTAAAGCGATGTTAGCGATCGTGAAGCGTAAAATGTAAAAATGAAATACAGTATATCTTTTTAAGAAATGAGAACGGGTATGCGCGGAATGTTGACATTTGTTTTAATGTATTTCTTTTGTTTATCAAAATGAACCAATGAACCGACCGAAACGGTTTCATAATGTTCATAATAATATCCATGTTCGGATAAATGAGTTTAATAATATCCATGTTCGGATAAATGAGTTTAATAATATCCATGTTCGGATAAATGAGTTTAATAATAGCTATGTTAGGATAAATTTAGCAGTTTATCCTTCAGTTTACATTTTTTATTATTTTACACGACTATACGAGTATATCTTAAATGAAAAAACACGCTCCCGCCAGGGTACGAACCCACCAACTTTTAAATAGAAGGTGAGGTCGTTAGCCGCTACACTACAACAGAATTAGAGTTAACATAATCTATCATATATTTAAAAAAGCGGGTAAACGCATAACGCTTTTGCGTTCAGAGGCATTTTACGTGTTAACCCTCCCGCGTGCGGGAGTAATTATCTAGTGAAACGGTGGGGTTCCATAAATGGAATATCATGCTTGAACACGCGCGATATTTTATGCAGTTCTGGTCTCCATCTTTGAGAAAAGACGTACAAAGTCCTGAAAATGTTCGAGCCAGAGGGACGAAACTAATTTCAACCGTCTGTCACAAATTATACCGATCTTAATCTGTATTCCTTGAAAAAAGCGTCGGCTCAGAGGCGAACTCACGCACTTTTTAAAAATTTTGAATAGGATCGACAACGTCGACTATTCTAAACTTTTTTACACTTAACGCGAACCCGACTCGAAATAACGAAACGTTACAATATAAATATTTGCGGTAGTTTCTTCACGTACAAGATTGTCAATTACTGGAATCGACTTCCTCCTGAAGTCGTTTCCAGCTCCTCCGTCAATACGTTTAAAAGCAATCTTGATCTCGTATTAGATGATCTTCTCCTGGTAAATCGATGGTCAAACGTGTGAATGATGTTCCTGTGTATATTTCCAATTCCTAAATGTTCTGTAAAGATTCCAGGCAATTTTTTCTGCAAATTGCTGAGTGTTTTCTTCTTATTTCGAAACCTGCCCACCGTGGGAGGGGGTGGGGGTGATGAGGAGGGGAGAGCCTTTTTGCTTTTCTGTGCTAACCTTTCCCTCTGTGAGTGGTCTGCGTCTGAACAAATTCTACGGATACCACCTAGAGTAGGCTCTAAAGATTTGTGGCTACCTCATTTCCTTGTAACTCCTTGTAACTCTCTCTCTCTCTCTCTCTCTCTCTCTCTCTCTCTCTCTCTCTCTCTCTCACACACACACACACACACACAAACACACATACACACACCATATATATATATATATATATATATATATATATATATATTTGTAGTGGTTATTTTATTTAATATTCTATTGGTCGATAATATTAACTGTACAACAGGTAAATAAATGTCTGTCAAGGTTTTGTAGCCGACTTTTGTTGAAACAACCTCAATCAAAGCATAAAGTAATTAAGGATTTGATTTTATGTTTATTAAAATAAGTGTAATTTTTAATTAAGGACTCAAGTTATACTTACAAGATTTCGAGAGCCCCTAATAAAAAATTACCCATTTTCATTGCATTGAAATTATGGAATGATTTAAATGCTGATATGAAAAATATTGTGAATGTAAATTCGTTTAAAACCAAGTTGAAATCTCTTCAATTACTAATTGAATACTAATAAAAATCTAGGATTAAAGGTACATTACTTTATTACTTATTTATTTCTCATGTGTAATCTAAGATTAAAGATACATTACTTGAGATTATTCATTTCTCATGTCTAATATTGATTTCTTTGTACAGTATTGTAAATTGTAAAAGTACTGTATTTATTTTAATAATAAAGGTTATTCAATTCACTTCAATTCAAAATAGTGCCAATAACTGTGATTCTGACGTTTTACTGCTAAGCTGACACTCGTTAAAGTTGCCTCGTCTATCGAAAATTTTCTGCTTTTGTCAAACGCTCCTCAGATTTTTTCTTTACTATATCTGCGTATTCGGGGAACATGCTAGGAGTAATTTGAATGTTTCCTTTGGAAACGATAACGATAAGGCGTCCCGTAAATCCTCTATGGTATATAGTGGCGACCCTTCAGGCTTACTGAGAATTATCGTTACCTGACTTCGGTTGTTAATTTTATTTAAATTAGCTTTCTAGGTAAACGAGACAAATTGGACTTGGGGATGTTGTACCTAAAACAAAGGGTCCTTTAAAGTTTACAACGCTCCCTTCGTACTAGGGGTCTGGGACTCGAGAAATGGGATATAGCCCGCCGAGTGTTGGAGATTCGAGGGAGGGCTTGTGGCAACCACTCGAGAGGTCTAAGGTCAAGCTAAAAACCGTTAGAGGTTACACAATCTGAGCTTGATTCTTAAAATTGATGATTCTTCAAAGCCTACCACACGGACAAACTATATATAAATATTTTTCGGCCTACCTGAATTTTTCACGTAACAACGTTAACTGAATTATATCGAAAATGGGAAAGGTGTACACTGACATTAATTGGGAGAACGTGCTAAAAATTTTCTATTTATACAACCCAAAATAATGCAAAATCCTCTTCCAATAATGGAGTGCGTGAGATCACATTAAATTAATAAAAATTTAGGCTAATAGAGATACGCTGTCACACTAAAACGTAGTAATTATTTTTAATGAATGTTCTATTTAGACAATAATATTAATTGCACAAAAGGTAATTAAATATCTGTCAAACCTTTTTCAGACGACTTTTCACTCTCACAACATTAATCAAGGACATAAAATAATTTATAATTGAATTTTATATTTATTAAGATTACATTTTTATTAAAATTATTTGAAAATTTTATACTTCATTTCACATTATATTGTAGAAAACAATGAAATACAGCTGTTTATGTGAAAAATTCGAAATTTGTTTAAAAATTATTGAAAGAGATCCATCCTTTTCATATTTTATTTTTGGACGGTATTTCAATACTTCTTGTAAAAATTGTCGAATTGAATAGATTTTTTGAAGAAAGTTCCCATACCATTGAATTATGAAATAAATAAAATCGTAGATTCTAATGATTTTTACAATATATAGGGCGTCCCAAAAAAATGTATACACACTTTAAATAATTATAAAGGCAGTGTTTATTAAAATACATTTCATTTTCAAAATGTAATAGAATCTACAGACATTATTTAATTGTTTTGTCAACGCCTGTTTTCAAACTGACGTCCGTTCTGGTCCAGGCACTGCTGATAACGCGAAGCAATGGAATCGCAAACATCACGAAACATTTCGTTTGGTATTTGTGTGCATTCTCGTTCAATGGCTGCTCTCAATTCAGCGACTGTTGCAGGTTTTATAGCGTAGACTTTGTCTTTTAAGTATCCCCATAAAAAAAGTCTAGTGGTGTGAGGTCTGGTGAACGCGGAGGGTATTCTACGAAACCCCTTCGTCCAGTCCACATCCACATCGTGCCAAGTACCACTCGCAGTACTCCACTCTTCGGTCCGGATCATCTTCATTAATAGCATGGACTAATCTTGGAATGTAACTTTTCCATTGACAGCGCTTCAAAATGCGTTGGACAGACGATTCTGAAATTCCTACCTCACGACTCGCTTGCCGCACAGATTTTCTTGGACTTTGGTGATACGTTTCCAGTACTCTTTCTTGCTTTGTGGGGCTTGTCGATGTCCGTGGTCTTCCGGAACCCTTCTTGTGGACATTCTGAACAGTTCCATCGGCTTCAAACTTATCTCTAATTCGAGTGATGGTAAGTCGCGTTGATGGATCTGTTTGAAACTCCCTCCTAAACTGTCTTTGCACTTCAACTGCGTTTTCACACTTCCAGTAGCATTTTAGAATGAATTTCCTTTGTTCAAAGCTTAGTCTGACTGCCATTATTAATTCTAATGGGTTTAACTTGGAAAGAAAGAAACATCAATTGAGCTATCAGCTGTTAAAGTGTGTATACATTTTTTTGGGACGCCCTGTATTAATGGTATATTTAAGATTATGTAGAAAATTCGGATTAAAATATAGAGAAAAGCAACTTTCTCAAAAGTTGAAATTATGAATGTCGTTTTCTTTAAATGCAAAACTATACTTTATTAAAATAATTGTCATTTAATTAAAGATTAAAGTCTTCAGGGTAAGGGCGAATGCTATTACGTTAAACAGCACCGAGAGAGAGAAAGAGAGAGAGTCTGTCTGGTAATTGCGACTAACAATAAACGACAAACTACACTTACAAAATTTCGAGAGTCACAAAAATCCCGTGATCCTGACGCAGCACAATTTAGAATTCAACTCTGGGTGTGCGGGAGTTTATGGCACCCTTGTAGAGGGTTTTCCACCCAACTTCTTCTCCAAGGGGCAGCCCTTCTCCCGACTTCCCAACAGAAACATCCCCCAAAAAATATAAAAACAGTTACAAATTTTTGAAAAGTTACACTCAAACATCTTCAGTTATCTTCCCTAAACAACTATATTAAAAAATGTTATATTAACAATCTTCACATACAGATAAATATACAATAAACAAATAATCATAATTTCTCTCATTACCCTTTACTATTAATTAAAATTCAGATATACATCACGCATATTTCGATCATTATTTCTTCCACAATACTGTCATTTGTTTCACTCCGTACTGAATACATGACTTTGTATTTCTTTCTGTTGAAGCTGAACGAACGTCTGTACCCCTTTCAGACATGTTTTGCTGACATAACAAAATCCTCAGTGGGGAACCTATTCTTATATGTGGTTTCCATGTACAGTTAATTAGTGTAGCTAATTTCCCACTGCTCTTGTCTCCTGTCAACAACCTTGCAATATTCAGCGCTCCACCTAATCACTTTCCTTATATATGATGTATTTACTCTTGGTGCAGAAAACGCAATCCTTTTGGATTTTACATCATATACACAGGTTCAGCCGTTCAAATTTTTCTTCTTTTAAACATTTCTCTTTTCTTTTCGTTTTACTGCGATTGTTCTGTCATGCTCATCATTCTAATGGTTTCTCTCTAATTCATTTAGTTCATAGTTGGATGATTCGATGCATTTCAAGTAGCTTCCTCTCCTCTCTCTCTCTCTCTCTCTCTCTCTCTCTCTCTCTCTCTCTCTCACACACACACACACGACATAACCACCAGTTCATTCGCTTACAAATTAATAAAAAGGCGAGCAAACAGATGAATCTACACCTCTAAATCTCTAAACGGAGGCTGAGCGGAGTTGGGGGTGGGGGAGTCACTAATCACGGTGCAGGAAATTCATGCATGATTTCGCATATAAAAACATATGCATTGTGCTAAAAATATGTGTACACACACACACACACACACACACTTATATATATATATATATTTATATATATATATATATATATTATATATAGGAGGCAGGAGACTGAAGACAGCAATCGACCAGGGAGGTACTCCCGGGGCGGACATTTGGCAGGAGATGTGGAGTGCTGGAACTCCCGTTTTTCATGTCACTGTCCTCCTTAGCTGATCATTTTCCGTGTCTCATCTACCCTGTGAGCAGTCCAGTATGCACTCAAATACACACTTCTCCCTCTATTCCTCACTACACATACATGAATCTTACACACTACACAATATTTTAAAAAATTATATATATATATATATGAAAAAAAAAGCATCGTTGAGCCTCAGAAACCTGGATTTCGGCTTTCTCCTTCTTCTATGGAGGGACATTTTTGCAGGCGTTCGCCCTTGGCCCCTCCTTCCTACATACAAAAATTATAGGAAGCCACATTTTCGCTTTCGTAAGAAAAAAACTAGAACCATTAGAAGGTTTGGTGTTATCTGTTTGGCTTGCAGTGTTTTGTACCCTTTATTTTGTAGCGCATTATTGTTACTATATCTTACAAGTTCGGAGTTTTCCTCGTAACACTTCATGTTGTTGTCTTCAGTCCACTTGAATAATATTTCAATGTCATTTTAACTTTTCTATGACACCTTAGTTTCCTTCGTTTGATATTCCAAAGTCGCTTTAAAGGCTCTCCTTTTTTACTCTTTGCTAAAATTCTCATTATCCTTCTTCTAAAAATCTCTCCTGTCACTTTTCACCTCACCTCACATTTCGTTATTCTTTGTACGAAGCGTCTAATAAAAGTATACGTCCAATTCTGTAAATTCTTTACAGTTTTATACTGCTTTCATTATTCGTTGTATTTAGTTCCTAATATAAGTATAAAAATCTTGTAATTATATCTTTTATATAATTATAATAATATCTAATAATAATTAGTAGATTTTGGCCTATAAAGGCCTTGCTAAAGGCAGTTTACAATTGCATACAGCATCTGTATTTAATAATGAAATTATATTCATCTATGAAAACTGTATATATTTGTAAATAAATAAATATTTCCCTGCATATCTTTGTGTCATCCGCGAAACACGATACGATACTGTCATTAATATCTGCTTCAGTGTCTGCATTCATTATTATAAACAGTAAGGGAGCTCTGTGTGACAGAGCTAACGACTTCTGAGATTCCGGATTTGATTCCACTTACTACCACTCTTTGTGTTCCTTTAGTCAGAAAATTAAATATCCATCGTCCCAGTTTTCCAGTAATTCCTGTATTCTTAAGTTCGTGTTATAATTCTATGATCACAGTTATCGAAGGTTTTGGCAAAATTAGTATATTTCACATCGAAGTTTTGACCTCGACACAATATTTCCAGTGTTTTCTCTTGGTGGTGCAATAGCTGTGATAGGCATGATCTTCCAGCCCTGAAGTCACGCTGGTTCGGGTTAAATAATTTTTTTTTAAGTAGTAAGCAATTTTGCTTCTGATTACACGTTCGAAGTACTTTATAAAGGTGGGAAAGGTGGGAAGTGAGAGCTACTGGCCGATAATTCTTAGGCATTGCTCCGTTACCTCCTTTGAATAAGGGGACAATGTTCGCGTTCTTTAAATGATTGTAACATTTTATGAATGAATTTGGGGTTTAGTGAGTGAGCGATGATTGCTTGGTTGACTCATTGCCAAATGTCTTTAGAACATAATAATTTCCATTCATCACTCTGGTTTACATATTACTGAGGAAACATAAATGAATAATTAAACATAAATTCAAGAAGTGAATAAAAAATGGTCTTGTAAAAACTAAAAAAAAACCTACGGATGTGATGAGAGTGTTCATGGTATTGGCAAGCCTGTAATCCTCTATTTAACTGACATTTCAATGAATAAACACGGTAACACATAACATACAATACAATAACACGTGTTAAATATTGTCAGCATGTTTAATTTACCATCTCCCAGATACGACATATTGGTTGAATGCAACACAACACGTAAATGATAGTTATCAGCTTAAAAGGAACCCAATATATTGCATCGTCGTGTGTCTCACACACTTGCAAGAGTACTACCTGAGTTTCCTATATTATGGTTTTACCTAAAGTGTCGTTAGAAATGCCAACTGAACGAAAGATGAGCGAAAATATCCACTAGCCCATACGTCATTGTTTTCTACCGGGGTTCAGTGAAAAAACATTAAGGGTTCTGATATGCTGTAACAAGCAGTGAATAATTACATAGTTTTCCATCATTCTGCTTACAAAACGAAGGGGAATAGAATGGATGGAGAATATCTATGTTCCACAATATCTTACATGTTGCTTACAGGGTCCCTCGACCTAGAAAAGGTTGAAAAACACTGCCACAGATATATGCTAGACTTTGCATGTGATGGTCTGTGTAGCACAGCGGGTCCCAAAGTTGGGGTAATTTTGACATTTCCCGGGGTAAAAAGGAATTCCTGAAAATTGTTTTTATGGTGTTCGTTTTGTGAAAAAATTGTTTTTTCGAGTTAGACCATTTAACTGTTTAGGTCGTGGTCGCAGTGTCACAAAAGACGAACGGCTACACCACGAAGAGAATTATAAAGACTTTGCGAGACTGACATGGTGTGTTCATAGTAGCGCGTTGGCAAAGAAAAGAGAAAAATTTAATTTCTACCTATAGAACCTATTTTAATCTAGAGTCTAGAGTCTGTGTAGGCACTGTATGTCAAATCCACAATCAACATCCTTATTAAGGACATTAAATGAATTAGTACATATTTAATACGCAGCCATGCTATCTACAAAAGAGGTCATTCACTTATTACGCCCTGAAAAGCAGTGACTCACATGAAATGAAAGAAAAATTCCCGAAAATATAGCAAAATCTTATTCTGAAGTTTGAGTTTGCAGAGGAAAAAATCGAGATATTTTGGGCAAAAGTGAATGGAGAGTATCCTTTGCTTGCTGAAGAGGCAAAGAAAGTGCTGGTGTCTTTTGCGACAAGTTACTGTTATCGTTATGAAGCAGGCTTTTCAGCAATGATGGTCATAAAGAACAAACTGCAAAATCGGCTGCACATTGAAGGCGATTTACGCCGCGACTTCAGCGAAACTGAACCCAGAATTCAGGCGTTAGTTCAGCAGAAACAGCTGCATCCCTCGCACTAGACTAGTAGTTGGTGGTGACGCGTTTTGCTTGCTTCCTTTGTAATGTTGTAGCCATTAGCAGAACTTAAATTGAACGATTTCAAACTTCTTGTTGCTGTTATATATAGGCCCCCTAATCAAACAGCTGATACGGACGAAGCGTTATATCGTGAACTAAAGAGAATAATCGGTAGTGAGCAGGCTTTAGTTATGGGTGACTTTAATTGCGCCAACGTGAATTACGATACAATGCAGGGAGACGCGGAAGGTAATCGTTTAGTTAATTTTCTCGAGGATAGCTTTCTTATTCAAAAGGTTGGGGAACCTACAAGGTTGGACAGTATTTTAGATTTAGTAATAACTACGGATGATAGGCTAATTACTGATCTTCAAGTAATAGAACCGTTAAGCAATAGCGATCACAGTATGGTAGAGTTTGTCCTCTCAGTAAGTCATTCGAAACCAGCTAACTCGACTAAAATTCCTAACTTCCAACACGCAGACTTTAGTAAATTTCGAAATAAATTGTCACACGTCAATTGGGAAAACGTAATGGGTAACTCCAACGCAAAACTAATGTGGGAATCGTTCGAAACAGTATTTAGGACTATAAATGAGGAATGTGTACCGTACAAAATTAAGCGTGCGAAAGTAAACAACAAGCCCTTGTGGTTTACTTCTAGAGTAGGAGACATTATAAAGAGTAGAGATAGGGCTTATAGGCTACATAAGTGCGATAAAGACAATTTGTGGTTACGAAACAACTACATATCTCTAAGGCGTGAAGCGAAAAGTGTAATAAAAAAGTCCAAGCGCGAATTTGAAATCTCCATAGCTCGTGACGGTAAAGAAAATCCCAAGCGATTCTTTCAATACGTCAATAATAGAAATCCAGTAAAAAGTGTCTTGGGGCCTTTGAAAAATGTAAACGGAGATCTAGTTTCTGAAAACAAGCAAATGGCTACCTTGCTAAACGAATTTTTTACGTCAGTTTTTACCAGGGCTGTGGAGTCGGAGTCGAAGTCAGGAGTCGGAGTCGTGGAGTCGGTCAATTTTGAGTGGAGTCGGAGTCGGAGTCGGAAGTGCATAGTTGGATGGAGTCGGAGTCGGAAGTGCATAGTTGGATGGAGTCGGAGTCGGAAGTGCATAGTTGGATGGAGTCGGAGTCGGTGCAAATCCTTCAATTATAACCATAGCAGCCTAGGGCTAGGCCTAGCTCAATTTTATGAATAAAATAGATTTAACCTAGTGTTTTAATATATAATATAATATATAAATAATATATAATATATAATATATAAATATATAAATATATAAATATAAATAATATATAAATATAGTTGCTTATAATTAAGTAATTAACATAATTAATAATAAGGAAATTTAAAAATTTGTACTAGCAACCCTAAATCTTTTTCAGATTTTTAGATTTCAATTTGATAATTTTGATAAGCATCACTGAAAGAAGATTTAATGGAAACGATCCTTTTTTTAAGAACAAATTCAGTTTAGGTTAGTACATTTTGTTACGGATGTTTATAATAATACAAAAACATCTTATTAATTTGCTAAACCAATAATAATCTTATTTTGTTTAAGCTTCAATCAGTTTGTATTTTGGGATTTATTGTAATTTTTGAATAAAGAGAAAAAAAGGCATTAAGGCATAGTTATAGCCACTAAGTAACCTGATGAGTCATGTGGTGGTGACGAAATGCTTTGTTTATGAATCTCCATTGGCCTAATAAAACTAATCATAATCAATTTGGCCTTAGCATTCCGTCGGAGTCGGAGTCGGAATTATGCAAGTCAGATTTCTGGAGTCGGAGTCGGAATGTTAAAATTTTTGGAGTCGGAGTCGGAGTTGGAGTCGGCAAATTTTATCACCGACTCCACAGCCCTGGTTTTTACTATAGAAGATGTAACGAATATCCCTACGGTCATAGACATAATACCTTTTGATAATGGTAATATTTTGGATAATATCGTGGTTAATGAAGGGGAGGTAATGCGCTATATTGGTAAAATGAAAACGCGTAAATCACCGGGGCCGGATTCCATATATCCCATACAACTAAAAGAATTAAAAGATAGCATTGTTGTGCCACTAACAAAGATTTTTAATGCGTCTATTTCTGAGGGCTGCATACCAGATAATTTCAAGTTAGCAAACGTAACACCTATCTTTAAGAAAGGCGATAAAGGTGCGGCGGGAAATTATAGGCCAATCAGTTTAACGTCTGTTGTAGGTAAGCTACTGGAATCAATAATTAGGGATCGTATAGTCGAACACTTAGAATTGCATAAACTAGTTAGAAATACGCAGCACGGTTTTAGGCGAAACAAATCTTGCTTAACTAATCTTTTAGAATTTTTCCAAAGCGTGGTTGACATTTACGATAGTCATCGGGCGGTTGATGTAGTGTATTTAGATTTTCAAAAAGCGCTTGACACCGTGCCGCACAAAAGACTCATTGAATAAACTAAGGCTCATGGAATCAGGGGTGTAGTGATAAATTGGCTAGAAGAGTGGTTGCGAGGTAGGAAACAGAGGGTGGTCGTTGATGGAGCGGAGTCGTGTTGGGCTAATGTAGCGAGTGGCGTTCCTCAGGGTTCTGTATTGGGCCCCTTGCTTTTTCTTATATATATTAACGATTTAGATGTCGGCCTAGTCAGTACAGTTTCAAAGTTTGCGTATGACACGAAGCTGGGTGGTAGGGCGATTAATGACAAAGATAGAGGTAAAATCCAGGAAGATCTGAATAAAATCGTTGATTGGTCAGTCACATGGCAAATGAGATTTAACGTTGATAAGTGCAAAATTTTGCATATAGGTTCGCGTAACGGTAATTTTGCGTATAGTATGTCAGGGAAAGATTTAACAAGCGTAGAGCAGGAAAAAGATTTAGGAGTTATAGTCACTGGTGATTTAAAAGTAGCGAAACAAAGTACAGCAGCGGTCAATAAGGCGAACAAAGTATTAGGTTTTATAGCTCGAAATTTTGAGTACAAATCGCGCGATATTATAGTTCCTCTTTATAAATCATTAGTTTGACCCCATTTGGAGTACGCGGTCCAATTTTGGAATCCGCATATGCGCAAAGATATAGACAAAATCGAAAGAGTTCAAAGACGAGCAACTAAGATGATTCCGTCGCTTAGGTCAAAGTCGTACGAGGATAGGCTTAAGGAGTTAAAATTGACTACACTCGAGACTAGGAGGCTAAGGGGTGATCTAATCCAGGTTTTCAGAATTATGAATGGGTTCGATAACGTAGATAGAGATAGCTTTTTCGAAATATCTCAATATAATAGGACTAGAAATAACGGGTGTAAGTTGACAAGTAGAAGGTTCGAAACAGCAGTTGCGAAAAACTTTTTTACGCATAGAATAGTAAATAGCTGGAATAGTTTGCCGGTAGAAGTAATTAGTAGCACGTCTATAAACATGTTTAAAAATCGATTAGACGCATATGTTGATAGATTGGGTATAGTTTAAGGTAGTAAAATTAAGGCTTTGTGGTGATAGATCCCACAGCTCAACACAAGTGTTGTGGGATATAGGGAGGCAGCATCTTGGGTTAGGGGATACTCTCTGTCCTTACACACCCCATTTAAAGAGATTCCTCTGCCGAGCGGTGCCCCCCATAGTACTGTGAGGTATTGAAAAACTCATGAGCTTCACTTGCCCCACAAACACCTTCAAATGGGAGACCCAAAATGGGTGCACACACATTTCTACATTACTGTACAGTCTTTACAGCCACACCTACACTTTTCCTCCTAAGTATATATATTGTAATGTATATGGTTGTAAATTTTGACTTGGTCCGCAATCGATATGGACAGTGACTTATTTTTGTTTGGCAAGGTACTAGTATTGATGGATACCGTAATGAAATTGACTGGATTCTTTGGATCTGATATATTTGCATGTCGGTTATAGATATAGAGTGTAACATATTTGTGGATAGTAGTCTATTACGACTTGATCCTCTGGATCCAGAGATTCTATCTTTAGTTTTAAATCGATAATTAACTTAGTTTTAAATTGATAATTATTTAGTTCTGTAAAAATTGGTCGTTGCCAATGTACAGGTAGTTTTTACATAAATTTCTTATGTTCTTGTGGTTCGTAACCCACGTAAAATTGTAGGTCCCCTCCGCCACCACGGAGGACATACACAATACACAATTACGAACACAGTTAGGTAGACCAGCCATGAGTGGATCCTAGGGTCTTTGTTGGTCTGAAACATTATAACATTATAACATTAACATTATAACATTCTTTGACCAATGTCATATGTGTTTAAATTATACATAAGGCACTCCATATATAGAAATATACGACTATTATGTTTATAAAATTTGAATAATTGTTTATTCTCATGGTCAGTAAAATGAAGTTTCCTGTGTTTTTTGCAGGGGGTAATTTCCATTTGGCGATTAACCAAAAGGGGTAATCACAAAAAAAGTTTGGGAACCGCTGGTGTAATAGCTTAATGACCATTTTCCAAACTGTTTCCGCATTCCAACAATTCCACCTGACTTTTAACATATCACGTGAGACCACATGGTGTCATAACAGAGGTGTTAACAGGTATGGTAACTGAGAATAAGTTCACACTATTCCTGAATCTCATCGAAGCAACTACTCTGCAGAATGGATTATCATCACCAGAAAATTGTTGAAAGGAGAAGAATCATCGACATGAAGGAGAGCGGGCTGTCTCCAACTCAAATTGCAAGAGAACTTGAAATTTCTACGAACACTGTTTATATGGTGACAGGACAATTGCGTCCTGGTCAAGTGCGTCCCGGACAAATGCGTCCAGGTCATTGGCGTCCCTGGACAATTGCGTCCGGTTTTATTTCGTCCCGGACAATTGCGTCCCGGACAATTGCGCACTTCCCCAACTACTATATGAAGTTTATTTATTAGATTAGAGAAGTGAATAGAAAGTTCATTGTGACTTCACCTACGCAATTGTCCAGGGACGCCAATGACGAGGGACGAGTATGTTTGTTATTGTGATTTTGTATGGGATATAATGCCCGGTTAGATTAATTGAATGCCCAGTTAGGTCAACTGTATGCCCTTGACGATTGGTTAGGTTAAGTTGTGATATTTTCGTTAAAACTAACGAAAAGCGTCCCTGGACAATTGCGTCCGGTTTTATTTCGTCCCGAACAATTGCGTCCCGGACAATTGCGCACTTCCCCAACTACTATATGAAGTTTATTTATTAGAGAAGTGAATAGAAAGTTCATTGTGACTTCACCTACGCAATTGTCCAAAAACGCCAATGACGAGGGACGAGTATGTTTGTTATTGTAATTTTGTATGGGATATAATGCCCGGTTAGATTAATTGAATGCCCAGTTAGGTCAACTGTATGCCCTTGACAATTGGTTAGGTTAAGTTGTGATATTTTCGTTAAAACTAACGAAACTAACTTTATCTTAAGTGAACGTAACCCATAAAATTTGACAATGATGTTGCTGATGATGGATAAAGTTTTAGAGAACCGTTTCGAACAGAACTTATGAACATATAACAAGTTTAATAGGTTAAAATGAAAAGTATATTTGAAATTCCGATACTAACTTTCTATTCACTTCTCTAATAAATAAACTTCATATAGTAGTTGGAGAAGTGCGCAATTGTCCGGGACGCAATTGTCCGGGACGCAATTGTTCAGGGACGCCAATGACCGGGACGCATTTGTCCGGGACGCACTTGACCAGGACGCAATTGCCCTAGTACCTGTTTATATATGGTTGAAAAGGTGGCAAGAGGAAGGGAATCTACGAGATCACCGCAGAACGGGGAAACCTCAACTGACAACTGCTGCGGATGATCGGAGGATCTGCGATGTTGCTGAAGCCCATCCCTTTACTAATGCTGTTGCCATAAGGGAACAATTGCAGCTTGATGTTTCGGCAATGACAGTAAGGCGGCGGCTACATGAAGCTGGGTTACACCATCGGACTCCGGCTATTAAGGAGAAGTTAAATCAGCAACATCGAGAAAATAGACTTCGATTTGCTCAGCAACATGTTGACAAAGGACTTGACTTTTGGAGCCGAGTGATATTTACCGACGAAAATACCTTTTCCTCCACATCCCATGGCCGTCTTCATTGTTGGAGGAGGAATAATACTCGATATACTCAAGAGTACATCTATGAGGAAGCACGTAGCAGTCATGTCACCTGTAACATGTGGGGATGGATTCATCTGTATGGTGTACAGTAGGAGAGCTCACTAAAATAGAAGGGAGGTTTATTGCAGACCAGTATATAGAAATTTTCGAAGAGGTTATGTTTCCTTCTGTGCGTGCATATGCTCTGCCATTTCCTGAGTGAATCATTTTTAAACAAGACAGGTCCCCAATTCACACAGCACGGATAGTCACATGCTGGTTCTCTGAGCAAAGAAATACCGACCTTCTGGATTGGCCAAGTAAGGGTTGTGATATGAATCCCATCGAGAATATATGGACCAATATTGTAAATGTGTGGGAACCAGCGGAGGAACGAACAACGGACCAGCTTTTACACCACATATTTAGTGAGTGGGAGGTGCTGAGGAGGAATCTAGGGCTGGTATATAATCATGTTGCCTCTGTACCACATTGACTGCAGGAAGTCATAGACAACAACAGTGGCTGGACAAAACATTAAATTTGTTGTGTTCATGTATAAAATATCTCTCAAATACAATGGTAATTATGAATGTGTGACACCTTTGCAAAATTGTCAAATATTATCGTTTAAACGGCTCTATGTTTATTGATATGAATCATTGTAATAGTTTTATTTTCTGTAATTCTCTCCTTTGAGGTGAAAGACCGCCAAGAGTCACGGCTGCAGTGGTTCAACACTTAAGTTGTAACATGTAACTTATTAATACAAAACAATTATATGCATTTATGATGCTGCCTCTATACAAAACATTCTTCGTTTCTAAATAATATTTCTCTCAGTGACTGTTTATTACTGTATCAGTGTGGTGATCTAGAAATAGCATTTGCTCCGGATATAACAATGCCATACCAGTAGTATTCATTCAGCTGTCGTCCATTTGCCATTTGGAAGATATTGTAAGCAGTGACGTATGAAATCTACAGATACCTATCAATCTGGTAATGTTATAATGTTATTAAAATTTAATATGCATCAAAACATTGTTTTTTATTCATAAACAGCCTATATAATATATATATATATATTATATATTATATATATATATATATATTATATATATATATAAGGTTTTTGCTCTGTCTTTGTTATAACACAAAATAATATCTGAATCTATGTTCTGCATTAAATGTAAATAAATAAATAAATAAATGAATCAATAAATAAATTCAGGGGGGATAAGTGGTTGAGGTCGTGGAATTTGCTCAGGGTGTAATAATGCCTTCCTACGGCTCTGTTTTTATTCACTGAAACTTCAGTTCGATCAGGATGACAGGCTTGCCAATACTATGAACACTGTCATCACGTCCGAAGGTTTTTTTTTTTTCGTTTTTACAAGACCATTTTTTATTCACTTCATCGACATTCCCCTTCTTAATATATATCCCCTTTTTGAATTTATATTTAATTATTCATTTATGTTTCCTCAGTAATATGTAAACCAGAGTGATGAATGGAAATAATTACGTTTTAAAGACATTTAACAATGAGTCAAGAGCTGGCACGTCACATCAGCAGCACCACCCCCTGCCCCCGTTGTTACCCGTGTCTACACCACCACTAACTACATCACGGCCAGCCAAACACTGTTAGGACCATATCTATATTATGATATATTAATAAAGGGCAGGTATAATGTCTCCTCATTCACACACACACACACACCACACACACGCACTGTCCAAACACCATGTGGCAACCAACCAATCAGCGCTCACTCACTAAACCCCAGATTCATTCATAAAATGTTACAACCGTTTGTAGTAGCTACACACAACAAATATATGCCAGGTGTCGCCATCTGTTCTCAAGAGTGTCCTAAGAATAATGAGCGCAACTGTACATCTACGACACATATATCTGCGAGGTTCGATCTTTTTTTTATTAAAAGAGACTTTTCTTTTATCCTTTTCATTTCTTCTAAAAATTAACGAAAGCGAAAGTATCGCTTCGTTTATTAATTAAAAACGAGGTATAAATAGAATTTCTCCTACGCACCAATAAGTAGAACAAAGTTGTTACATTATACGAGTGTAATGAAATTACGGATATTAATTTAGTGCGTAAAAATAATATCTGTTCCGAACACACACACACACACACACACACACAACTTTGTTTATACTGCTAAATCGGTTTCATTCGGTAGTGTTTACTAAGTATTTTGGATACTTGTAAAAAAGTGAACGAGGGACCATTAATTTGTTTGCCGAATTGTTCAAGATGCCACAAACTGTCACTGAAATAAATGTATCCAAATTGAATGAATCTCAGTTCTTTTCATTTAATTTTATTGCATTTATTGAATTGGAATGGCAATATAATGCATTTTACTCTTACCAAAACTGAAAAAGGCTATCCTCATATATATATATATATATATATATATGTGTGTGTGTGTGTGTGTGTGTGTCAATATTAGATACGAATGTACTCTGTTCACGAATTAGACCGAGTATATACAGGGTGTCTCAGAAGTATGGGCATGAAGGCCATTAGGGTTATTTATTAATTTTGTGTGCAAAAATCAGTGTGAGAGAACTAAGAAACAATGAGAAAAGCCTACTTGAAACAATTTATATGCGTATGCGAGTTAATGGCATGCAGCAATTTAAACAATTGTTAAAATAATAATAAAAAATTATTTCTGCTTATGAGTCCAGACTTCTGAGACACCCTGTATAAGTACAGAACATTGAGTTTGCAACAAAACTCCCAATAAACCAACCGTATTTTTTTTTAAAAATTGCGACACTGCAAATTTCAGTTTATTAAACAGTGAATCACAAATCTATTGTCGATAAACACTAATAGCTAAATGGCTTCAACACTGAACATTCGTAGTTTTATTGCTCGTGAAAATTGGAAGACGAATTAAGTTTGATGGTGAAGAGGGAAATCGAAACGCGAATTCTCTAAAAATCATTCAGTGGATAAAAAGGTGGAAAGTTCTCATTGAACACAAAATTGAGGAAATGAATGAAAAATTAATGGCTTATTCATTGCTTCAAGAAGGTAAATAATAACAGAAGCAGTAATTTAAAAAAAAAAGAATGAGGATGACTTTTTTTCGTCTTGTTTAGAATGAGGGAGGTTTGTTGGGAATTGGGAATTAATATGAATCTGAGAAAAAGGAATTAAGAACAAATTTTGTCGCCTCTTATATGATATAATGAAAGGACTGCGGCGGTACGGTGTGAAAGAGTATGAATCTGGATAAAACGAATGAAGAAATTTTGTCGCATCTTGAGTGCAATGAATGAGCATGGCCGACGAGGTGATAGGGTGTGAATGAATGAATATGAAACTGTGGCCGGGGTGGTAGGATGTGAATGAACGAATATGAAACTGTGGCCGGGGTGGTACGATACGAATGAAAAATATGAATCCGAAGAAAAGAATCAAAAAATAATTCATCCTTTTTTTTTCTGGAACGATGAACGATTAAAAAAATGAATTAAGAATAAATTGAAGATAAGCGAAAGTTTTGAGGTTATAAATTCAATATTTTTATAGTATGAAAGTCACTGTATTTGTTTTTAATATTCCAGAATTGTTATGGTTTGAGCAAAGCGTAAAGATGACAAAATAACTGACAATTGAATTTACTTTTTTGAATAACTTTTATTAATAATAAAATAAATACATTGGTTTTACAATTTACAATGATATAAATAATTTTAAACAAAGAGTAATTAAATATTATGATATCAGTCTTTCCAATGTTACGAGTAGGAAAGTTCGGGTGTTTAAGGGGAATGTGAGGGGAAAATTTTCCACCCTAAGGTTAATTTAAGTTAATTTTAATCTCTTCGTTGGTGGCATATTAAAGTTTAATAACAAAAATTAACGCTAACCATATTTTAATTAATAATATTCAAACCTACAAACAGCTTAATATCATTTGGCATAAATTATTGTAAGACCATTATCAAATGGCGATATATATATATATATATATATATATATATCACATGCGATATGTTGTACTTCTTGTATGTTTCTGGTGAACGGTAAATTTAAAAAATCGTGTTATAAATTGACACCGCACGTTTCGACACTCCCAAGTTTCATATAGTCAAAAGTTGTAAACAACACGTATATTTTTATTTATACCTTGTTTCTCGCCTATTCCATATGTTGAAATAAAATATAGTCAGCTTAATTTCTCATTTTGTAGCCTTGAAATAACATCTCATTCGAGGTCATTCTATTATTCTTTATCTATGAGAAATTGCTTACCTTCAACTGAATGCAATTTTAAATTTGACCCCAAGATCTTTGAAGCAGGTTCAAAATCCGTGAGATTTTAATAATCCGCCATTTTCCGAGTTATTTTTATTATTAATATATGCAGCGTTGATTTAATGAACAAAATTTGTTTTAACTCTTTCTAAAACGGTTTCATAGAGAAACGAATGCATTAAAATTCGAACGTAACCGTAATTAGTTAATTATCTTTACGCGATGCTAATTTGCGTTAATAAAAGTTGTTTTTAATTAAAATGTATAAAACCTACGTATGGCTTTTGTTGTCGAAGTTAATTATGGGAATTCGTAAATTACAAAAATGTAAAAATGTAAAACTTTAAAAATCTTCTTACGCGAGTCAATTATTAATTATCGTATTATTTTTCTTTTGTTGTCGCATAATTGCGCTAATATTGAGTACTTATGAAAATTATTTTCTGGTAATTTATATACTGAAGCTGCGGTTTCGAAACATATGCGCACTGTATTATTATCAATACGCGTAAGTTTTCTCAAAAGTTTTATCATAGTTTTGGAAGTAGAGAAAAGTTTGAAAATGGAGTTTAAACGAACGAGAAACGCATTTGTTGCGTCATCGCAAGCGTACGAGTCGGAGGTGAGAAAAGAACGAAAAAAGAGAGAGGAACAGAAACGAGGGTGTGAGCCGAAGAGGGTATATGTTCCAATTCAACCCAGCGCGCGCAGTCGTTAAGGGCAAGCTCTTTTCCCAATTTTGGGGATCCGAACCCCGAGGCCTACCAATCCCACTGAAGGGCCAGACAGTCATTGCTAGCCCAACAACTTGAAGATTTCTCCCTGTATGCAGCATCCTGAATGTTGCAGAATCATAGCTTAGTTTAAATGTTGCCTATCTCTTGGACTTACAGCCATACATAATGTTCTGAGCTACGGCGAGAACTGCTTTGTCTACAGCTTTTGTTCTGGCTCCATTCTCCAGTCGTCTGCAGAACCCAACATTATCCAACGCACTAAAGCATACAACTCAGCAAGAACGTTATCCCTGCTACTGGAGATGGATGTGGAGTCTTACTGAAGGCGGCAATGCTTCTGCGTACCACCTGTACTGCTTCGTATGTAGTATTCATGTTCACACCTTCTTGCGGATTTGTGATTGCTTTGTAAACCATGTCTTTTTCGCAGGCTTCTGGGCAATAAAGAACTGCACAGTTTCATCTGTTCTTTTCGTAGAGCAGATTTGACCACGGGAAGCTCCCGAAGTATTCTACCTTTCAGCCACTGCCTGGTGAACTTCGGCACATGGTTCTGCATGTCTTAGCACCAGCACCTAGTCCACCAAGCATATTAACATATGTCCTTTCTATATCTTCCTTTGAGAGGTAAGCTGCATTTTGGGTTTGCATGTCAACCATGTTGAGTAGCTCAATCAAGCAAAAGGCTTGCATCAGGGTGATCCCCTGTTTGTCTGCTTTTGCTAGTGTTCTCTCTCAAAACATGAAAACGTGCGGTGTCTAGCATGCTTTGTGGTACCTGATATCGATGGCATGTGCATCACATGGGGAAACAGTAATGTTCAACCTTGTCCTAAGAACTGTATCCTGCGAGATATCCACAGCTTCTCTCAGGGCCGTGCCAGCATTTTCAGTTCTCACAGTAAAGAGCTGCCTATTATCAGCTACTCGGCAAAAAAAATCACAGTCGGCTGGTTGATGACCGTGTAAATGGTTTGGAAGAGTCAGAAGATGCTGACTGCTCAACCAACTCAGAGTACTTCCTTTTGCGTCCTCGCTGCCTGGGGATGTATGAGCCCATAGCCACTGACTGTTGTGGACGGTGTCAGGCACGCTGCGTGTGGACTTTATTTGTAGCACTGGGTAGCATACAGTAAGTGATGCGAAACAGCTTGCTGTGCCTGTAAGCCCCCCTCTGTCGCATCTTTGAGTCATCTTTGCACGTGAACACACTCAGTCATGTAAGCTAGAGCGGCCCCATATTGCTTCCAGTAATTTCTGGGATGAGTCTGACCTGTGTCCTGATATTAATGAATCTGTATCAGTCTGGCAAATTATACACATTTTCCAGTTTGTGGATGTCTTGCTTGTAGAAGCTTGTTGTGCTATCTGGTACAGAATAATAAGTAATTTTGCAGTATTTTTACAACAATTTTACAGTCAGTTTACAGTCAGAAATAACAGGAAATATGATGTTTGACTCAGCCTCACTCGTGAACACACAGTGGCTTCTTGTTTCCGCAGTTCATTTGGTACACGTTTTAAAACGATACACGTACGAGGCTTAATTATGTCAGTCAATAGTTATTTTTACGCAGCAATGAACGTCGATAAGAATGACCAGCATGCCAAGCCTTAATATTTTGCAAAGTGTCAAAGCAAAAATGAGAAAAAAACACTACATTTCTAACAGCGGGTGTTTTGAAAATCCAAGATGGCTGCCTTGGCGATATCAGATAAAATATAAACCTTGGGTTTTAGAATCAGCAGACTCTAAAGTTCCTAAAACTATATATGTTTCCAAATCCCCATTCTTGACTAGCGTCGTATAATTTATTGAAGATTATAAAAAAAAATTTAAAAATAATTAATTAGCTCACTCCTACGCAGAGAAGGAACTAGGATAATTGGTTTAAATTTTTAATATTTCCTTTACCATATAATTTACTCAAGATATATGATAAAACCTTTACAATAATTAATTGGACCACTCCTCCGTACAAAAGAGAGGGAGAGAAAATACGGGGATAATTGGAACTACTTTTTATCGATGTTCTTTCTTGTTATTCATATTTTATTCAATTAATGTCATCGTAGATGTGGACAAATTTCTAATTTTGTCTCATGGGGGAGTGATGGTATTCCGTCTCTGGTATCTGTTACCATAGAGGAACTGGAATCTAGATCCCTAAATCTAGGAAAGAGGGCTTGCTCGCAAATAGAAGAACTTAATCGAGTACGCCTGGTCGAGTCAGGTAGGTTTTTTATCTTCTTACTGACTCCTTTTCTTTTTTCCGTTTCCTCTTCTGTTTCCAGTCTTCTCATTCCTCTTCTCCGCTTTTTCGGACTCTTCTGGAGTCTCGCCTCTTCCCACGCCTTTCTATAGTTCTAACATATGACCTTTGAGAGTGGACGAGTTTCTCTACAATCTGTGGGAGGTGCTGGTGTTCCATTGCTGGAATTTTTAGTCATGTTTAAAAGGGGATTGCTGACCTCTTTCTAGGGTAAGTAGGCCTCGGAGTTCGGATCCCCCAAACCTACAATGAAAGCTCCCTCTCATCTAGAAGAACCTAATTGAACTCGAACGCATTTTTTCTCTCTTCCTCCCCTCATGGTCATTTTCTCTCCTTTTTCTACTGTCTCTACTCTTTTTATTTTCTCATTTTCCTTCTTCGATTTCACATTCTTTTGGTGTCCCCACCCCCGCCACACACACACACACACACACACATACACACATATTTTTAATTACCCAATTACACTATGTTATTAGACTTGGATCAAGCGTTAATAGGCTGTAATAAAAATAAAAAGTGAAAGGGGGTTATATTGTATTAATAATGAAATGATAGCATAATATATATATATACAGGGTGTCCGAGAATTATCTGTACAATTTTTGGCTGTTATTAAAAGTCAACCATGAAGTGCAGAAATTCCAGTGTTGTCCCATTTTACAGAGAATCTCATTAAGTTTTTTCTGATACCAAGTTTTGACAAGTTTTTTAGGAATTCCAGTGTGTCCGAACATTATCTGTACAATTTCATCTTTTAATAAAATTCTTGATAACACGTAAAATTCTTAAACAAGATTATTTAGAATCTGTATTTTCAAAAGTTTCTTTTATTAAAGTAACGTTGTTACAAACATTCGATATGTGCACCATTAGTGATTCGCAAAACATCCAATCGATACTCCAAATGTTGCCATGTACGCTGCAGCATATCCACATCAATTCTCTCAATAGCAGCTGTGAGTCTTGCTTTTAAATCATCAATGTCTGTCACCCGCGTACATTTCTAAAACACTTGTCAAAACGTGGTATCAGAAAAAACTTAATGAGATTCTCTGTAAAATGGGACAACACTGGAATTTCTACACTTCATGGTTGACTTTTAATAACAGCCAAAAATTGTACAGATAATTCTCGGACACCCTGTATAACAAAAGTAACACGTGAATAATATTTATGATGAAAATAACTACGAAGGAAAAAGGAAACAGAATGGTGCTCAAACGCTTTCGTCTAATAACATCCTCAGGAACACTGAAATAAATAACAAGTTCTAGACTATATATATATATATAATATATATATATATATATATATATATATATATATATATATATATAGTATATAGGTCACAAGAAAGAATAAAAAAATAAAATAGAAAAATAAAAATTGTAGGAGAAGCATACAAATTTATAAGAAAAAATTACCAGAGTTTTAGCACTTTGCCCCTCTTGTCTAAATCCGTTCTGAACGAATTCAAAACAACACGATTAAACGAAAAAAAAACCCAGGCTAATGTTAAAATTATTTGTAAGTTGAATAATGGCAGACTCAAGAATATTTCTAAATAATGTTGCTTGAATGAAACAAAACTGAAGCATTATTCCAATCAATACAGTGGGATAACTCTGACAAATGGACGAAAAGGGCATTGGACGATTGTCCCGTTCTAACGGAATATTGATGTTGTTTTACACACGTGTGCAAATCCTTTCGCGTCTGTCTAATGTAAAAGGAATCACATTGTTTACAACCAATTTTGATAATGCCTGAATTATTGGTAGGCCTATTTTTTTATGATATTTTTCACAATATTGTCATATGAAAATACTACATTAATATTCAAAAGTTTAAGTACATTAGCAATGCCTAAAAATCCTGGGAAAAATGGAAGTGCTAAAATATTCTTCGACAAAGTGCGAGGGTTATTATTTATTATTCACACGACAAAAAGTTCGTTTTGCCTTGTTAAGACAAGATTCCAAAAACGCATCATTATTATTTTTGTTAGTGAACGTAAACTGAATCTAATTTCTATTTATACAGAAAGAGAGAGAGAGAGAGAGTTAACGCTCGAAAAACTGAAGACGGCAGACACACACACACACACACACACACACATTATTGACTATATTTTGAAATCACTGTTGAAAATTAGATTACATTCAAACATAAGCACCCCCCCGTGTGTCTATTGTGTATACTGTAGGTCTAAGGTGGAGTGAAAATCATAGATTACATTAAAAAATACCTCCCCCCGTGTGCCTATTGTGTATATTGTAGGTCTAAGGTGGAGTGAAAAACATAGATTATTGTCCATGAATGAAAAAACAAATGACAGCAGAAAACAAAAATATCAATACCCACTTTTTATATATATAAATAACCTTTGGTTAGCTTCCGCCTGAATTATTCATTCTTCTGACGAAGGTCAAGCTTTTCACTCCACCTTAGACCTACAGTTTAACGTGGAATCCGAACCACGCCCCATCAGCAGCCCAGCGTCTTAACCACTAGGCCACCTAGGGTACCCATTTATCTACAACCACTTTCTTTATTGTGTGGAAGGATGAACAGCTGGGTTTTGCTGCGCGCCGGCTGCCTTCGGGTCTCGAACCCGGGGCCAATGGTTTCGTAGTCAGCGACGCTAACCACTACACCACCGAGGCGCCTATATACAGGGTGTCCCATAAGTCGGGCATCATAGGAAAAATAATTAAAAAAGGTAAAACAAAAGCTTTTATTTACAGAACATGCTCAATATGTCCACCATTGTTTTCAATACACAAATTCAGACGTGATACCCAGTCAGCAAGCACACGGTGAATGATATCAGGAGTAATGGTGTTACATGCCCCAATAATGCGCTGCCGCAAATGTTCAACACTCCTAATTTTCTCTGCGTATACCAGCGCATTCAAGTGGCCCCAGAGATAAAAATCTAGTGGCGTGAGATCCAGGCTTCTAGCTGTCCATTCCATAGGCCCTCGACGTCCTATCCAATGACCAGGGAATTGTTGGTGCAGGTATTCCCTTACTTGGGTGCTGTAATGTGCAGGAGCGCCGTCTTGCTGGAACCATGTTGGGAAATTTCCTTCTTCATTGAAGACACTGGGGAAATGCTTCTTCCTTGAGCATACATAGGTAGGTCCTCCAGTGACATGTTCATCGAAAAAGAGGGGTCCTATGATGCGATCCTCCCAAATACCACACCATACCATCACCCGAGATGCACCTTGTTCCTTTGAAGAGGTATACCAGTGAGGGTTGTTTTGAGACCAGTAGACGGGTGTTCTGTCGATTTACCTCACCATTTCCATAAAAAACAGCCTCATCACTGAAGAGAATGGTGGACGGGAAATTGGCATCCCGAGCATATTGTCCCGTAGCCCATTCACAAAATTCCATCCGCCGGTCGGGATCATCTTCGCTTAATTTCTGTAGGATCTGAAGTTTATATGGATGCCATTTGTGAGCCTGAAGAATGCGATGGATGCTACTTTTCGACACTCCTGTCTCGGCGGACAATCGCCGAAGAGACTTATTGGGACTTCTGTTAAAATGAGCCAGGATAGCAGTCGCTGTATCATCGTCAGTGGACCTCCTTGAAGGTCCACTGCGTGGTTTATCTTCTATGGATCCTGTTTCCTTAAACTTTGCAACAAGTCTGCTAACACAACTCTGTGTTATTGGCTCGCGGTCTGGATGCAGTCTGTTAAATTCAGCAGCGGCCTCTCTTTGACTCCGATTTCCTATGAGTAGAATTATCTGGATTCGTTCTTCCTTGCTCACAGACATTATGGCGCCTGTAGAAAGAGAAAAATATGAATTATGGTTTGTAGAAATAGAAAAATATTAATTTTTCCTATGATGCCGGACTTATGGGACACCTGGTATATATATTATATATATATATTATATATATATATATATATATATAATCATGCGGGTTGCTTCTACAGAGCTTCAATTTAATATTTAGGAGAAATCCAATGACAAGGAGAAATGTAAATGCCATGAAAAGTCTTCTTTAATGCGCAACGTTTCGAGCAATACGCTCATCTTCAGGCTGTTTAATAACAATGTGAAATTAAAATCAATATTGAATGAAAAAACAAAACAGAAAATTTCTATAACCTATTCATAAAGACAAATTTTAAAAGACTGAGAAAAGAGGGTTAAATTCTAAGTTATACAGATTTACATATAAAAATGAAGAAGCTATTTTTAAATACATATAGTAAATGTGAAATTAATACACTGGAAAAATTAACAATAGTACACTGGAATAATGAAACTAACTAACCTTACACTGCAGTTTCCGAGGCTAACTAATTTGAGCAGAGGCAAGACGGGAAAAACAAGAGATGGCGAGGGCGATTGGGGAAGGGGGGATTATAAGGAATTGGGGAAGGAGGAGGGATCATAGCAAATTGAGGGGGACGGCAGGTGAGTCAACATTCAGACTAGGGGACAATGTTTTAATGAAAAGCGATTCCAAAATTCTTAGTGAGTTGGGACAAGTATTACAACCAAGAATTTTAAAATTGTCTAAAGTGACATCAGTTTTACATTTTATGCTGTGTTCGCGAATACTCGAAACTTCTTTAGTTTTTAAAATTTTACCTGTTCGGCCACTTATTCCCATATGCGAATAAAATCTAGCCCTGAGAGAGCGAACAGTGCTGCCAATGTAATTCCCAAGGAGACACCTAGGGCAGATAAATAAATATACAACACCGCTACGCAACGAGTCAGGGGTTCGATCCTTCGCTGAGAAAAAGCTACCTAAAGACGTTTTATTAATAATATGATGCGGAAATCAGTATGATAAAAAAATTTCCTTAACAATTTTGTAAATTTAAGCTTAAATTCCTTATTCAAAGGACCCATTTCAGGTACCAAGAAATATTTTATATCCTTCGGCACTGTAATACATGGAAGTTGAGGGCTATAAACATTATTTAAGAAGGATCTAATTAGTTTGTCTACATATTGAACAGGAAAACTATTATTAGTAAAGTATGATCTTAGATTATTAAATTCATCATTAAGTAAGGTAAAACTAGAGGTCAAATTATATCCTCTGAACAGGAGAGTTTTAATACAAGACATCTTATAGTTGAAATCAGTAAAACTAAAAAAGGTATGGACAAGATGGCCTCAGGGCTTATCGCCATGTTTGGAAGACTTCACGAAAGTTTCTCAAGTCAAAACTGGACTGTTATTTTCTTGAAATGTGTCGGACCTGCAGGGTTTTCCCGAAATTTGTTTACTTCAAACTCTACCGTGACAATCTATATGACTCTGAATTTTATCAATCGTCCCTGGAATATTTATTAAATAATGAAATTAATTATAAAATCAAAATATCAGATTCGCATAACAAGTCTCTTGGGCATTATATAACTACTCTTAAAAATACCTTGTCGTTGTTGGACTATTTATTAATAATTTCTCTTGTACAACGTGAACTAGAAAAATTTCACTCTACCATCTTGGAAACACATGAACGTAAGTTAAAGGCTTTGGGAATGAATTCACCAAATTTTTTCAATTCAGATAAGGTAATTTCGAATCTTTCTAGTTACACACTCTCCCCTCGGGAAAAGTTTTTACTGTCACTTGGTTTGCAATTTAAGCTTCCGTTGTTTCAAATATATAAGCCTTCGTTTTTTCTTTACTTTGAAAAATTTTTCAATGGCTTGAAAAATGTTCCCCATGTGGGTGAATTCAATAATTTCAAATGTCAGTTCTCAAATTTAACTCAAGAATTTTTTCATAAACTTAGAAATCTTAAATTTCAATCTTTCATATTTAGGAAGAGTGATTTGCAGTGTATTAAGAATTTGGCAAAGAACCAGGAGATTGTTGTGACTAGACCAGACAAGGGTAATGGAGTGGTTATTTTGAATAAATCGGACTACATAAACAAAACTAATGAAATCCTAAGTGATCTTACTAAATTCAAACAAATTCTAGAACCTGTCAATAAAGTCATTGTAAGGTTAGAAGACCAGGTTAATAGATTTCTGTCACGACTAAAGTCCTTAAAGATAATAAAAAATGATACTTACTCTCAGTTGTTCGCATCTGGTGCTAATCTTGCTCAATTATACTGTCTGCCTAAAATCCATAAAGCTGGAACACCTCTCCGTCCTATTTTAGCTTCGTATAACTTACCCACCTTTCAATTGGCAAAATTTGTTGTTCGTCTCCTGTCCCCCTTTGCGAAAAATGCTTACACTATAAATAACTCGTTTGAATTCCAAAAAGACCTCCTTGGTAAAAACTTCGATTCAAATACATACAGTATATATACAGTATATATACAGTATATAAAAGAAAAATGCATTCAAATATAATAATTAAACACTATATATATATATATATACACATTCTCAGAGAATAAAATTTTAAGTGTCTATTTACTTTCGCCATTCCTTTGAAGGCATCTCTGGAAAAAAAAATGTATAACGAGGTAAACTCGACACGCGTAAAAACTCACACCTGGCTTGCCCGAGGCTATTGAAGACCGCAAAGGTACATTTGACCTAAATCCACCCCATTCCACCTAAGAAAAACCTCTCTCGACTCCTATTCATTGTTTTTATTACTACCATTATTATTAAAGTTAAAAACAACATAAATATATACATAAGCATCACGTGCTTGTTTTCAAAATTATTTATAGGCTAAACTAGCCTTTGATTAAGTAATTAAGTAATTACAGTAGTAATAATAAGCTAAATCGGTTTTCCTTCTCCCCGAATTGTTCATTTTGACAAAGATCAAACTTGTCACCCGCCTTAGACCTACAGTTTAACGTTGAATCCGAACTATTTTTCTTTGCGTGTAGTATGTGGTATCTTCTTCATAGTCATTGTCTCTGTTAGTGAAATGAAATGAAAGAATGAATGAATGAAAATGAAAAAATGGAAAGGTTTATTATTATTATTATTTTAATTTTTATTGCGATGATTTCAGGAAGATTAAGCTTATCGCTCCTCCTCTCGAGTTGATCTGATGAAGTGGTGAGTTGGCTTCTTTTACTCTCCACTTCACATAGGTACACCCGACTCATCAGGGATTGTATGTACCAAGAAAGTACAATGTCACCATCCGGACTCGATCTCTCAACCACGGATCAGCACCCCAGCGTCTTAACCACTAGGATACCTAGGGCGCCCATTTATCTACCAGCCCAACCAGTCATTCATTTTCACGAGTTAAACACAATTTAATCACACTCCACTACTACGCGAGAATTGGCAAGTAGAAAGTCAAGCCGAATACATGAACCAAAGTTGAGGATCGAATAGTATGACCGCAAATAATAATAATGTAAAATATTGTCGTGATAGAGATTGCAAGTGGCAAATGTTGATCAATGTTGCAAAGGGATGAGGGATATTGCATAAAGGGGTGGGTTCTAAAATGGGAAAACCGAGAATAGTGTTACTAATGCAAATATTTGAAACCATCGAGGTAGAGATTGCAAGTGGCAATACAACACCTTGAGATACGAACATTAAATCTACGGAGAGAAGATAAAGACACCATTGGTCGACCAATCAGGACGTCCAAAGCGTGGATTCGTAATATAGGTGTTACGATTGGTACATAAATTTAATATAGCCCCGCCCATTTACATTGGCAACCAATCATCAAACTTACGAACCGCCTATTAGTCTTTTTTGGGTGGTGCTTGGGGGATCATTCATATAAAAGGAAATATTTTCAGCTGGTAATCATAGTAGTTATTTTCACTAGTGAATAAACATTCTCTCCGCCATGAATCAAGAACTTTACAGTTTACCGGATTTATATCAAGATGGAGACACTGCAGCGTTGTCCACAATTAATCTTAACGCAGCCGACCGGGATGGATTATTTCCAACGCAAACCGTTGATGATATTTGCAATGACGCTCCTTACGATCCGACGCAAGGGACTGCCGTAGAAATGTAAGTAATTATGTGCCTGTAATTTTATTTTTTGTAGCCAATTATTCGCAAACTTTTTATTTATTTAATGTGCCTGTCATTAGGAGAAAGAGCACTGTTCTGGATTATTTCATTATATATATGGAGGGTTGTAGTAATTCATCTCATCACATTAAAAATGCTTCATTTAGGTATCCGCAATTATAGATTAGTTTGCAATTAATAGTATGCTAAAGTCATATTTTGATACACTGAATTTTTTTATAGCAATCTTTTGCATGTTTTAAATAATTTTATAAATTCCATAATAAATGTTATTCGGCATTTTCTCTTAAAGGAACTTCTCTGATCGATTCAAAGATATCGTTACATTGTAATACTCTTACTATATGTATACTCTGCTTATGTTTTAAACAATTGGGTTCTTATTAAAAAAGATTTAGTATGAACTAATTAATTATTCTTTCTCCTTTAAGGTCCGGTGAGGATTTGACACGTGTTATACAATCTTTTCGTTTTGAAGAAACCCATGTCGTGGACCTGAATACGTAGGTAGAAGATTTACCGAGCAGTCAACCCAACGACTGTCAAATCATTAATAAACTAATGTAAGTATTTTTTTATGTTTCGATCTTTTTTGGGGGGAAAGATGACAATGTATTTTCATCAATTTATTAAATTAAAGAAATCATGTTTTTAATAAAATAACCATCTTAAGCTAGAGAAAATCCAAACTAACATTATTGGTTACAAATACATATATACACGAACAAAACATCATATTATACAACGAGTACGCACAATCGGAAAAAGACTTTTAATCCGTCTGCATACCATTTCGTCGTTTCGTTGAGTGTGACACGGGTCGAATAATTTTTAAAGTTTTATAAATTCTTTACCACGTGACATATGCATGCGAAATGAAAGGCAATACATCCCACAAGTATTACTAAAATATCCTTGTAGACGGAAGGGATTCCATACAATTTCGGGGATATGCATCTGATCGAGAAATTTTACAATAGCAGGGTCCCTCCAGGGTTGAGTCCTGAGTGAATCAAAATAGTACATGCGGTCCCTACTTTTAAAATAAATTGCAAACCAATGAATCCCTTCACTACCAATAACATCTGTGTTCACAATAAGACTACAGCATTCTCTCGTAGTTAGCAATTTCAATGTTTCATTCTTCGCAAACACACTGATAAATTTGGAACGTGTGATTCGTTCACTATTCATTACTCTCTGAAGTGTATTTGCATCCACTTTAAAAGTCAGTGACAACGCTCCTAAATCTGTCTACTTCTATTAGGGCTCGTGACATGAGGCGCGTCTATAGGCTTGGCGAATTCCAATCTGACTGAGACGTTTCCACTCCGTTGTGGACTTAAGTGTGTATTTACACTAGCAGATAAGTCGGGTGTGATGTCAAACGGATAAAGGTTAAATTGATCGATGAATTCTTTCTGCGTTACTCCAATCCCGAGCTCATCACAATTACCTGCAATATAGGCCAGATTAATATATGCTCTCGCGCAAAGCGGTAACACAGCGTCTGATGAGTGGTCCGTATCCAATATTCCTTCCAATGCAACGCCATTAACGTATAGAGTTATATTTTTACGGCCGAAATTCTCGAATTTAAAGGCATTCTTTATATATTTTCCATTCACCGAATTGTGTTCCTGCATTCCAATTAATGTCCTTTTAGGTAGACTTCCCGGGGCGATGTTTTCTATCTGTTTCGATGACAACCCTGCTGGCACCGTGTATACTTTGATCTGTACTCTGTTAATTGGGTATTTTACTGTGGCGTGTAGTAAATTTTTCTCAATTTCTATTTGTTTTGGTGAACTTAATTTCACTCGCCGTACGCGGAGGTATGTCTCCATTATGTGAATGACAACGGGTTTTGCTCCCCTTTCTTGATCAGCATCCAGATTTAAACAGATCTCAGGATTCGTGCGGATGAGCTATATTTTCATATCAACTCCATTCACAAGCAACTTCTCTTGGAATGTGAAATCTGAATGCAGGCGTCCAAAACACATATATCTTCTTTTTAGAATTTTTAAATTTGTCCTTTATACTACTTTCGTCTTTAGCTTGATAATATCCCTCGGCACTTAAAAAGGTATCCTTCGCTTCTTTGGAAAAGTTTAGGACATTTTCCAGATAGGATCGTAGGTGGTAGTACCCCGTTCCTGCCGATATGTTGACCTGATTTAAATATACTTCACACTGGTTGAATAAGGAGTGCAGAAAGTTTGTTTCAGGGTATACAGCATATTTGTCATCACAGTCCGTTCCATCAGAATGGGCTATACGTAGTTTAGCGTACATGTGCACACAGCTTGGTTAAAAAAGTAAGGGCCTGAGTTAGGTATCACGAATTCTAGAGGGGCACTCGGGGAACTCATTATGTTTAAAGGGTTAATTGTAATAAAGTCACTGTGTTCAATAGAAACTTCAGTTGGAGGCATGTCAAAGAGGGACAGCTCCGATTTACAACATTGTGAACTACACGGATGGAAGCGTGCCATGACGAGTTAGAAATAGTGTTTCCTCTCTCGACAAGTAGTAAACAAACTATGATTCATGAGATCAATGTCCTTAGCTTATATCAGTCAAAAAAATGGTCAACCGTAGATTTCATTCGCTTAGAACCCTTCTTTTTTTATATCCTTTTACGGTTAATGCCACGTGGTGGTAATCCCTTCTACCGGACAGCACTCTTCTCACCACCACGCATTTTTCTCTTTGCATCTTTGACGATTTCGTCCCGTGTACGCTTTAAGTATCTTTTTAGAGCTTCTTTAGGTTTAGCCCCAGCCAATATGTCTTCTGCCGTGTTAAGACCTGATTGTAACGCTTTCCTCCCGAGGTATCTGGCACCCCTCTTCAGCAAGGGGACAGCTGTACGTAGTATGGTTGAAAAAATGGAGCCAAGTCCACTACCACGCTAGTATCTCATACCTCGATAGACTGTGAAAGGCTTTCTGTTCATTATAACTCAGTGCGTCGAAAGTGCAGCTTCACTGTTAAGCTCCCGTTACCGAATGGGAAATTTTTTCTCTCAATCGTTCTTATATAGAGAGTGTCCCAAAAAATGTTTACACATCATATTAACATAGATATCAATAAGCAAAATAGGCGGATAGTAAATAGATAGCAAATAGGCTTCTTTAATATTTAAATGTTCGAAATATCAGCCAGCAGCGTCAATACCTTCATGGTTGTGCTGCTTACTTTAATGTTTTAAATGTTCAAAATGTCCGCCACTAGCATCAATACATTCTTGACAACGGCGCGCAACAGATCGGCATACTGTTCGGATTGTTCGGAGTGGAATGTTGGCACAGGCTATTTCAATTTCGTGTCTCAAGGCCTGTAGTGTCCTTGGTTTTTCAGCATACACAGTGTTCTTCAGAGTGCTCCACAAGTAAAAGTCTAAGGGTGTTAAGTCAGGAGATCGTGGTGGATACTCCGTACATCCCCTACGTCCTATCCATCTTCTAGGAAAACAAACATTGAGAAAATTTCTAACGTCATTGTGGTATTGTGGTGGCGCGCCATCCTGTTGAAAGTAAAACTCTTCTTCCAAAAAAAGAGCTCTGATTGAAGGTACAATGTTGTCTCGCAGCATTGATAAGTAAGCAGCACCTGTAACAGTGTCCTCAAAGAAAAATGGCCCTATCAGTCCTCTGGAAGACAGACCACACCACACTGACACTCCTGGTTGATTAAGTGCTCGTTCTTCTGTTACGTTTGGATTTTCGGTGGCCCAGTACACACAGTTGTGTCGATTGATAGTACCATTAAGTTTAAAAGTGGCTTCATCGGACCAAACAATGAAATCAGGAAAAGATTTTTTCATCACACGTGTGCAAAAACCACTCACAAAATTCTTTTCGACGATCTGGATCGTCCTCATTCATTGCATGGAGCAGTCTAGGTATGTACGGTTTCCACTTTTCACGTCGCAAAATGCGATGAACGCTGGATTTAGAAACACCAGTCTCACGAGAACATTGCCTTGTAGACTTATTTGGAGAGTTTGTGAAGGCCTGTAACACGGTCTCAACACTTTCATTGTCAGTTGAAGTGCGACGTCTTCCAGATCGGCCTTTGTTGACGTTTTGCACTGTTCCGTCAGTCTCAAACTTATCACGTAATCTTGTAATTGTTACCCGTGATGGTGGTAATGTCCCAAACTCATTTCTCCAATGTCTCTGTACCTCAGCCACATTCTCTGTCTTCCAGTAGTGCTTCAGAATCCACTTACGTTGCTCAAACGATAACTGCAATGCCGCCATTTCCAGTAACAAGGGATACTACTGTTATTTAAGTACAATACACCATTACTATACTACTATATTACTATTACTAAGTACTATAAATATACTAATACATCAGCGCATATTACTAATCATCTAAAGCAGGGATTCCCAAAGTGGTATGTAGGAAGCTTCCAGGGGGTCTCTAAGCTTTTTGAAAAATAGTAACATTAACTATATTAAAATAAATTTCCATTTCACACTAGACATTCGGTAAGTGTTTATGAAACTGGTTTAATGAGCGTAGAATGTTTAATTTTACATTAATTTAAAAGCTATCTATGTTTATGAAATATACTATAGTTTGTAACTGAATTCATAATTTTTTCTGTGGTGGGTCTATGTCCGTACGGAATTAATATTTAGGGGTCCTTGGTGGTAAAAGTTTGGGAACCCCTGATCTAAAGTGTGCATGTTGATATATATATATATGTTAATATGATGTGTAAACATTTTATTGGGACACCCGGTATATTGAGATATTGGTTATTAGATTAGCTGCGACATTCACATAATGGGGCCTGTCATATGTAATACACAAACTCTTTCCTCTATGGTTGGGGATGTGGGCAATGCGCAGCAGGCGTGCCTGGGTATCCCCAACAAACTGGTGCTCCACTTTATTGCTGTAAATATAGCACATGTCTGGGGGTTTATAGCCATCAACCATTTTCTCCAATTTCAACTCATACATTTGGCTGGACAAGTGTTGTGCCTCGTGAACTGTATCTCTTTGGATGACTGATCGATATCGTCCATCGGTCATAATTTTGAACACTCTTTGGTCTTTAATATTTCGGTTAGCCTGCGATTTTAGGGCCACAGTACATGCATGGGGATCATTGTTTACGATTTCGTATACTAAATCGCCCGTAAGATTTGAGCTTTTTAAACTTACGTTTAAGTCTCTCACAACATCCTCGCCGCACCATAGTGACCCGGCCTAGTGTTACTTCTGTACTGTAATACCGTGCATCCCAGTCAGGGCGGTACGCATGTTTCATCCCGAGTTACCCCGGCTTTTTCACACTCATTACAGTCTCTAAGAATCGTAAAAACGGTTCTTTATAATCAATATTAAAAAAGGGTCAGCTGAATTTCGCATATCCCACCTCATACGATCACGACCCAATTCAATGGGTCCATGGAGTTCTGTTACAAAGTTGGCTAGTGTGTTGTTAGGGTGTACAGACAGGGACGAGGAGGACGGGAGTGTGACGTAGAAATGGTTAGGCGCCATGTTGCATACTATTTAAGCTTCATTATTGCATCAGCTTTTATATAGGTGTTGAAGCTTTCTGGGTATCCTAGCCATTTCACCAGGTACATTTTTCTCTTTCCTGAACCTTTGCTTCCTAAAATTTTCTCAATTTTAAACACATTTTTTCCTAAATTAAATGCCTTTCTGCAACTCCTCGCGGTAAAAGCCTCCTGCGATTTCTTCCCCATTCAAATCTTCAACGTAATACATCATTATCTCGCTTTAGGTCTCATAGCCCTAACTTTAAAAATCTCACGTGTCCATCCTTGCTCAAATCCCTTCGCGAATTTATTTCCCGAACGCGACAGCCTTACATAATCATTGATTTTGAAACGCGCAGAGTGTGGTGGTGGTGTTCCATCTCTTCTCACCTCTGGCGCGTACCTCTTTCTAAAACTCGTTAGGTGTTGTCCCAATCGTGCGATGGTGTGAGCGGTTGTAGGATGAGGCCAATGATTCCAGAATGTCTAGAAATCTGTATGTGTTTTTTGTGTAAAATAGCGGTGCATGCGTTCCTTTATGGTACGTTGAACTCTTTCAGCTAAAGAAGCCTTATGTATAGAATTGGTAGTGTAGTAGCTGATATTAAACTCTGTCAACATGTTCTGAAAAGCGGCCTATAAATTCTTCCCCATATCCGTACAAAAATAGCCAGGAACCCTGTTTTCTTTCAACATCAGTTTTGGTGGCTTTAGCAACTGTTTCAGGTGATTTATTTTTCAGAGGAATTAGCCACAGATATCTAGAGAATACATCTATTATGAATAGAATGTAGCGGTAACCATCGTTATACACTGAATATCTTTGCATGTCTGTTAAATCTGCTTGCCAAATAGAGTCAATCGAAGCAGCTGTTGTCTTGGCTGTTTTAAACCTTTTTCTCACAGGCTTATGAAGTGTATAAGCGTCCTGCTCCCGCAAAAACTCTCAACATCTTTTTTCCCTACTCCGTAAACACTTCTGTACAGTCTATCTACGCCTCCGTAGGAGGCTGGGTAGAAATCATAATAACGTCTTCTTAATATGTTAGCCATTTGCGTATTTTAGAGGCACGTGGGTAGGGTTGACCGTTGTTTAACCTCTTCTTTCTCCTCTTCAGAGGTGTTACCGCCGGGGGTGATGGCGTCTTCAATTGTGTCACGTGCGATGCATGTTCCAAGTCTTTTAACCTGTTCAGATTTCCTATCATTGTTTTGGGGACATTTATTTGTTGTAGTCTTGCTTTAATATGCTTCCATCCTGATGGTGAGGGCCTATCCCACTTTCTCACCAGATCATGGACGATGTCTACGATATTCGATCCCTGTACCTTTGCTCCTTCCACAATGATCTCACCTGTATCGGTCCATTGTATGTGGGGTCCTCATTCAATAGATTATAAAGACTTAAACCTTTATTCCTCAATGTATGTGGGAGGGTGCTTTTTAATACATGCTCGATATGTTGTGTGGCCGACCCATTAATCTTTGGTTGGTCAGCTCTATCGTCGGACACAGGTCCTATGTCACCATGTCCATCGTTCCGTGCTGTGCCTAATAACCACGGGAATCTCTGTCGGTTCTTATAATTTTCGTACTCGTGAAGAAATTTCTGCAGAGCTTCTTGGTATAAGATTCTTTTCTCATCAGGTGTTTTTTCACTGTTTAATAGGGCTAACAATTCGCTTTCCATTCTTTTAAGCCTGCTTTTACGGGGATCTAGATCCGTGTCTGGATTCTTTGAACTTTGCAGTGAAGCATACACCTCGTGTGGAATCACTACCACTTTCTTCATTATATTAATCTAGTCAGTAAAGGACCCAAAACTGAAAATAAGATGGGGAGGAATGACCCTCCTCTTTGTACAATAATTCGTTTTTTCTTCCCTACAGTTTGACTTTTACGAGCGAGTGCACGTATTATGTTCTTGTAACGGCGTAGGCGAGCCTTCTGAGGGGTTTCATTGATACATTGCAATTTATAACGTTAAGACAGATTTCACAGATGCATTTTAAAAAGTCGGAGTCGATATTTTTAGCAAACATCTGCTGCATTGCCCGGGGCAGTCGATGATAGATTTTTATTAATTCATGGTATTTCTTTAGCCTCTTTTCATTCTGGAATATACACCGTTTCAGGCTCGTTTGGAAATATATTCGTTCTTAGAAGCACCCTAAACGTGTTTCGCGGATGAAGGTCGCAAAGCAAATATCCGTAACGCGGGCTTGTAGCTTCTTTATAAACTTCCAAAAACTCCTTACGCTGATTCGGGAACATTTGATTGGCTAATACCCCAATTTGTGATACATCTCTACGTTGCGCGAATAAGACTAGATATTGTGTATTTAACGACACATCGCGCATGTATCTATTTTTGAAAAATAGATTCTGATTGATGAAGAACACGCTTATGTTAAGATGGTGGGAGAATACTGTAAATGTCTCGGCAAACGTTTTATCCATCTCCAACATGAGATCGTCAATTACAATGACTGTATGTTCATTTCCCTTTAACGAATTAACGTCATATACACCTTTGTGGAACAAAATATCATCTTGGTACTCGTTGAACACTGATTGATACGTCGAATAGCACCATATAACTTTATGCACAAATTTTGAGAACATCTCTCCCTTTTCTTTAATGATTTTAAGCATAAACACAGTTTTACCACATCCTGTAGGGCCAGATATAATACATGTGGATGGGCTCGTGAACCTGAATTTTTCTACAGAATCCATTTCTAACACGTCACACTCCTAAGTGGGTCATTTACAAAATATAATAAATATTTAAGTGATGACCCTTATATTCTACAGTCTTGTTTTCTCTTCTCCCACAGAACCGTGAATGACGATGAGGTACAGCACCCCATCATCGATATTACAGATGACCCCGACGACAGTGTAGTTGTGATCACAGAATCCATCCCCTGCGAGTCCACACCAGCGATACCTGTAGCACGCGACAATTCAAAGCGGAGGCATGATGAAGAGCCCTCCACGTCAGGTATAAAGCGTGCCAGGATTGCGCCGGTTGTTAGACCACCAGTAATAGAGCCCCAACCTCTACGTCTTACGACACAACCCCCACAATAGTACCTTCCTCAAATATACCCCCTTATTCCTGTTCAATTCCGGGTACATCCTCCACAGCACAGCAGCTTCTCGTTCTGTAGAGGATGGCATAACATTCGAGTTGGTGCGCACCGCTACCCCACCCAGCCTTGACTAGAAATCGGTATATAGTCAGGGTTGATCCTAGATCCATGTATAGCAATGGTGTTGAACACGGACTACGGCGCATAGTTGAACGTATTGTAGAGTTTGCCCTTCAGAACCGCGACGAACGTGAAGTCAGGACGAGGCTGTCCTTCGGATTCGGGTCAGATGACGGAGATGTAGATGATTTTTGGGTAGTAATATTCAGACGCTTGGCAGCTGAAGATATAGAGTATATATTAGGCCGTATAATGCAGGCCTCTCAAAGTAGTATAGCCTTCAATATGGACAACTTCACGGTAAATATTGACCGTGTATTCCGTGTTGCGGGTCATAGTGCCACACCTTATACTCTTAACTTCAATTCTCAGGCTATTTATAGACGGCATATAAACGTCGATCGTGGTTGCGGCTTTATAGCAGTAGTCTTAGCTCGTATGTTTACTGTACTAAATACACGGACCCAAAAATTTGGTTGCCTACGGTAGTGGAGCGTGCCCGTAAACTAGCTGTAGACTGTAAACTTGAGTTTGACTGTAATATGGGTCCTGAGAGCTGAGAAGGGTAGAACAGGAAATGAATGTTCGTATAGTTGTATTTGGAATGGATGATCGTCGTAGGACTGTGTATTTTTAAAAGCAGTGTGAGAGATCGTACAAGACCCCTACTTATTTTAGGACTGTCAGGAAAACGTATCTCCCCATCCGTAATATAAGGGACCTTTACGCGAGTTATGATAAAAGTCGAAAATATGGACGACATCATGATTTGTGTAAGGTGTATCGAGTTTGCGGATGATATAGTGAAACATTGTAAAGATTGCCACATGGTATGTGAGCAGTGTAAAAGCTCCAAATGTGAAAGCCGTGTAGTTGAAGCTGAGAAGAGGGATTGTGATGTGTGTAGACGCACATTTTTCAATAATAACTGTTTTGAGCTCCATAAATCAATTGGCACGTGCAGGAAAATGAGAATCTGTGAATGTGGTATGTTTCATATGATGGATAATTGGGGGAATTTCAAGCATAAATGTGATGAAATTCACTGTTCTACATGCCATGAGAAATATAAGGCGGTTGGAGTAAAGCATGTATGTTATATGAAAGATGCTAAGCCTAAAAATAGCCCTTGTATAACTGTGTACTACGATATAGAAACATACACGAACGCTGAAACCAAAGAGGTTATTCCACATTTACTTGTAAGCCAGACTATCTGTGATGAGTGTATGGAGATCGAGTGTGATGAGTGTCACAAATGTGGTAAACGGACAAACGTTTTTAAAACGAATGCCCACCATAGCCCTGTGAAACTCTTTGTATCCTATATTGTCAAGTTAGCGGATAAGTTAAAAAAAATGACTGTATATTCTTGCCCACAACGGGGCAAAATTTGACAGACAGTTCCTTTATAAAGAGTTGCTTGAGCAAGAGTCATCTGAGATATTTACAGGTGATCCCTTGAAAAGAGGCAACAAACTAATACAGATGCAAATAAGAAGTAATGTACAGTTTAAGACACTTTATTATTCACACCTTGTAAATTAGCAAAGCTACCCAAGGTGATGGGCTTAGCCGCTGAAGTTTCAAAAGGATATTTCCCTTACACATTCCTCACTAGCGAAACTTTAAATTACGTAGGATTACCCCCACCCAAACATTACTTTAACTATGAATGTATGAATACAGATGAACGTGAAGATTTTGACCGCTACTACAACAGTTTTAGTGAATCTAAACCTTACAATATAGCTGATGAATGTGAGCGTTATTGCGTGAATGATGTGCGCGTGCTTAGAGTATGTTTCCAGGCGTTTAGAAGGATGTACATTAGGGTGTCCCACTTTTCAATTTTGTTTTTAAAAGTATAGGTTATCGTAGTTTTTCCCATTATTTGGCACTATACTAGCACATTGGTACCATTTTTACAAAAATTGATCAATATTTAGGGGTCTCGCATCGACCTTGAAATTACGAGTTTTTTTTTTAAATGCATACTTTTTAACTTTTTACTGAATCAAGATAAATCATTAAGTAGGGATGTTTTCTGAATCCTCTTGGTGAGAGAAGTCGTTTGGTGTGCCTTTCAATGTCATACGACTAACGGTTTAAAAGTTGTGCCTGTATACAAGTAATACCAATGTGCTAGTATAGTGCCAAATAATGGGAAAAACCACGATCACCTATACTTTTCAAAAAAATCAACAAATAGCAGACAAATAAGGAAGAAAGAAACAATAACTTAAACAATCACTTTTGCATTGTATTGACCACTATCACACGTCACTGGCTGTAACGTTGTCCCTCTGTGCTTTGTCATCGTGGCGAGTGATGATTTCTTGAAGTCGCCGGGCTCTTTCCGGTTCTTTTCCACCACTTGCAGAAGATCCTGCAGCTGTGCCTCGTCCTTTGTGACCTTGTTCGCATAGTCTTGTATCAGTTGGACTCCTCTTTCAGCGACGTCATTGGTGACCTGGAGATTAGAGATCACATCCTTCAGACGACAAAAGTCCTCGTTCTCGTCCCACTTATCAGTTGGCAGGGTGAGCCACGAAGACCCATATATCTTCAGACCTGCAAATAAGAACCAGGAGGACTCGTCGATCAGGTCGGGGAGTAGCGTCATCTCGTCGACTGAGACGTTCTCGTATGTGAAGTCTTTGGGTACAGGGAGGTGGGACAGCTTCTCTGCCATCTGTTGCTTCACAGTGCCATCCACCTTGTTGCTGCATAGAGCGAAGATGTCTTCTTTCTTGTCCTTGTCGGACAGCAGTCGATTCTTCTTTATATCTTCGACAGCGTCAGATGCTCCGATATCCCACAGCTTGTCCACACTGTCCGAAAACTTCTGCCGTTTTTCTTTCTCCGGCGTCAGTTTCTCGTTTTCTGCTCTTTTGGAGTAAGTGCCACTCTTTCCACAATGCCTCTAGCTTCCGTTCGCAGTTGAGCTTTGTGATTGTTTTAATGCGGGCCATGTTCCAAAACTTTAAGACGTTCTTACGGTTTCTTTGAATGCGTCTTTCCTGTTAGCAGTGTACTGGATAACACTGAAGAAGTATTGCAAAACCTGCCGTGTTGTTGGCAATTTGCTACCACTGATGGAGGACGACGGTTGGCCAACTAAAAAAATTTCCGAGGCCGATCTTGGAGAAGGTAGCGATGTTATTTTCGCCTTTCCTTTTGATGACTCTCTTTTGTAGCTTCAAGAGTTCTTCCAGTTATGGTTGCCATCGATTTGTCCATGACAAAGGATGAGGAACTCAGACAGAATTTCAAAATGTTATGATCTGCAAAAAAAGAAATAGGTTAGGTACCTGGCACAGGCATAGTGCATTTTCTAATTACCTCTATACATTATACATTCCGCCCGGGTATGGTGACTCATTTTTTTGAAAAGTATAGGTGATCGTGGTTTTTCCCATTATTTGGCACTATACTAGCACATTGGTATTACCTGTATACAGGCACAACCTTTAAACCGTTAGTCGTATGACATTGGCAGGCACACCAAACGACTTCTCTCATTAAGAGGATTCAGAAAACATCCCTACTTAATGATTTATCTTGATTCAGTAAAAAGTTAAAAAGTACGCATTTTTAAAAAACAACTAGTAATTTCAAGGTCGATGCGAGACCCCTAAATATTGATCAATTTTTGTAAAAATGGTATCAATGTGCTAGTATAGTGCCAAATAATGGGAAAAACCACGATCACCTATACTTTTCAAAAAAAATTGAAAAGTGGGCCACCCTAATGTACATAGGCTGTTTCCAATGCGATCCGTTGCAAGTCGCAACCACCATCGCCTCATTATGTTTTACGGTGTTCAAGAATAACTTCATGCCTAAAGACACCTTAGCCGTTATTCACAGAAACAATCCCGCAGTTATAGGCACAAGGCTATTAACTGGCTCAAACACATACAGCAGCAGACAGGTGTATACATAAAGCATACCCGCAACACGGGGGAAGTACCCATGAAGGTTAATGGTCGTGTTTTTTGGGATGATGGTCTAAGCGTAAACCGTGCCACTGGTAAGAAGAATGTGTACTCCTTTAACGGATGCTCCCGTCCTGAGTGTGGAATCGTAGGAGATATCCACAGTAGATCTCTTGCCGACAGTCTTGCGTGAACCCGCACCCGCGATCAACTTATAGTCTTCCAGTTCATTCACAAAGTCTTGTGGGAGCATGAGTATGATGCACGGATGGAAAGAGATGAACAGTACCGTGAAGAAATAAACACGATCAAACGTTCAATGGTGCTGGATACTCTCAAATGCGGTGATAGCTTGTTCGGAGGGCGTACAAATCCCTTCAAGCTATACTTTCCGCCTACGGAGGGCGTGAAACTCCATTACTACGACTTCTGTTCTTTATATCTCTACGTGATGAAGAAAAATCCGTACCCCGTGGGTGCACCTGTGAAGCTGGTGGGACCTGACATGCCCACCATCGAGGTGCTCTCAACAAATTTGAACGGGTACTATTTCGGCCTTTCTTTCGTAGATGTGCTCCCCCTACGCGATTTATGGATGCCGATCTTACCCGTCGTTATAGACCACACGCTCATGTATTCCCTGTGCGTGAACTGCGCAGAGGAGAACAATAGGGAATGTAATCATACAACCAACCAGCGTAACATCAGAGGTGTATATACAAGCCCAGAGGTGGATCTAGCTGTTCGCCATGGCTACAGAATATTGAAGGTACATGAGGTGTGGAGGTTTCAGAAGCTACCCAACCTTTTCACGCCATATATAAACGCTTTTTTGAAGGATACGGTAGAAGCATCAGAGTATCCGCGAGGAGTTGATACCGAAGATGAAAAATCGTCTTATATTCAACGTTACCGTGACCGTGAAGATATACAGCTTGACCGTTCCCAAATTGTAAAGAACCCAGGCAAGCGCTTTAGTGCAAAGTTGTGTTTAAACAGTCTTTGGGGAAAATTTGCACAGAATACCGGCAAAGGGAACGTTCATTTGGCACAAAGTTATAGTGAAGTCTGGGATTATGCCAACGCTCCCGATAAAGAGGTCATGGAGATCGTGAATGTAGATAATACTTACATAATAAAGTACAACAATACCGAATTGGCCACAAATACCTCATGGGTTACAAACATACCTGTGGCCAGCTTCACAACGGCATACGCACGCATCAAACTTTGGGGTCTATTGCATTCGCTTGGTCGGAGGGTTTTGTATGCCGATACAGATAGTGTGATATTCACAGCGAGGGAGGGTGAATACATGCCTCCTATTGGTGAATTCCTCGGGGAGTTAACTGATGAGATCAAGGATGAGTATGGAGACATCGCATACGCCGACTCTTTTGTCTCAACAGGGCCAAAAACTTATGGGGTACGGTTGAGGGTGGGGGAGCATATGAAATATATCGTGAAGGCTAAGGGTATCACGCTCAACCAGGCGAATCGGCGGGTCGTTAACTTTGATTCGTTGCAGGATCTAGTGTGCTTGGATGATGATGAGGGCGACCAGCCGCTCCAACTAACTGTAGGTACCCACAATTTTGGGGCGCAGAAGCTGGGGTGTGTAAAGGAACTTAGGGGTACAAAGGTGTGCAGTAACACCTATAGGAAACGTTACCAGGTGCCTGGTACCTATGATACCGTGCCCTTTGGATACCATAATCTTTGATATGTCTATTGTTAATATGTTTATTTATTACACGTATTTGTAAATATATATACACCTTGAATATTTCGTTCATTAAATAAATCGTGTTTCAATTACCGTTTCACGTTCTCCTTTGTGTGTGTGTGTGTGTGTGGTGTGTGTGTGTGTGTGTGTGTACACAGGAGAAAATTCTAAGCTCCGCCCAGCGTGTGTACAGGAGAAAGTTCTAAACTCCGCCCACCTGTATGATTGGTCACTTAACTCCTGCTACTACCTGGGCATATCTCTTCCCTGCGTGCTCAGTTGATCGCAGCAAGCTCTGGATCTCAGACGTGCATTTCCCAACGTAGACGAAAAAGAGTAATGGCTACCTTTAATATTGCGTGTTCGACGTTTATGAAGTGGTATTCGGTAAAGTGTGAAGACAAGGTTACTGAATGGCTCCCTATTCCACCCTCCTTTGATACTTTTAAGATTACATTGAATCGTGCGAAGGAACAAGAGGTACAATTACTCTACGGCTATTGCAGGATTGCAGCATTGCAGGATTTCGTGGTATAAGTGATGTATTGAACTATGTTGTAGGACTAAACTTTATAAAAGCTTACATATACTGTGAAGTGGAAGAAACAACACGTGCAGAAGAGAAGCAACGGATATGGTTAGTGAGTCTTGTTGATGAGTGGTACGACAAGCGATATTATGTCATGTTGCATCATACCGAGTACTCGTACCCTGCGACTGAGAATGTAAATCTTGTCACCATGGGGAATCTTAAGTTTTTTTACCACTATATTAATATATATCATGACGAGGTTTGTAGTGAGGTTATGGCTAAAGGGCTGCGTGAGTGTTTAACAGAATTTAGAGATGAGTATCGCATGCTAAGCAAAAAGGAAAAATATGGTTATATGTTTCCTCAAATAGTGCGCCGGAGTGTGAATAAAATGTGTTTAGTTCGTGAAAATCCCCCTATGCAAAAATGTCTGGCACGTATTCTGGGAAGTGGGAGTGATAAAACATTAAAACCGGTCTTCATGTATCGGAAAATTTCTCAAAACACCTACCCAGTATAATGGGATACAAGTATTCGAACAGCGCCGTACACGTTTCATCAGCTTATGATGTGACTCACTCCTCCCGTCGAGCCAATCCGTTGCATGTGGCTCATAGTCATCTCAGAGCTTGAACCGACTGGACGTGCGCTCCTCAAATACGATGGCACTTCCTTTGAGAAGCATTCTCAATGCCGTGTCCGATGTGTCAGTGACGAAGTCGTTGCGCGTGTTCAGGCGTGAAACCGGTGCCATTAATTATGTGCTGGAAACGATTTGTAGAAAAACAAACAAACGGAATGTTGTTTATTTAAGTGTTGAAGAGATGAATAGAATCTTCGTGGTAGTTGAGAAGTGGAGTGAGGATCGTTATAAAATTCCTGCAGGTGTAGGTACAAGAAGAGAGCAGATTAGTGACACACCTCATATGCCGTTGTTTGTACGTTGTGTATAAATAACGATCAGCCATGCATTGATATACGACTGATGTGGAAGAATGCATCTGATAAATAACGTTCTTGTCCCAACGCGAAACCGATTCATCCTCAACAGAATGTTTGAAATCGTCGGATTCTGCAAGCTGAACCCTATATTAGACGCGCGTATTACGGATATGCTTTATTTTGATACGGTTCTTGAATACGCATACACCGCTCTGCTCGATGGGTTTACTGAGTGTTGGACTGAACAAGGCGAGAATGGTCTAGAGCTGGATCCTTATTTAAAAGGTTTAGACTCTTTGAAATGTCATGAACTTTGGTACAAAGCACTTGTGCGGTACAGGGATGAGCTCACCTAGACTGTTCACCCTGAACTATTTCTTTATATAATGAGCACCTGTCGTAACGACTTAGAAGATTATTTCAACTGCCGCTATGCAGTGTGAAGAAGAGTTCACGATTGAAAAGCTCGGGTCGGTAAGAATAAACCCTCGATTGGAAATGAGTGTTTATAAACCTGTATTTAATAATGATGTTGTGGCTAACGATGACCTCTCTGTGCGTGCTTTTGATTGTATTCGTTTAAAGTAAACTTGCCAACCGAATGTAAAGTGGGCACAAAAATAGTATTGAACGATATGAAGGCCATTTACATAGAGTATAGGTATCCCTATAACTTGAGCGGTGAAATAATGTTAAGCTGTGTTTACTGCGTAGTGCAAAGCAACAATGATGTGACTGTAGACTCGATTACGTGTGAGTTTAGTGTTTTGCGCAGCAGAACAAAGTGAATGTATTTTGATGTATATATATTTTCAATATATTTAATTATTTAATATAATTGTGTATATATATATATATATATATATATATATATATCCTGTACTACTATATTGATGGTTATACTCCATCGTTTTGTACTTACATTATTTTTTTTATGTTTTTATTTTAGTTAAGTGCAGTAGAAGATAAATTGTATGTATTTATTTTCAATATATTTAATTATTTAATATAATTGTGTGTGTGTGTGTGTGTGTATTTCTCCTGTACTTTATAGTGATGGTTATACTCAATCTTTTTGTATTATGTTATTTTTTATCTTATTTTTTGATTATATATGTATATTCCTCGTTCGTATTTCTTATACTATTATTATTTTTTATTTTATTTTTTTATCATATATATTCCATCTTTTGTACAGGATTGTATATTTATTTTCTATATATTTCATGAAATTGATTCCAATAATTCGTCTAAATAAACAGAATTATGTAATGGTGTTTTATTTAATTCTTTTGGTTGTATATATAAACGATATTATTATTTAATTATATGTATACCAAATGGCTGGTTACGCCTTTTAAACCGACTGACGGATTTCTAAGCCAACTGTCAAGAATATATGGATTAATTAAATAAATAGCGCTATCTGGCAACTCAATCCTAATAATGTACACCTGAACAAGCCATTTACGCCAGATTAGGCCTTCTAAACCGACTGACGGATTTCTGAACCAACTGTCAAGAATATATGCTTTAATTAAATAAATAGCACAATCTGGCAACTCAACCTGAACAAGCCATTTACGCTTTCTAAGCCAACTGGCGGATTAAGCCAACTGGCGGATTTACATCTTATAAGACAGCGGGCGCACAGATGAACTCTCATTATGCGTCTGGCTGGAGCCAGGCGAACACCCCTCCTCCTTCTCCTTTCTCTCCCTCTCTTAGGTTAAGGTTACTCCTTTGGGGGGAGGTCATCCTCCCTTCTCCCCCCGAAGATCCCTCCCTTCCCCTTTTCAGCATTGATTTGTTGCATAATCCTTCCCCCTTTGCAGTATTGATTTGTTGCATAACCCCTTGCAATATTCCCCCTCTCCCTTTGTTGCATACCCATTTGCGACATCCCATTCCCCATTTGCAACAGTTGCAATTGCATTGCAACATTCTTGCACTCTCCCATTTTGCGGTCATACTACTGATGTCATTAGACGAAAGCGCTTGAGCACCATTCTGTGTTTCCTTTTTCCTTCGTGGTTATTTTCATCACATATATATATAATATATATATATATATATACTGCATATACAGTGCGTATATATATTAGTGGTAGACCGGATATCCGCATCATTTTTAACATTCGCATCTTGAGAAGGTTATTATTTTTATCATAATGAAAACATTAATATTAATTTTAATTCTTATGCATTGCCTGCCATAATAGTAATATCACGAAAAAATATGTCATATATTCATAATTCTATATTATATTGATAGATTAACTAAATATCCGCATCCGCGGATATTGAAATTAAAAATCCGCATCCGCATCCGCAGATGTTGAAAAACTGACATTCGGTCTACCACTATATATATATATATATATATATATATATATATATATATATATATATATATATATATGAAAATTACTTCACGAAAGTAACACGTGAATAATATTTATGATAAAAATAACCACAAAGGAAAATTAAAACACGAAATAATGTTCAAGCGCTTTTGTCTAATGACATCCTCAGGAACACTGAAATTAATAACAAGCTGAGACTACCTATATATATATATATACCGGGTGTCCGAGAATTATCTGTACAATTTTTGGCTGTTATTAAAAGTCAACTATGAAGTGT